>LNAC01000573.1:553021-626025 GCA_002007465.1 Ailurus styani
GTAGAATTCCCCTGGGAAGCCGTCTGGCCCTGGGCTCTTGTTCGTTGGGAGATTTTTGATGACTGCTTCAATCTCCTTACTGGTGATGGGTCTATTCAGGTCTTCAGTTTCTTCCTGGTTCAGTTTTGGTAGTTTATATTTCTCTAAGAAGTGCATCCATTTTTCTAGATTGTCAAATTTGCTGGTGTAGAGTTGCTCATAATATGTTCTTATAATTGTTTGTATTTCTTTGGTGTTGGTTGTGATCTCTCCTCTTTCATTCATGATTTTATTAATTTGAGTCCTTTCTCNTTCTCTTCTTTTTGATAAGTCTCGCTAGGGGTTTATCAATCTTAATTCTTTCAAAGAAGAAGCTCCTGGTTTCGTTGATTTGTTCTACTGTTCTTTTGGTTTCTATTTCATTGACTTCTGCTCTGATCTTTATTATTTATCTTCTCCTGCTGGGCTTAGGCTTTCTTTGCTGTTATTTCTCTAGCTTCTCTAGGTGTAGGGTTAGGCTGTGTACTTGAGACCGTTCTTGTTTCTTGAGAAAGGCTTGTATTGCTGTATACTTTCCTCTCAGGACTGCCTTTGCTGTGTCCCAAAGATTTTGAAAGTTGTGTTTTCATTTTCATTTGTTTCCATGAATTTTTAAAATTCTCCTTTAATTTTGTGGTTAACCCATTCATTCTTTAGTAGGATGTTCTTTAGCCTCCATGTATTTGAGTTCTTTCCAACTTTCCTCTTGTGGTTGAGTTCTAGTTTCAGAGCATTATGGTCTGAAAATNGAGCCTTATGGTCTGAAAATATGCAGGGAATGATTCCAATCTTTTGGTACTGGTTGAGACCTGATTTGTGACCCAGAATATGGTCTATTCTGGAGAATGTTCCATGTGCACTGGAGAAGAATGTGTATTCTGTTATTTTTGGATGGAATGTCCTGAATATATCTGTGATGTCCAACTGGTCCAGGGTGTCATTTAAAGCCTTTATTTCCTTGTTGATCTTTTGCTTTGATGATCTGTCCATTTCAGTAAGGGGGGTGTTCAAGTCCCCTACTAATATTGTATTCTTGTCAATGTGTTTCTTTGATTTTGTTATTAATTNATTTTGTTATTAATTGGTTTATATAATTGGCTGCTCCCATGTTAGGGGCATAGATACTTAAAATTGTTAGATCTTCTTGCTGGACAGACCCTTTAAATATAATATAGTGTCCTTCTTCATCTCTTATTATAGTCTTTGGCTTAAAATTGAGTTTATCTGTTATAAGGAATGCCACCCCAGCTTTCTTTTGATGTCCATTAGCATGGTAAATTGTTTTCCACCCCCTCACTTTAAATCTGGAGGTATCTTTGGGTCTAAAATGAGTTTCTTGTAGACAGCATATCAATGGGTCTTGATTTTTTATCCATTCTGATACTCTGTGTCTTTTGATTGGGGCATTTAGCCCATTTATATTCAGGGTAACTACTGAAAGATATGAATTTAGTGCCGTTGTATTGCCTGTAAGGTGACTGTTACTGTATATTGTCTCTGTTCCTTTCTGATCTGTTATTTTTAGGCTCTCTCTTTGCTTAGAGGACCCCTTTCAATATTTCTTGTAGGGCTGGCTTGGTGTTTGCAATTCTTTTAATTTTTATTTGTCCTGGAAGCTTTTTATCTCTCCTTCTATTTTCAATGACAGCCTAGGTGGAATATAGTATTCTTGGCTGCANCTGCATATTTTTCTTGTTTAATGCTCTGAATATATCATGCCAGTCCTTTCTGGCCTGCCAGGTCTCTGTGGATAGGTCTGCTATCAATCTAATATTTCTACCATTATATGTTACAGACCTCTTGTCCCAAGGTGCTTTCAGGGTTTTCTCTTTGTCACTAAGATTTGTACGTTTTACTATTAGATGATGGGGTGTGGACCTATTTTTATTGATTTTGAGGGGGATTTCTCTGTGCCTCCTGGCATTTGATGCTTGTTCCCTTTGCCAAATTAGGGAAATTCTCTGCTATAATTTGCAACAATATACCTTCTGCCCCTCTCTCTTTTTCTTCTTCTTCTGGGATCCCAATTATTCTAATATTGTTTCATCTTATGGTATCACTTATCTCTTGCAATCTCCCCTTGTGGTCCAGTAGTTGTTTGTCTCTCTTTTGCTCAGCTTTGTTACTCTCCATCACTTGGTCTTCTATATCACTAATTCTCTCTTCTGCCTCATTTATCCTAGCAGTAAGAGCCTTCATTTTTTATTGCACCTCATTAATAGCTTTTTTGATTTCAACTTGGTTAGATTTTAGTTCTTTTATTTCTCTATAAAGGGATTTTATTTCTCCAGAAAGGGATTCTCTAATATCTTCCACGCTTTTGTTGAGCCCAGCTAGCAGCTTGATAATCGTCATTCTAAACTCTAGTTCTGACATATTACTAATGTCCATATTTATTAGGCCCCTAGCCTTTGGTACTGCCTCTTGTTCTTTTTTTGTGGTGAGTTTTTCCACCTTGCCATTTTATCCAGATAAGAATAGAAGAATGAGAGAACAAAATACTAAAAGGGTAGCAATGACCCCAGAAAAATATACACTAACCAAATCAGAAGAGAACCAAAACTGGGTGGAGAAGAAAGAAGGAAAAAAAAAAAGGAAAAAAATATATATATAAGACTGGTGAATTGAACAGAGCCACACACTTGGTTTTGGGTGTATTTTGGTCTATTAGAAGAAACTACCTCCCAAAATTTTAAGGAAAGAAACACACACACACACACACACACACACACACACACTGGTAAACACGATGAAGGGATGGAATATGACTGTAAGGATGAAAATTTAAAAAGATTCTAAAGAAGGAATCGACAAGAAGTTGGTTGAAAAAAGAAAAAGAGGAAAGAATGTGATCAGTCTAGAGACTGAACTAGAGATACTGGAGACTAGAAGAAAGCATTGCACTAGATTTAGGGTATATTTTGATTTATTAGAAGAAATTGTATCCCAAAATTTTAAAGAAAAAAACCCTATATATATATATATATATATACAAAAAATAAGGTTAAATACAATAAAGGGATAAAATATGACTATAACAATGAAAATTAAAAAATATTTCTTAAAAAGGTATTGATAAAAGTTAAAAATGTTAAAATAGGAAAGAGGAAAAATTAAAAAAAAGAATAAGAAAAAAACAAATTAAAAAAATTTAACTTTGAAAGACTAAAGGATCATGGGAAGAAAGCCATGAATTCTATGTGCTATATTCCCATAGCTCTGAAATTTTGCAGTTCTCACTGATCGGTGAACTTGGTCTTGGCTGGATGTTCTTGCTAATCTTCTGGGGGAGGGGGTCTGTTGCAGTGTTTTGCAAATGTCTTTGCTGGAGGTGGAATGGCACCCCCCTTGCCAGGGGCCAGGCTATGTAACCTGCTCGGGTTCGCTCTCGGGAGTTTTTGTTCCCTGATCGCTTTCTGTACAGCTTTGGAGAAGGGAAATGAAAATGGCGGGCTCCTAATCTCCAACACAGAGGAGCCGAGAGCTCAGGGCCCCACTCCTCAGTGTGCCCTCAGAGAAAAGCAGTCAATCCCTCCCATCTCTCTGGTCTCCGGCTGCACTCCAAGTTCACCCAGCCTGTGACCGAACATTTCTATCTCTGGTGCATGGCCCGTTTGGAGTCTCCAAGTCCAGCAGATTCCTGCAGTGTGCTTCTGTGCCACTCTTCCCAGAGGAGGAAGGAGGGGGTCTCTTCAGATCTGCCACTTGTGGGGTTCCTTCTCGAAGAGCAGTGGCCCGATTGTGCCTTGGATCATGGCTTAAGGTAACACTGAGATGAGAGCCCACTGCTAGCCTACGTCTCTGCAGTCTGCTTCCCCGCTCTGATACCTGGGAGCTTTGCTGGTCTCAGATACCCCTGTCCCTGAGGGTCCTGAGACTGCACTGTCCCCACGAGGGCTCCATCCCCCCACTTAGCCTCTGGAGTGACGTTCGTCAGTGGAGCCGACTTCTAAAGGTTTCGATTTGTGCTCCGCTGCTCTCTCACTTGCCGGGAGCCAGCCCCTCTCCCCATGGTCTATCTTCCCGTTGCTTCGGATTCACTTCTCTGTAAGTCCTACCTTCCGGAAGGTGGTCAATTTTCTGTTCCTAGAATTGCTGCTCTTCTTCTCTTCAATCTCCTGGTGAGTTTGTAGGTGTTCAGTATGGTTTGATAACTACCTAGCTGAACTCCTGGTACCTGATGATAATCGGTTTCCTACCCCTCCGCCATCTTGCTCCTCCCCTCTCCATCCCTTTCTAGTCCTAATTTTTTTTTACAAGGATGGCAAAGACTTGGGATATTTGTCAGCTAATAATTCTTTATTCTCTTGGGCACAACATGTTGCTGTGTTTGCTCATTTTACCCCCAAATGTTCTAAGGATCACTACTGGAGTCAACTGTCAATTTGTTAAAAGGTATATTAGGGTTCTCCAGAGAAACAGAACTAAAAGAATATATAATATATATAATACATATATAATTTCACAGGGATTGGATCCTGTGTTTATGGAGGCCAAATGGTCCAACAATTTGCCATTTGCTAGCTGGAGAGCCAGGAATAGTAATGGTTTTCAGATTTAGTCTGAAGGTGTGAGCCCTGGGGGCTAGTGGCATAAGCCCGGATCTGAACCTGAAAATGTGAAAACCTAGAGCACCAAAGTCCAAGGGCGGAGGATGGATGTCTTGGTTTAAGCAAAGAGAGTGAATTCTCCTTTTTTGTTCTATTCAGGCCTCCGGAGAATTGGAGGCCACCTACCCACATCTGTGAGTGCAATCTTCTTTCCTCATTTCACCAATTCAAATGCTAATCGTTTCCAGAGACACCCTCCCAGACACTGCCAGAAATAATGTTTCCTCAGCTCTCTGGCCATCCCTTAGCCCAGTCAGGTTGGCGCATAAAATTAACCATCACAGATGCCTCTCATCACGTCCCACTTGTCCAAGTTCATTTCTTCCATGTCCTCCAAAATGGTGCACTTTCATCAAGCATTAAGCACTGGACCATTTCCCCCCTGCTGGCGGTGCCTCTCCTCAGGCAATCCCTCCCTGCTTTAGCAACTGTTGAACAGCATCTGGTCCTTATCATTGGTCTTCCTCAGTAGCTGGAGGATTAGCATAGAATCTGTTGACATTAAAAATCTGTCATGAGGGTCCTACATATCCTGTTCCGAGACCAAGGGTGGGCATCACTAATCAATCATTATGCTGTCTCACTGATCTCTGGAAGGCAAGGGACATGCAGCCCCTGCCAAGCAATTGGAGTGAGCACCAGAGATGAACCTGATTTTTCATCTCAATTTTAAGTACTTGCTCTTGTGTCCCTTTGTCCACTGAAACCCTAATATGTTGTTCTGTTGTTCTGGGTATGGGCAGGAAGGGGCAGAGAAGCACATATCTTAGAAATATGTTACCATTGTCAAAAGTCCAGGAAAATGGCTACACAAATTAGTGAAACAAGTCACGCCATCTCCCTCACCCCATAAGAGTGTAAGATTTTCAGTGGTTTCAAGTCGTAAAAAATTTTTTAAATACCATAGGTTGTTGCTGTGTGGGGAGACTTAACATCAGGCTGTCTGTGCTCTTCTTCATGCATTTTTCTCTTAAAGAACTGTCTTCTGCCCTTATTTCCAGAAATCCTCCAGGCATTTCCCCTTGTGTATGAAGAGGGTCTGTTGATTTTACAAGTCATTGCTGTTGTACAACTGAAGAAAATACCTTATATGCACACCAGAGGCCCCTCTTTGATTTAGAAATACAAATAGTGTAACAGCAGTCAGCTCTTGAATTTCTCCTATGTGCCAGACACTCCCCTAAATGCTGTGTCTACCTCAGCTCCTTTATTCCTTACCACAGTCCTGGGAGCCTAGTCCTGGCAGCTTTGTTCTCCTGAAGAAGAAACGGCCCCAAGATGTCAAGTAATCGTCCAAAATTGTACAGCCAGCAAATGGCCATGTTAGAATTCGAATCCAGGTCTGTGTAGCATCAAAGGCTTGATTAATACTCTTCCTTGCATCTCTCTTAGGGTCAGAGCACTCTTGCTTTTGGGGGTCTCACAGACCTTTCTGCTTTTTTTCTTGCTTTCCCCCTACCTTCTTTAGCGTGCACTAAGTCAAACACTTTTCAATCTCTCTCTCCCCTGTTGGTCTCTCCTCTCCCTCCTGTTGGTCTGTGGAGGCTTGGGCATTCCTCAAACAGGAACACCTTTCATGCCAGAGACCCTGCTTAAAATGCAGGAATCCCGGGACAGAGAAAATGGCCCGAGACCTCCTAAGGAAGCGGTGGTGTCAGATCCTCTTGGGAGAACAGGATTTGAGAGAGGCAGGAGGAAGCTTAAGAGGGGAGGGGAAGAACAGAAAGGTAGGAGGTGGAGCTGCTAAGTCAAGTTGCTCTTAACCTCACAGACCTCAGGCCTTAGCCCTCCAGAGTTCTTCTTTGTTCATCCTCTTCCCAAACCCTCCCTTGAGCACCCATCGTGGGCTAAGCTCTGTGCTGGACTCTGGCCATCCTTGGAGAACTAAGCCGTACCCCTGGGAAGTCAAGAGTAGGGAGCAGGGCAGGTGCACCCCAGGGGCCTGCTGCCCCTGGAGAGGTGCTTTCAGGGGAGGAAGGGTGGAGAAGGGGTGAGGAGGAGAGAACCTCTCTTTAGAACTGGCTCCTCTTGGCCCTGGTCACCCTGGAGCTTCAGGTGGTTTTGTTTGTTTGTTTGTTTTTGTTTTATTATTGTTATACTATGAAGTTTCTTAGATTTCTGATTTTATTTATTTATTTATTTGAAATAAGACCAAGTACTTTTTTTTTTTTTAAAGATTTTATTTATTTATTTCACACAGAGAGAGAGAGATCACAAGTAGGCAGAGAGGCAGGCAGAGAGAGAGGGAAGCAGGCTCCCCACTGAGCAGGGAGCCCGATGCGGGCCTCGATCCCAGGACCCTGAGATCATGACCTGAGCCGAAAGCAGAGGCTTTAACCCACTGAGCCACCCAGGCGTCCAAGACCAAGTACTTTATTATGTAACTTAAAAGTCTGTGTAAGAGCTACAAATAATGCACCAAATAATATTATATATTTATACTATGTATAATAGAGAATATATATATATAATATTAAGGTAAAAATTCCTAGGCCTACAGACTAATTTAAGAAAAAGTTATGGTTGGACATTTTTTTTCTTTCTTTTTTTTAAATTAACATATAATGCATCATTTGTTTCAGGAGCACAGGTCTGTGAATCATCAGTCTTACACAAGGCATAGCACTCACCATAGCACATACCCTCCCCAGTGTCTATAACCAGCCACCCCATACCTCCCGCCCCAACCCCCCAGTAACCCTCAGTTTGTTTCATGAGATTAAGAGTCTCTTATGGTTTGTCTCCCTCCCTGGTCCCATCTTGTTTCATTTTTCCCTCCCTTCCCCCCACAAACTCCCACCCTGCCTCCCAAATTCCTCATATCAGAGAGATCATATGAAAATTGTCTTTCTCTGACTTATTTCACTCAGCATAATACCCTCTAGTTCCATCCACGTTGTTGCAAATGGCAAGATTTCATTTTTTGATGGCTGCATAGTATTCCATTGTCATCCCGGAGCTTCAGGCCACGCTCTGCAGTTTTCTTCTCTACTCTCAGGCTGGTTGTGAAGACCAATACACCTCCTGACACCAGGTCCATCATTAAACCTCATGAACTAAGTCCTTCCTGGGGCTCCTCACTGCCCAGGAGGAAGCTGCTCTCTCACGAACCTGATTCTGCAGGCCGGGCATCTGTGTTGAGGATTTCAGGTATCAGATCTACACCAAACACTTGCCTTTGTTTTCTCTGCCTGTAGCGTCTAAACATTTTACCTGAGAGAGAGGCTGGTCCTCGGATGCAAATCTTTGTCCATCATTTCCCAGCTGCTTCGGAGGAGTGAGTGCTGCTTCTCGGTGCTTCCAAAATGGCTCGTGTGTGTCCCTGTGTTTTAAGTCAGACCATCTCAAACATACTCAGAAAGAGAAGGAAAAATGGCTCCAGTCTTTTAGGGGTGCTGTGTTACAACAGGATCTTGCTTTTCTCTCTGTAGATACTTACAGATGCTCTCTGCCCAGTTCCTTTCATCCTGGCCTTTGGAGGGGCCTTGCTCGTGGTTTGCTCAAATCCCTGGTCTGGCAGAACTTGATTCCACAGGCACCCAGTGGGCCGCCTCTCCCCTTCCCCTGCAAACCCCACTTCTGCCTTCATTTGCTCCCTGCCCCCTGGGGTCCAATAACACATGGATTTGGCTCTGAGTCTACTCCCAGTTTAGCCCCGAAACAAAATGGGGAAGCCTCAGCCCACCTAACCGGACCCAACTGGAGAGACAAAAGCGGTGGCTGCCATTGTTCTGATGCTGGTTGTTCTGATTTCCTTGAGACCTGATGGAGCTTGCTTCAGGCTTCTCGGTGCTAGTCATGCTCTCTCTGCTCTCCTGTTGAATGCTCAGTGGCTTGATACTTAAGGTTAGACCCGGCTTCTGTTGTCTCTTGGAGAAAACTTATGGCATGGCCAGACGGTGTGGGCATCTGCAGGCCCTCAGCCTCTGTCTCTGGTATGAGCCCTGGGCTGACGATTCCAGCACCGTTTTTGTTTTTTTGGTTTTTTTTTTGCAGGAGCGCTGTTTCGAAATGGCAGGAGAGAGGCAGAGTACTCCCAAGGTTTCAGCATAATTTGGTTTTATTACGAGGGTTTTCATTTTGATGGCAACAGTATTCTTTTCATGGAAGAAATTATCTTCAAATTATTTAATCTTACTCTTCTATCTCTGGGGATACTTTGGGGTATATTGCTTCGGTCTTTACAGATTGCTGGAAAATAGTGGGCCTCTCATTTTAATCATTTGCCCAGGCCCACATTTGGAGTGGGAGAGGTCTCTGTTATCACAGAGACATTGGGTCCCTGAAATAATGCTAAAATATCTGTGCTTTCCAGAGTAGAAGCACTCAGGTTCTCTTATCACTCCAAAGGAAAATATTAGCAGCCTACAAAGAGCTGAACCTTCCTGTCAAGGAAGGTTCTGGAAGAGATAGATTCAAGTATCTTTCTTGGGGTAGCATGTGTTACCATGAATCGCAGATCCTGGGCAGAATACTCATTTTAATTAAAACAGTTTTTTGGCCTGAAATAGAGTAGGCATTAAAAAAATAGTAGTTTTTGACAATAACAAAGCAGCTGGATAAGCAGGCTCGGTGAAGCCTGAGGAGCACCCTGGGGCTGGGAGAGGGACGAGGCTCTGACTCAGTCCGGCCTCACTGGCATGGGGTGGGGGTGGGGGCGCCGTGCTCCCCAGCTTCTGGCCCAGAAGCAGCCCTGCAGGAAGGTAGAGGTGAGGGTTTCCAGTGCACCTGCTGCTGAGGCTGCCTGGGGCTTGTACGTTTTGCCAGCCAGGGTCAGAAGCCAAGTACGTGCCTGGACCACTGTGGCCTCCTAGGGAACAGCACTTAGGGGATGTCATGCCTAGGGGTTGGGTGGTTATTAAGTGGCCTGAGGAAAGAGCTAGGACAGCTGCTGGGGCATCAATCAGGGGGAATGCTAGCAGAGTGGACTAAGGCACCATGCAGACAGGAAGATGAGAACACAAGTGTTGGTGCCCCACCCCCTACCCCAGGCCCCTGCAGCACCTCTCAGATGCCTGGGTCCAGATCCCCTTCCCCAGCTCTGCCAGTCTACCTGGCTGTGCTGTCTGCTGTCCTCTCTCCAGCTGGGTTGATGACAACCTCTTTTGTGTCCCGGAGGGATCTTGGCGGATGCTTTAGGCACCCTCCCCTGGAACTGCGGTCATCTGTTTACACTGGCAAGTCCATCTTTGAGGGCAGAGTGGAGCACAGTTTCTGGCCCAGAATATGGTTTCAATAAATAAATGGTAAAATACTTCCTGGCATGCTTTAGACAGGAAGGCACAAAGGGAGGGTATGAGATAATGGAGAACCACTGGACCGGGGCTCACTTCTTCCCAGGGCGGTCCTCCCTGGCTTTGTAGCCTCAGAGTGACTTACTTGGCTACGTCACTTTGCCCCTCTGAGTCTCTGTTTCCCCATCAGTAGGGCAGGGAAGGTGATTGTGGAGGCATCTGGTGAGGCTCCCACGAGTTCCCGACTATGAGGATTGGTGCTTAGCCCTGTTCTCCTGCAGGCAGATGTGAGCCCACCCACATCCAGAAAGTCTCAGCAGGGCCCACAGGGTCTGTGCTGTTCTTGCCGGATGCAGGGACCCTTTTCCAGGGTGCAAGGGGTGGTGACAGCCGACACAGCCTCTCACGTGTTCTTGCAACAACCCCGTACCCTGAGTGTTACTGTTGTCATTCCCACGTTGCAGATGGGGAAATTCTGGCTCAGAAAGCAGAAGGGATTTTCTCAAGCTTCCCAAGGTTGGAATCCTGGTGGTCTGCCTCCAGGGCCTTGACCGTTTCTGGAGGCCTTCGAGGAAATGGCAGGCAGGGGACAGCCATGTCAGACCTCCCCCCCCAGGGCCCAGGAGGATAATTCTGTCAGCTCTGGAGACAGGTGTGTGTTGGGGGGTGTCACCCCCAGACTTGGATTTGGGGTGTCAGGACATCCCTTTCTGAGAGCTGTTCTCCAGTGCACTCAGACTGTGTAGCGCCCAGGCCCTTGACTGATAGCTGTGTTGTGTCTCTCCTGTTTCAGCCCAGGGGCAACAGGGGGCTTGCGGTCAAACAGGGGGCAGGGTAAGGACAGTCACTCTCATACTCCCTGCAGGACAGCGTACTGCCAGCCCGTTCTCCACTCCCCTGGCCACAGCTGACTTAGGCGAAGTACTTCCAGGCATGGCCAAGGAGGCCCAGTGGGAGGTTTAGCAAAGTGGTGAAGGGTCGCTCAGATGTCAGGTCTGGGGTTTGAGTCCTAGTTAAGCTGCTTACAAGTTGCTTGACATTTCTGAGTGTACGATTCATCATCAGTCTAACGGGGGTGGCTCTACTTATCTGCATGGCTGGTCTGGCTCCCAGAAGATGTTCCGTAAATTGTAGCTGTTGTCAACATTAGTACAGTTATGATGGAACCAGCAGCCCTGGGGCGGGTGTGTGTGGGGGGGCAAGGGAACAGGGGGCTGTTCTGTGGAATGTTAATGGGGGCAGGCTTGTGGAGGGCTGGCCAGAGAGTGGAGAGCACCCCGGCCCTTGGCTGTTGGCTGAGCCAGGCATAGTGCCTCTCTGGGTGGGATCATCACCCCCTCTCCATTTTCTGGATTCAGCCATTTGATTAGAGCCAATGTGTCTACTGAAACTGCCTAGAAAAGCTGGTTTGAGATGAGATAAAGGATGGCATTTAGAAATGACAGTATAGATTTCTGATGGTATTGGGATTTGTCTTTAATTAGCATTTATTTGAAGTTTGGGCTGGGTCTTTTTTTTTTTTTTTAAGATTTTATTTATTTATTTCACAGAGGGAGAGAGATCACAAGGAGGTAGAGAGGCAGGCAGAGAGAGAGGGGGAAGCAGGCTCCCTGCCGAGCAGAGAGCCCGATGCGGGCCTCGATCCCAGGACCCTGAGATCATGACCTGAGCCGAAAGCAGAGGCTTTAACCCACTGAGCCACCCAGGCGCCCTGGGCTGGGTCTTTTTTATTTTATTATTTATTTACTTGAGAGCAAGAGAGTGAGTGGGGAGAGGAGCAGGGGGAGAGGGACAAGCAGACTGTGCAGAGCATGGAGCCTGATTCGGGGCTCAATCCCATGACCTCCAGATCATGACCTGAGCCAAAACCCAGAGTCAGACTCTGAACCTACTGAGCCACCCAGGTGCCCCTCCCTCCCTCTTGCTATCTTGTTTCTCCCTTTTGTGGGGCATGTTGGCCACAGAACTCCCCTCTACAAAGGAAGGAAGTTTGCTTTTGGTCTGTTTTCTTCTCAGGAGTGCCGCCTCTTCCCCTGACCTGGGGAGCACTGGCTGGGGATGGCCACATAGCTTTATTGAGGGGAGGGGGTCCCACATGAAGGAGAAACCTGGTGAAGCAGGTACCCAGAGCTGCCCTTGGCTTTCTCCAAATGGGAAGAGGGGTGTTTGGAAAGGTTGGGACCTCAGATAACCCCATTTCTGGTGCTCATCTGGGTTCTCATCTCTCTTGGAGCTGATGTGAAGTCTGGGTGGAAGATACTGATTGGCTTTTAGCTCTTCCCAGACGTATTTTAATGCCCCCATCCTCATCCCTGCCACAAATGTCACCTGACTCAGCACACATCCCACCACCTCCATCTGCCACCCTCCCTGGACCACCCTTTATGGTAACCTGGCTGAAAGCATTAATAACCACTCTCTCTGCTTCAGCTTCCCTAAGCCCCACCCATTCTCTGCACAACAACTTAGTGACTTCCCATGGTGCTTGCAATGTAATGGAACACCCTAAGCACAGCCCTCGAGCTTTCCAGGCCCATCTGTCTTCCACACCAGTGCTTCTGCAGCAACCAGACTGCAGGACTTTGCATATGCCATTCTCTCACCCTGTAATGCGTTTCACATAGCCATCCTCCTTTGCCTTGACAAGCGCCTATGCATCTTTCTGGCTTCTGCTTAAATGTCTTCACCTAGGCCTGCCATGACCTCATCAAACTAAATCAAATTGCCATAATAAATCCTCTCATAATTGACTTCCTTCTTGAATCCATCACAGTGGTTAGTGCCGTATCTTTTCAAGTTGCTTTATTCAGGTCTCTTCCCTGTGGTCTCTGTGAGGACAGAGACTGGTGCCCGGTATGTTTGCTGAGTGAAGGAATGGAAGTTTCTCCCTTGTCTCTACGTGGGGTCTCCCGCATCCCTTTCCCCATCAAGACCTTCTCTGGAGATGATTCCACTTTCTTTTTTGAAACCTGTGAATTTTGACTGTGCAGGGAATCAATCCTCACCAGACATCAGGCACCGCCCACCCTACATCTGTATTCACTTCCGGCCTTTGGGGAGGACTGTGGCTCGTTTCCCTGGAGCTGTGTGCACCGTGCGGTTCAGAGCTCTGCTTTTTTGGTAGCATGTTTGTAGGCATGTGTGAGTTTCCTCCCAGAGCTCAGGCACTCTTCCCTTGAAGGGCTCCCTGTCCTTTTACCATATGGACATGCTTGCTTTTCAGCACGCACTTGGTGAGCACCAGGCATGGTGCCAGGCCCTGGGGGTAGTGCAAGCTGTCAGGTCAAAAGACCTACATTTGACTCCCAAGTCCTTCCCTTTCTAGTGGTGTGACTGTAGGCCAATTATCTAACCTCTGACCCTTAGTTTCCTTACCTGTAAAACAGGGGTAAGCTCAGTGCCCAGAGCATGGACTTGTGGAAAGGATTGAATGCCGCACGCTGTGGAAAGAACTGGGGGCCGTGCTTGGCACGTGGTAAGGGTGCACAGATGGCCGCAGCTGCTGCTGTTATTAATACCAGGAAAGGGAAGTCAGCCTCAGTTGGGCTGGACACTTGGATTAATCCCCTCCCCAGTGTGGCTTGGTCTCTGGGCTTTGGGTTCCTGCCCTAAGAATGGAGGGCCAAACAGAAGGCTGGTGACTCCATGGGGCTTTCAGCATATTTGTTCTGGTTGTGTGTATGGGGGCCTCTCCCTCAGCATATGAGGCTGCCTGGACAGAAGCTTCATTTCCTGGGGAATCCTCAGGCTAGTGCATCTGACTTGTGCACCAAGAATCAGAGGGATCTTTTACCTGGAGAATGACAAAGGAAAATTCCACTGGGTTTCTTGCTTCTCAGAAGGCCGCTCTTCCTCTTTTGCCTGAGATGGTTTCAGAGAGTGGGGGTTGGGCCCTGTACCCAGGGAAAGAGCTGGTAAATGTGAAAGAAAGACCCAAGTGTTCCCCTCCACTGTATGGTAGAGCAGCATCTTTGCTTTTCTTGGAATCACAGGTTCTTAGAGATGGAAGAAGTCTTAGAGATCATCGAGTTGAATCCTTCAGTTTCATAGATGAGGACAGTAACACTTCTTCTGCAGAGCTGAAATGAATGCAACTGGCCCAGCAGAATGGTTAGCTTGTAGTAGGTACTTAGCAAATTTAAAGTCCTTCCTGTGCATATGGTACTGCCATGGTCTGCTAGATTTCTCTTACTGAATTGAGGTGATAGGGGATTTCCTGGGGGGTATTTTGAAGTGTGTGTGTGTGTGTGTGTGTGTGTGTGTGTGTGTGTGTGTGTGTGTGATGAAGAGAATTAGTACTAGAACCACTAAAACCTGAATTTGAATCTTGCCTGATTACTACTGAGAGGAAAAAAACCCCATAACCCAAACTTTGGCCAAGTTTGAACTTCTTAGAAACTTCTTCAGAACTTCTTAGAAACTCAGCTTCCTCCTCTATAACATGGAAATGTCTGCCTGCTGACATCACAGAACTGGCACAAAGCTTGCGTAGAGGCATACACAAAAAAGGGCTTTAAAATGTACAAAACATGCAGCAAATGGCAGGCACCATCTCTCCCTCTTATCTGTGTAGTGGATTTTTCTGCTAGAGGAATGGGTTCTTAGGGAATGAGCGAAGAGTGGAAACATGGGTTGGAGTTTGATCTGGTCCTTTGAGTGAGTCTTAAGAGTATGCAAAGGCCGGGCACCTGGGTGGCTCAGTGGGTTAAAGCCTCTGCTTTCGGCTCAGGTCATGATCTCAGTGTCCTGGGATCAAGGCCCGCGTCGGGCTCTCTGCTCAGCAGGGAGCCCACTTCCTCCTCTCCCTGTCTCTCTGCCTGCCTCTCTGCCTAGTAACTTGTAATCTCTCTCTCTGTGTCAAATAAATAAATAAAATCTTAAAAAAAAAAGAGTATGCAAAGGCCATGAGCTGGTCTAATTGAAACCTGCAGGTTTTCTCCCCCTTTGTCTCTCATCTCCCCTGATTTGTGTGAAAGCTGGGCCTTCTTTCCTATATTTTAATGGTAATTGATAATGATCTATATAACCAAGAGGGAACAACTTCTGAATTGGAGAGAAGTAATTCCAGTCTTATCAGGCAAGAATGTTACAATCTGATCCTGATTCATAAGAGCCAAGGGTTGAATTCCATTAAAGAGGAGACAAGTCTCTGGTTTATTTGTAGGAAAAAGGGGCAATTTAATCTGATACATGTGATGAGGTTCTTTCTGAAAACAACAGTGCTAATTGCATCTTTCTCATATACACTTAATCACATCTTTTAATATTTTCCCTCTAATGGCTTTCATTCTTTTATCTTCCAGGCATCCTTGGTAAATTCCTCTCTTCTTTCTTATTAACATGTTCATTAATCCTGAAACATTTATTGTGCTTCATTAATCAGGTTAGAGGATTAACAAAAATTGGGATTTTGAGCAATTAAAGATACAGGCAGATCAGAATCCAAAGTAAAGAATTTTGGTTGGCTGATGGCTTCATTGACCAGCCTGGGTTTGGTGGATAAGAAAGCCAAAGGTGAAGGGCAATTTGAGTTCAGTTTTTCCCTGGGTTTTGGGGTTCTCAGCTGAGCCCCTGAAGCATGGATGGGCAAGCTGCAATCTTACTGGTTCAAAACATGCTTGTCCTAAGAGGTATGTTCCTAAGAGTAATCATCTCAGGATCCATAACACATTAGGGTTTATAGTTGAAAAGCAATTATTTTAAAATATTCTTCTTTTGTCAAGTCTTTTTGGGGCTCTAATACTTCATTTCTTCATATTTAAGATGGAAATGTTAACGATACTAGTAATAATAATGAGAGTTGTCATTTATTGAATATTTACTATGAGCCAGATACTATGCTAGGGTCTTCACTTGAATTATCTCATTTAATCCTCATATGAACCCAAAGAGAAAGATTCATATTCTGCGCCCTTTCAACAGATAAGAAATTAGAGCACAGAGAAGGTGATTATCTCACTCATGGGCACATAGAGAGTGAGTGGTAGAGCTACAGTGGCCATAGCATAATAGAATAGGCACTGGATTAGAATAGGAGCCTTGGATTCCAGCCTTGATTATCTCATTAATTCTGTGACCTTGGAAGTCACCCAACCTCTCTGGGTTTCAGGGTTTTATTGTCTGCTTATAAATGAAAACGATGGAAAACATGGACTTTATTTAAGCCCTTTCTATCTCTGACATTCTGGAATATGGAGAAATTATATGGAGTATAAAAAGGGCCACCAAAGTGGACTGAATAGAATTATCCCCCATGCGGAACACTCCAGCTGGCCCTGATTTCTAGCTGTGATCCCTCTGTGCTGGTGCCCATGATTGTTCTGCAAAGTCCTTACTAGGCTCCAAGCCGTTCTTAGCCATCTCTACACTCCAAGCCCCTTGAATATTGCCCTCAATTTTGCAGTTTCTCCTCATGTGCCCCGAAGCCCAGATGACACGTAAACACCCAGACCAAGAACAATAATTCTGCTTCTTGGTATTGAGGAGTGTATCAATTTTCTGTAATTCCTTGTAGCAGAGTGAGCATACATTATAGAGTTCAAGTGCTTTGAAAATAAGCTATGAGGAATTGCTATCTGCTGAAAGAACTGGCAATTTGTCAACTTTCAGTGGCTGAGCAGCAGAGTGTACTCTATGTGGTGTGTGCTGTCATTGCTGGTCTCAAAGAGGTGTGGGCAAAGGAGGAAGATGATGGGGAGGGGAATGCCCCTCATACTCTCAGGGAGAGAAATAATTGAGCTGTTGGAGATGTGTTAGGATTTTTACAAGAACTTGAAAGGCACTATGTATATTACAACACATGGGTCTCAGTTTACTTCAAAATATAAAAGAAAAACAAGGAAAAGTCATGGAAATTTTGGCATAACATAACTCAGTCATACCATCTCTACTACATGCTATTCTCATCCAGCTCCAAGAACTTATTTACCTGTGTCAACACCAGCAAATGCCAGTGTTGCTTGTTACCTTGAAACATTTCCTACTTTCCCTCAGTAATTTTGTAATTCATATTTCAGTTATTGTTGGTTATGGCTTCTTGGTAACTACAAAAGATAGAATAACAGTCTTCTTTTTTCCTTGGCTAATCTTTCAGTGGTGTCTGCTTTTGCAATTGTTTTTTTCACCCCTCTCTATTTCCCTCTTCCCATTTTTCCTCCCTTCCCTTCTCCCTCACCACTGTCTTTCCCTGTATTTTTAAAGAATTCTTGGAATAGATTGATCAATGATCATCACTATCCCAGGTTGCAAAAAACTGCATCTTAGCAAGCAAGATCAGAACCATGGACAGCATCACCGCCCTGTGCATGCATCTCCAAGTTCATTATTCTTTTTAATTAAAATGATTAAACAGTATCATCTTGGGACATGATTGAAATTTGCAGAAAAAATTATGTATTTATTTAGAAGCTGCACAGCTGAAAGTGGACTATTACCTCCCCTGTTGTTCTAGGAAAGAAAATGTTTTCTTCCTAGGATTCTGACAGCTTCAGGCAGAATTTGTGGCAGAAAGTTAACTGTGGTTAGCTTTGTGTGAGGAGGGAGGACATGACTCTTGGTGAGACTGAAAAAGAAGAAGCCAGAGTTGACTGACCGTAGGTGCTGGGACTGGAGCTTGGCTGTGTATTCCTTAGTGGAGAAGAGTGAGTGGTTTGTCTAGGGATCTTGGTCACATGGGCATTTATAGGCGTCATGGGTGAGAAACTGGTATACATTTTATTCTCATAGGAATAGAGCATCAAATGACATGCAAATTGGCTGTTGCTATTTTGCTGCCATTAGCTTGTGTAGTTTACAGAATGTCACAGAGGTAGGAGAGTAATAATGTAAATATCAAAAACATTACCCGGAAGTAAGGGAGAATCTGATAAGGTAGACAGCCTTTTCCCAATAGTCATGTTTGGGGGAGGCCCTCTGTTGAGGATGCAAAGGCTGAGATGCCTTATTGTCCAGAGGAACTGGTCCTAGAATGAATGGTAATGTAGACAGAGGGATGGGAATGTTATGAGGGCCATGTGCTATCAGAGATTCAAAAACATTTAAATATAAATTATATTACATATTTTTTGAATAGGCAGGACATGTAGAAGTTGTGGTGTTTTCATTGTCATACAGGGTCATTTAACTTTTGGATATTTGAATTTGTCAATCCGTTCCTTTATGGCATCTGGATTTTGTGTCATATCTTAAAAAACCTTTGACTTTAAAATGATAAAAATATATATTGTTATGTATTTTGTGAAGCACTTTAATAGTTTTTTTAACTGTTATTTTGAAAATTTTCAGGCATATCTCTCTTTTTTTTCTGTCTCCCAGCCATCCACTTCTACCCAGAGGCAATTTACTGTTATCAATTTCTTATGAATCTTTCATGAGATATTCTATGCATATAGAAGTATAGACCTAACATACGCTCTCCTTCTTTAAACAGAAGTTAGCTTACTGTACACACTGTAATACATCTTGCTTTTTTTCAGTTAAGGAACTGTCTTAGAGGCAGTTCCATATCAGTACACATCAAGTTGCCTTGTTCTTTGTAGATTTCATGGATCTTTAGGAGGTGTGATTTTATTCAAGCTTCATATCAGCTCTGTGAGATAAGTGAGTAGACATTCCTATGATGCAGTTGAGGGAAATGAGTTATCACAAGGTTCTGTGACTAGTACAAGTTTTATTTTCCCTAGTAGTACAGGACTTCGAATCACATTTAGGTCTTGTGGTTCCAGTGCTAAAAATCTTCTTCTAATACACACAAAAATTATACCAGATGTTCCCTAGAAAGTTTCCTCTCAGCTCATTCTCTTAGAGTTGAATTCTCTGTTTTTATTTTTCTTTATTTTTTTTTTTAAGATTTTATTTATTTATTTGACACAGAGAGAGAGACTACAAGTAGGCAGAGAGGCAGGCAGAGAGACAGGGAGAGGAGGAAGCAGGCTCCCTGCTGAGCAGAGAGCCCGATGCAGGCCTTGATCCCAGGACACTGAGATCATGACCTGAGCCGAAAGCAGAGGCTTTAACCCACTGAGCCACCCAGGCGCCCTATTTGTCTTTATTTTATATTAATCTAGATTGATAGTAATTTTCTTTTGGTACATTTTACATATAATTCCTCCATCTTCAGACTTCCATTGTTGCTATTGATAAGTCAGCTGTCAGTCTAACTCATTCCTCTGACACTTTCTCTGAGTGCCTTTAGAGGTTTTCCCCCTCTTTGGTGTTCTGTGGTTTCACAATACAGAATAGCAGATAACTCATTCCCTTCCTCCCTCCCTCCCTCCCTTCCTCCCTCCCTCTGTCCCTTTCTTCCTTCCTACCTTCCTTCCTTCCTTCTTTTTTCTTTTTACTTATCCTTTCTGGGGTTTGTTGGGTTTCTTGAATCTGCAGATTGGCATCTTTTATATATTCTGGAAAATCCTCTCCAAATTTTCCCTCTGGCCAATTTTCTCTTCTACTTCTACTGATTAAATTTGTTAGATTCTTTCATTCTATCCTCCGTGCCTCTTTGTTTTTATAACACCTTTATTGAAATGTAGTTCACATCCCATACAATTTATCAATTTAAAGTATATAATTCATCAGTTTCTTAATATAGTCACAGAATTGTGAAACCATCAGTAAATACATTTTAGAACTTTTAATCACTGCAAAGAGAGAGCCCATGCCTTTAGCTGTTATCCCTCAATTCCCTATCCCATCAGTTATGGACTAAATGTTTGTGTCTGCCCCAGATTCATATGTTGAAATCTAATCCTAAATGTGAAGGTATTTGGAGGGGAGTTTTTCACAGATAATTAGGTCATAGAGTGGAGACTGTATGACTGGGATGAGTACCCTTATAATAAGAGGCTGGAGAGCTAGCTCGGTCTTTTTCAGCTATATGAGGATACAGAGAGAAGTTAACAGTATACATTCTGGAAGAGGGCCTTCACCAGAACATGGCAATGCTGGCACCTGATCTCAGATTTCCAGCCTTCAGAACTGTGAGAAATAAATTTCTGTGGTTTATAAGCCACCAAGTCTATGGTACTTTGTTATGGCAGCCTTGACTGCCGAAGATATCACCCAACTCTAAGCAACCCACTAATCTACTTTATGTCTCTATATTTGCCTGTTCTGACATTTCATATAAATAAAGTCATATGATCAGTGGTATTTAGTGAGAGGCTTTTTTCACCTTGCCTAATGTCTTCAAGATCCATTCATGTTGTCACATGTATTTAGATGAACCTCATTCTTTTTTTTATGACTGAATAATATTCCATTGTTTAAATATATAACATTTAGCTAACACATTCATAAGATGGACATGTAGACTTCCACCTTTTGGCTGTTATGAATAATGCTGCTATAAAAATCCATATACAAGTTTTTGGGTAGACAATGTATTTTCATTTCTCCTGGGTATACACCTAGGAGTGGAATTGCTGGGTCAATGTTAAATCTATGTATAACTTTTTTGAGAAACTTCTATACTATTTTCCAAAGTGACTGTGCCATTTTATATTCCCACCAACAGTGTATGAGAGTTCCAATTTCTTCATATCCTTACCAATACTTCTTATTATCTGACATTTTTATTATAACCATTCTACTGGATGTGAAGTGGTTTCAATTTGCATTTCCCTGATACTAATGATGTTAAACATCCTTTTAATGTGCTTACTGGCCATTTCTTTATCTTTTTTGGAGAAATGTCTTCAGGTTTTTGGATCATTTTAAAATTGAGTTATTTGTATTTTTATTATTGAGTGTAAATATGTTTATATAGTTTCGGTACAAGTCCTAATCAGATATGGTTTTCAGATATTTTCTAATGTTCTGTGGATTGTCTTTCACTTTCTGGGTAGTGCCTTTTGAAGCAAAAGAGTTTTTAATTTTGAGGAAGTTCAATTTATCTATTTTTTCTTTTTTTTTGCTTATGCTTTTTGTGTCATACCTAAGAATCCATCATCAAATCCAGGATCATGAAGATTTATTCCTGTATTTTCATCTAAGTGTTTTACAGTTTTTGCTTTTACATTTAGGTCTTTCCTCCATTTTGTGTTCATTTTTGTATGTGATCTGAGATAGGAGTCCAACTCCATTCTTTTGCTTTGGCTATCCTCTTGTCCCAGTAACATTTGTTGAAAAGAGTATTATTAGATCCTTGTTGAAAATCAATTGACCATAAATGTATGGATTTACTTTTGTACTCTCAGTTCTAATCCATTAATCTATATGTGTATCCATATGCCAGTACTACATGGGCTTGATTACTGTAGCTTTGTACTAAGTTTTATTACTCTTATTCCTAAGTATTTTACTCTTTTTGATATTGTTATAAGGGGAATTGTGTTTTTAATTTCATTTTCAGATTCTTTATTTTTAGTATATAAAAATACAATTGAGTTTTTGTATGTTAATCTTGTACTCTGCAATCTTGCTGAGCTTATTTATTAGTTCTAGTAGTTTTTAGTGGATTCCTTAGGATTTTCTATATACAAGATCATGTCATCTGTGAATAGAGATAGTTTTACCTCTCCCTTTCCAACCTAGGTGTCTTCTCTTTATTTCATTTTCTTGCCAATTTGCCGTGGCTAGAACATCTGGTACAATGTTCAGTGAAAGTAGTAGAGTAGACATCCTTCTGTTGTTTCTGCTCTTAGGGGGAAAAGATCTAGTTTTTGTATCATTTAGTATGATGTTAGGTGTAGGTATTTGTAAATGCCTTTTATCTTGTTGAACAGATTTCCTTCTATTCCTAGTTTATTAAGGTTTTTACTCTGAAATGGTGTTGGATTTTATCAAATGCTTTTCTGCGTGTACTGAGATCATCATGTGGCTCTTGTTTTTTTTCTATTGACATAGTATAACAACTGATTTTCAAATATTAAATATCTTCTTTGTCTCTTTCCCATATTTTCCACCTTATTATGGAACTTACACTTTATTGTAGTCTGTGTCTCCCCACTAGAATATGAGCCTGATGAAGGTTGAGACTGCATAGTATAATAGATTCTTGACTTTATGAGGGGGATCTTTGTAGATCCTGAAATATGTGAATCCCCTCCCTTCAAAATGCCCCTGAAAAAAAAAAGGAGAGAAAAACTACGTTGAATTAAAATGTATATTCTGGATAATCACTGGGGCTTGGGAAGTGCCTTTTTCTTACATACCAGTCTTCAAGCAAAAGTTCAGCATTCAGCCTCAGCAAAACAACAAACCATGAGACTTTCAGGGTAACTCTTAAATTCAAGGATCACTCTTGAATATCATCACCATCCAATTCCCTTAGGTCAAAGACCAGTAGTGTCCATTCCTATAGCACCTGGCTTGAAGTGGGAGGGAAAAAAATGTTTGTTCATTTTATTAGGATTGTGTGCCCTGTACTAGGTGTTAGATTAGGTGCTGAGATTATAGAAATACATGATATATGGTCCTTTGCCTCAAGGAATTCAGAGTCAATGGAGGTAGAGATTATTAAAATACAGGGGGAAAGTGCTTTAGTGGTGTAAGCACAGGGGAAGAGAGAGGGTGAGGTTTCCAGTAGCAGGTGACATCTGAGCTTTCTCACCACTTCTACTGCCACCTCTGGGTCCACATTACGATCACCTGTAGTGTAGGAACGTCCACCAACTGACCTCTCTGTTGCTACTTTGCTATACATGCAGTCCATTATTAGTAGAGTACCCAGAGGGACCCTCATGTCTCTCTTCTACTCAGAGACCACACTGACTGCCACTCTTTCCAGAGTTAAAGCCCAAATTGCTGCCATGGTACACAAGTTTCTACCTGACTTGGCCTTCCACCATCTCTCTGATCTCTTCTCCCCGCTTCACTCCTATAAGACAGTTGTACACACTCTGATCACCCCGTAGGTCTTCTAACACACCAAATTCATGATGCTTCTACTTGGGGTCTTTGTATTTGTGATTTCCTCTTCTTGGAATGCTCTTCCCAGGTATCGCTCCCTCACTCTCTTCAGGGCTCTGCTCAAAGCCCTTGGTAGCAAGGCTTTCTCTGACTACTATACATAAACTGGGAGACTCCATTTTCCCCATTCCCTCTCCACCTGAGCCTGCTTTGTTTTTCTCTATACCACTCAGTCGTTTATTTGTTTATTGTCTGTCTTCCCCAACTAGATCATAACTTCCATCAAGTCAGATATTTTTGCCCATTTTGCTCATTCTTGTCACCTCCATAGCCTGACATGCTTCCTGGAATATAGTAGGTTCTCATTAAATAATATCAGATCCAATTAATGAAGGGTGACTGGAGTGACTTGGAAGAAGTGATCTGGGATATGAGGTAGATGGGAAGGGTTATTGAATTGAATGATGAATTTCCCATGTGTGGGTTTTTTTTTTTTTGAGATAGGTGGTTGCTCATGCCCATTTTTGTTCAGTTGTCTCTGAAATAGCATAACAAAATGGAAATGTTGAAGCCCAAAGTGGTTTAATTGTCCGTGTGAATGACATTGACAGTTTTTAGCAGTCTGAGGGTGGAGGGATGCCGTAAGGTTGGTGGTACCAAAACACATTGCCAGACAGTGAGTAAGGCTCCTGAGACCACAGCTGAATCATGGTTGCTACCCAGCACAGTTTTGGAAGACACCTGGTTCTCTCATCCCAAGAACAGCCCCTGCACCAAACCTCAAAGCTCAAAGTTAATAAGAGTCATCCCCAGCATAATGTATTATTAATAACTATTGTTTCTTGAGTGTTTCCCTTGTGCCATGCTCAGTGCTGGAAACTTTATAATGTTCTCTCTTGTAATCCCCTGAAGTAAGCACCGTTGTCATCTGCATTTTACATATAAAAAACCAGGTGCTCAAAAAAGTTGATGACTCGCCTGGGGCCATGTGGCTGTTAAGTGGCTGAGCCAGTAAATTTTAATTCCAGTCTACTAGAGTCTAAAACCCATGTTTTTTGGCCACAATGTATTTCCCCCAGAACAGCCACCTGCAGCAAATATTTTACCTCTTAGGGCAAGAACACATCTTTCCAGTGTCTCTACTTTTCTGCCTTTGGAAATGAGGTGTGGGACATTCCAAAAGCAGGTGTGTGTTTACCCACAGCTCTGATAGGGCTATGCAGGCCCGGACACTGTTCTAACTGTATTTGTTGTGATTTAACATACAATATCATCATAACTTAATTAGGGAAGTTATTAGCAGTGCGAAGGATAGGGAAGATAGAGAAGATTGCTTCTAAGAATAAATACATTCTTGCCTAGGAAATGTATTTTCTTTAATAATTTTGGGTCTGCAGTTTCTATACACTTTACTGAAAGGAGCCTAATACATATTGGGAAGAGAATTTGGAGTAGCCCAAGTTCTTTTGGGTGTAATAAAGTGTGATGGTGAGTTTCCTGTAATTCTCTTGTAGAGAACTAGGAGGCTAGACAGGAGGGTATGGGCTTCATAAAAAGAGAAGCAGGCCACAGGCAGTTGTAGGTTTTTCAGAGGGTTTTTAGACATTGTTTGTAGTTCAGATAATAATGGATTCTTCCTTTTGGGAGCTGATGTTTCATTTTAGGGGCAGTTGGGGATAGGGGCTCAGACCACAGAGACTGTTCTAGGGCTTAAGAAAACAGGTATTTTCAGAAGAAGCACTGGTGTAGCTTCTGGCTGCATTACATCACGGGCAATATTGCAACCTCCCTGGATTATGCCAAGGGACAGTGTGTGCCACCTCTAGATAATGTCATGAGTGGCACTTGGAGACCTCTTGGTGGTCAGCACAGTGGGAAGCATTGTGGAAAGTCATGGCATCTGAAGTTAGAGGAACCATTCATGGAGGACCTTGCATCTTACACCTGGTATAAATCCCTCCACATATGTCATCCCGTGATAACATCTGCTTCATGAGGTGGTCCTCAGGGTCTTGGCTGAGACTGGAGGGAAACCCTGGGAATATTAGGAAGGTTAGAACATTGTCTAGCTTTCTTGGAGTTGCCTATAAGCCTCTTTAAGGCAAGGAAAATGCTCAGAATTGTCATGAGGCAAAAATGAGTTTATTAAGTCTGTTGTCAACAAGTTTAACAAAGTGAGGTTTGTGAAGAGAGGATGACATTTTGTTTTCTGATTCAGACTCTTACTCCTGTGTCTTGTGCAAATTCCAAGATGAGTCTGGCCAGCTTAGGCTCATTAACTTTATCAGGCAACGTGATATAGGATACATGTAGGCACATGCTCATTTAGGAGGCACTTGGAGGGAATGAAGGCCCTTGAGATTCTCTGAGACCACTGTACTGCCTCTACATGGCAAAGGCACCCCACAACAAGGGGAACTCTGACTTAATTCTGAGCTACTCACCTTCACAACATCCCACCCCATACCCCGGACCTTGTCCACTCTCCAGGTTCATCCCTACTTTTCTTTAATTTGGACTAGAGTTTGGTTCCTCCATTCAGTGTCTTAATTGAGTTTCCCCTATGAATGAGTTTCCTTAGTCCATTGGAATTTGTTAACTCTTTTTTAAAAAAATCTATTCATTTGCTTTTATTTATTTTATTTATTTTAATTTTTAATCCCCCCCATTCAATACAACTTTAAAATATCCCAGATGAGTCTGAAAAGTCATCCAGCATCTTGCTGTTTCTAAAGCGGGACAACTTAAATCTTACTCATCAACCTGATGAAGTATTCCTTTTTCAGAAACTTCTATACCATCCCTAAATTTTCTAAAATCCTTATTTTTAACTGTTGTGGCTTACTCAGTCAAAGCTGCTGAGTTTGATACAAAATTGCTGTTATTTTCTTCAAGAATTAACTCATTTTGATGCACCTGCGTGGTGCAGTCAGTTGAGTATCTGATTCCTGGTTTCAGCTCAGGTCGTGATCTCAAGGTCGTGAGATCAAGTCCTGCATCAGGCTCTGTGCTCAGTGCAGAGTGCTCCAGAATCTCCTTCCTTCTCCTTCTGCTCCTCCTCTCTTCTCCATTCTCTCTCAAATAAATAAATAAATCTTAAAAAAAAAGAGAATTAACTCATCTTTCTGGGCTTGAGGTACTGAACAAGCAATGCCTGGCCTCATCTGAACTCTGCAGATGTATTTTTCACCCAAGACATTTCAGATTTCATCAAGAGAAACATTCTCCTGAATAATGAACAACATTGCTGAGAAAGTGAACATACACAGTTCTCATCTTATAAGGGAAGCCCTTGTAATGCTTTTGATCATTTTCTATATGCGAGTCCCAATTCCTTTCTATTTCCCCACCATTTGTCCACTCAGTGCCTCTTGTTTTTCTTTTACAGGAGACTGATTTCTACATTGACATGATTGAAGGTCTTCTGCAGGTTCCTCTGGGACCCTTCACAATAACAGTGTGTCCCTTCAGAGGGATGTTGACATTATCTGGAATGTTGACAGTTTGATGGCTAAGAATGGTCTTCATTCTTGCAGTAAACACAACAAAGAGTATTTTTAAATTTTTAATTGAAGTATAGTTGACATAATATTAAATTAGCTTTAGGTGTACAACATCATGCTTTAACAATTATACACACTATGAAATGCTCACCATGTTAAGTGTATTACAATATTATTGGCTGTATTCCATGTGCTGTACTTTTCTTGAAGAAAGATTATCTGACAAACCATTAATACTGTATAGTGGCTGCTTAATGCTCATGGTGTGTTCTTTTTTTTTTTTTTTAAAGATTTAATTTATTTATATGACAGAGAGAGATTACAAGTAGGCAGAGAGAGAGGAGGAAGCAGGCTCCTTGCCGAGCAGAGAGCCCGATGCGGGACTCGATCCCGGGACCCTGAGATCATGACCTGAGCCGAAGGCAGAGGCTTTAACCCACTGAGCCACCCAGGCACCCCTCATGGTGTGTTCTAACAGGGGGTTTATAGAGACAATGTCTCACTCCATGGAATGACTCTAAAGATGGCTACTGTAGTCATTTAGCAGGCCAGTGGTCCAGATCCAGGGCCATCCAAATGTGAACAGAAGGATCTCACTGGAGGAGCCGTGCAAACAGGAGGGAAGAATGAGGGATGTGGGAAGGAGGAAAACTCTATTCAATGGGGGAGCTGTGGAGATCATTGAGAGAATACTATTGTGCAGGAGATGTTGGTCTCTGTGTATGTATCACAAGTTAATTAGGAGAACAGATTAAGCTGTTTTGGTGTCAAAATAGCTGGGGGGAAAACAACCTTAATAGCAGGTTGCAGATGAAAGAAAATGAAATGGGAAAGAAATGAGCATTTAAAAGAGGACAATCAGGCTGGAGGGAATGAATAGAAGAGGGTAGGATAGAGCATTTAAAAAATTAAAGAAGCTGGCATGGGATAGCATATGCAATTCTGATGAGTAGGAGGAAGAGAGCCTAGCGTCCTGTTTCCTTGGCCTCAGTGTTCGTCATGTTCAAGGCATGGGCTTGCTAGGGGACAGGAGAGAGGAGACAAGAGAAGGGGGGTGGTCAGCAAGCAACTTTTGAGGGGGAATCACCCAGGAAGAACAGTTTCAGGTGGCCAGGCTGTACCCTGTCCCTGCTCAGTCTCCACTCTGCTACTCCCTGTGGTTCTGCGGCCGGTTTCCCTCTTCTCATTCTTTGCAGAGAGAGAGCTTGTCCTTCCATTGCTCTCAGGACTTTCATTGCCACCCCTTCGTGGATGTCCGCACATGAAAGTCTCTAGCACACACGCATCTCCTGAACACTCTAGCTTCTCCCTGCTCCATGCTGCGCTGTCTCAACTGCCACATCTAAAAGAGACTCGCTCCTTAACCCGAGCTTCCCAGACATGCTTCCCTTCTGGTCTTTCCCATCTCAGCACATGGTACCACCATCCACCCAGTCACCTAAGCCAGAAGAATGAGAGACTCTTTGTGCTCCTTCCTCCAGTAGGTCATTGCATTCTGTTGATTCTGTCTTCTACATATATCTCAGATCAGCTTGGCATGTCTCTTCACCTCCCTGCCACTGTCTTGGTTGCCACTTACTTATATAACTGCAGTAGCCCAGTAGTTATTCTGCTCCATTCTCTCTATGTGTCAATCATTCCCCACACAGCAACCTCAGTGCTCCTTCCAGAGCAAACCTAATCATGTTACTTTCCTTTCTCAAATCTCTCAATGCTCCTTTGCTGTCCTGGTTATCTACTGCTGCATAAAAATGCTACCCTAAAACTTAGTGGCATAAAATAAGAGCCATTTTATTTTATCTCCTAAATTGTCAGAAATTCAGGCAGGGCTCAGCTGAGGGATTCATCAGAGGTCACTTGGTGGTGTTCAGCTGGTAGTAGGTTGGTCTAAAGTCCAAGATGGCTTCACTCACATACATGGCACTTTGGTTGGGATGGCCAGCAGGCTGGGCTTAGCTGGGGCTGTCAGGTGGAGCACCTATATGTATCCCCTCCAGCGTGGTGGTTTTAGGAAGTTGATGTTCTTATGTGGTGGCTCATGGCTCGAAGAGCGAGAGTTCCAATGAACAAGGTGGAAGCTGCATATTGTTTCATGGTTTAGGCTCCGAAGTCATATGGCATCCTTTCTGTAGTACTACAATGCCAGTTACAGGTCTGCCATCTTTCAAGGACAGGGAACAAAGACCTTACTTTTCAGTGGGAGGAATGCAAGGAATGCAACACGTCTTCTTCTTCCTCCTTCTCCTCTCTTCCTCCTCCCCCCTCCTCCCCTCCTCCTCCTCCCTCTCCTCCTCCCCCTTCTTCTTCTTCTTCTTCTTCTTCTTCTTCTTCTTGTCAGGAGTGGGATGCAGCATGTCTTCTGAGGATAGCTTCTGTAGCATGGCATGTGTGGCTTCTCATGGCTGGTTGTGCTGGCCTCCTCTCTGCTTATCATTTCCTAACTCAATGCATTTTATGCTCCAAGGCTCCAGCTATCCTTAGCAACACAGAACTCTTTGAGTAGGCTGGGCTTTCTTCCGCTGTTAGATTCTTTCCTGTTTAGAATGGCCTTCTTGCCCCTTTTTCATCTGACAAACTGTTATTTCCCTTCAAGTCTTAGCTTAGGAACTGCTTCCTGCAGGAGGTCTTCCATGAATCTGTTAATCTAAGTCAGTTGGCTTCCCACGTGCTCAAATAATACTCATTACAGAGTATTGTAACTGCTTGTCTAACAGCTGAGTCATTAGAGAACAAGACTATGTCCTTTTCACATTTTTATCTTTGGGATCTAACGCAAGTCCTGTGACATATTAATTGCTCAACAGGTGTTTATTGAATCCCTTATTCTCTCTGGGCCTCAGTTTCCCCATTTGTAAATTGGGACAGTGGTAAACATTGGGATGGCAAATAGGTTTATCCAATATGCTGTTGTTTCACTATGTTGCTTCCTTAGCATAGAGTGTAAAGGATTTTGAATCTACAACTAGGATTAAGAAAGGTGGTGATCTATTGGTGATGTCTGCCTTGGGCACAGTATAGGAAAGTGGTGGCTTCTATGCAGTGCATTTGGCATACCTAGATTAGATCAACTCCAAGTCTTCTCCAACTTTAAAGGACTATCCGTAGTACCATCTATATCTTATCTTCTTAGACTGCCAGACTGTAAGAGCTAGAAGTTTCCCATGGGATCACTCAGTCCAATATTCTCATTGCATTGATGAGAAAACTAAGACTCAGAGGGAAAGTGATTCACTTGAAGTCAGAACCTGAGTCCAGGTTCAGATCTAATATAATGAATTAATTTGCATTCATGAAAGCAGTACAGGGATAGAATTCAATACATAAGATAGTAGATGCTAATCCCAGCTCAGTGTTAATTTCCTCTCTTGTCTCCTCTGAGGTTTCAAGCAACTTGGCAGTAGAACAACCTGAGTACGAATCCTGAGCACACTTACTATCTATATGTTCTTGAAGAAATTACTTGACTTTTCTGAACTTCAGTTTCCCTTTCTGTACAGGGTGGGTAATAGTAATATCTATCATATAAATGAAGCAATATAGGGAGAACCCTTTCATTTGTTTCTATAACATAGTGAGGACTCACATGTTGACTATAATTAGTAGTAGTGTTAGTATTTTGACTACTATTATCACAAGGCTTTTACCTGGCTTAATCCTTGGAACTAGCACAGAGGCCTGAGCAGTGTGGGGTGCAAGGTACGGGGGGCATAGGTTATCTGAATTCACAGTGCTGACTTGAGACTTCATTAAGGAAAGTCTGAAGAGTCCTGTTTTCCCAAATCAGAAGGCTTTGAAAGCAAACTCAGTGACAAATTGTGACTTGTGCCAGGGAAATGTCTCTGGACCACTATTGGAGCAGCGACATTTTCAATCAGGATTTCTATAAGGGAGAAAAGGAAGCTCATCTAACAGGCCAGATGCTTTATCAGATCTAAATAGTTTTGTCTTCTGGGAAGAGAGGGAAGAAATGGTAAAAGTCAATAGAAAGCAACTGACTTCAGGTTATATATATATATATATGGAAAAAATATACAGACACACACACACAAACACATTTATATGCTCAGATTATATATGCTTCAGATTATATGTATGCACACACACATATATATACAAACACACATAGACACCTACACATACATACTTCAGACTCTCCATGAATATGTATAGTATATATATGTATATACATGTATATATGTGTATATATATGGATAATCTGAAGTATGTATATATGTATACACATGTATGTGTATATATATAGGTAGTTTTCAGTGTGTGTATATATGTGTGTGTGTGTATATGTATATATATTTATATGTATCAACACAATTTTTTTAACCTATTAGGACCAGAGACCTCTAGGGTTTAGGAGTCTGTCCCTATGTTGAACAGTAATGAATCAAGGTAAGCTGATTCTGAAATCTAAAAAATCAGCAGCAGGTGATTATTGCGGAGGCTGGCACTGTGGTGAGGACCTGGGGAGTGGCAGGGATGGTTAGGTGTTGATCTAATTTCTGGAGGGCTAATGCATGAGGCTCTCCAGGCAACAATGACAAATGCACTTCTAATCATCTCCACATTAAATTTATTATCAAGAAGAGGGGCACTTCTCTCTCTTCAGTTTCATAGGAATGTGATTAACATAGATATAAAAAAAGTTAAAGGAAAGAGAATTTGATTTGAACTTCATTTCAGAGTGAAAATTAAGATGTTTTTGTAAGATTTTCAGGGATAAGTTTCAAGGGATTCTAAATTGCGATTGAACCAATTCCATCTTGTACTTTGCCTCCCTCCCTTTCCCTTTTCCTGGGGGCTTATGTCTGTTGAGAATGGAGCAAAAGGGGAAGGAAATAAACCAGCAGAGCGCAAGGAGGATGCTATGCTGGGGATGGGGGAAGAAAACTGCTTTGCTGGCGTTGCAGCGTGAAGGATTTCAGGCTCACGTAGGTGAAAAACAGACCCCTCCATGGGCAGTGAGTCCTTTATCAGCACGAAATTGGGGCTCTAATCTGGATAAGAGAATTGGGCACCAGCAAGGAGGAGGATCTCTAGAAAAGTTACAAAGCTGGTGGTCAGCAGCAGGCTTCAGTGCTGACATGTAATAAGCTTTAGTTCCCCTGACAGTTGTCCAGGCTGAGACACCTCTGAATGCCCCACTTCCTCCCATTCCTCTTCTTCACCTTCTGATTCAAACATTTAAGATTCAGACTGAGGACTTGGAAAGCCCTCTGTGGACATCTGCACCTGGAACAATCCCCTCTCTCCTAAGACTGTCACCCTCGATTTGATGTTTTTGGGGAATAGTGAAGAAAAAAAGGGGAGAGAAGCCAGGGGCTCCCCTGACTTTGGGAGTGAAGGCACCTGTAGCTTTCAAGTTACATCTTGAAAACAGGCTGTGCTTTGTAGCTCTCACCCCATAGTGTTTTCGATTTATTTTTTAAAAGAGATGATTTCATTGAGTATGCTTACAAATTTATCTCCTTCTTTAGGGGAGGGCTTTCTTTGAACATGCCCTACTATTAGTAAGTAATGAAAGAAACAGATCCTTGGTTTGGCCATAAACAGTAGAAAACAGTGTAATTAAAGGGATATATTTAATTGGGAAATTGACCCAAAGCCCAGTTTAGCAGCATCATCTAGACCAGACAAGGCCAGGCTGACAACAGCAGCAGTCTGCCTGTTTCAGGAGTTGGGGACAGAGCTTGCTTGATTAAGATGTTTCCTGGGAAATGGAATCAAGCCTAATGATTTCCAATGGAAGGGACTGCTAATTGGGAAGGCAATACTGCTTAATTGGGACACCTGCAGGTAATTAAAGGCTCCTTCCCGATGGACTTCTCTGTATTTATGACTCCAGGAGGTTAAGACAATGTGGAGAATACAGGTGTTCTCAGCCCCTAATACTATATCTCTCCCTTGACCATCTGCCCAAGGTCATGCAACTCAGTCATCTTTATATTCCTTGGCAAACAGTGCTTTGAGGGAGGTCTTCCAGGGAACTCAGGAGTTTGGGTGAGTTTAGGTATCCAGAGGTAAGCTGCTGTCTGGGAGTCTTCTGAGCTCTCTGGAAATGGGAGAAGGCTGTGAGGGAACATGGCGGTGCCCAGAAGATGCCCAGACTCCGGAGACCTCTGTATCATGTTACTCTGGCTGAATGGGACTTAAGGTTGAAGATGTCACCATGTATGGAGATAGGCAGGCCCAGCCCCATGTGGGTGGGGAGCTCTGGTAGAAAATACTCCAGATTAGGAGTTGGGTAAACTGAAACTGATGTCTAGATCCAAGTCTACTGCCAACTGGCATTGTAACTTTTCCACTTTAGACCTCAGTTTGTGCAACTATAAAATGGGAATGATTTTACCTAATTCTGAACAATGCAAAGATCCTTTCATTCTACACATCGGAGAGTGGTCTAGAGAAAGATGAAATTTTAGTCTATGTTCTAAGTAACTCATTCTAATGGAGTAGACCAACACTTGCCATTTGGTGTTACATGTCCTACTGGTCAACGGAAGAGGAGATCAGTTATCAGAGAAGATCAGAGAAGGCTTCAGAGGGAGTGAACATTTTTTTAAAAAGATTGATTTATTTGGGCGCCTGGGTGGCTCAGTGGGTTAAAGCCTCTGCCTTCGGCTCAGGTCATGATCTCAGGGTCCTGGGATCGAGGCCCGCATCGGGCTCTCTGCTCAGCAGGGAGCCTGCTTCCTCTTCTCTCTCTCTCTGCCTACTTGTAATCTCTCTCTGTCAAATAAATAAATAAAATTTAAAAAAAGATTTATTTATGTGAGAGAGAGAGAGAGAGAGAGAGAGAGAGAGAGAGAGAGAGAAGGGGCAAAGGGAGAAGGAGAGAATTTCCAGCAGGCTCTTCACTGAGCATGGAGCCTGACATGAGTCTTGATCTCAAGACCCTGGTGTCACGACCTGATCTGAAACCAAGAGTTGGACAATCAACTTACTGAGGCACCCAGGCACCCCAGAGGGAGCTAACATTTAAGTGAGTATTCTGAGAGAAGTTTTATGAATGGATAAGGCAGAGGAAAGGGTTGCACAGGCGTGCAAACCCTGTGGCACGTCCTGGGAGTTGTCTCTGGTTGTGCATTTCTGCCCAGTGGGAAGGAGGCACATCGTGGGGCAAGACAAGAGTAGGGCAGAGGGGAAAGTGGTACAGTGGAGGTCACAGGAGATGGATCATAAAAGGCCATGTATGTTACTTTAGGCAGCTTGGTTGGACTTCCTTCAACAGGCAATGGCTGGCTGTTGAAGAGTGTTCACTTTGGGACAGACATGGCAACAGCTGAGTTTGAGAAAAGCCACTCTGATGGATATATATTCCCAACCTGGGAGCTAGGTAGGAAGGGCAAGGCTTGAGGCGGACACTGCTCTGATAGTCAAGAACGCAGGTGGCCAGTCCCTACCTTCTGCAAAGGCAGTGGGAAGTGAGAAGATGGAACAAATTGAATTTGTGTCATGGATTGCTTTGTTTGCTGATGTTTAAATTCGTAAGCTTCGGAGAGCTCTGGAATCACAAGCCTCCCATAGCCCTTGCTTCCCTTTCAGGCAAAGGCCCCTTGTTCACACTTCTTTACCTTCTCTAATCCTTTGCTGTGCAGAAAGAGGCTCTTGGGACCCACCTTTTCACAGGAAACTTTGGCAAGTCTTGGGACTCCCCACCCAGTGTCCTCAGACAAGAGGTGTGAGATAGGGCACAGACTGGGGCCTCCGGCTTCCCTGGGAGGCTTTGGCAAGAGAGCTCTGGTAACACATGGGAACCCAGCTCAGCACTTGAGTTGCAGTGGGTTTGGAAAAAAAACACCTGATAGAAAGGCAGTCAGGGTGGGGGAGCACAAAGGTGAGCCGGAGCTGGTGGTAATTGCAGCTTTCACTGTGACCGCCATCCCACGTTCTCTTCTTCGTACCTGGCAGTTTGGGTAATGGGCAAGGTATTCATGCCTTGATGGGTAAGGCAGGGGCCCGTTTCCAATTTTTCTGAAAAGCTCTTCCCAGGGGTTGGGTCACCTTACAGGCTCAGAACGGGCTGTTGGTGCCAATGCAGACTCTTGAGACCAAAGCTATTACCTTCTCTGCCCCATCAAAAAACCATCTTCAGTGTTCAAGTTTTTTGAAGTGTTCAGCTATGATTCTCTGAAAAGTGCTTCTGTGAATAGCCCGTGCAGAGTCTGAGTTAATGGGGATGAGGTAAGCTAAATGGGGGATTTCTTACTTTTCAGTCTGAAAAAGCAGAGAGATCTATCCCTCCTTCTTTTCACTCTGACAGCCCTGACTTCTGGATCACCCTCTTAGCAGGGAATTCCTTCGAAGGAATTCAAAATATGGGAAAAGTATTGCGTGGTACATTTTCATGATTCTCATTCCAGTGTAAAGTTCATTTCCTTTCACATCATTTGTCTCCTTCTGAAGTCCTGAGTTCATTAGAACAGGAGTCTGATGGGGGCTTTTCCTGTTTGCGGAATCACAGGTTGACCTGCCTTTTCTCTCCAGCCTCCTGAGGGCAGGGCCTGTGTTTTTTCCCCAGGAAAATGGAGAAAGGACATGGAGATGTCTCCAGGCCGACTGAAGACCCCAGCAGTTCTTTAGGACAAGTTTTACTTTTGAGCACATGAGCCTGATCTCACTGGTGTTGTGGGAGTGTTAGTTTTATTACTGTGGTATATAACTGATGGATGAATGAATAAACTTATTTTATTCTAGGGAAGTGTTCCTCCAAAGCAAAAAGAAGGGACTAGGCTGTAAAGTTTATGTCCAGACATCTTCCTCAGACCATAGAAGGAGGTGCCCTGCATTAGTAAGTAACTCCACCATGCTCAAGTGGAAAGCCAACCCTCTTTCTGTGGCCCATCTGGTGTGGCATAATCCAGCCACTGTGGTTCTCTGGCCTCATCTTGTTCTGCTGTCCATTTTGGCTGGCTGTGTCAGCCCGACTAACCACTTCTCCCAGTCTTCTTTGTGCCCTGACACAGAGGAGGTGTTTAACAATGATCTTTCAAGGAAATGGATGACTGATGTTTCCTTTTAGTCCAGTGTGGCAGCCCAGTTGGGCAGAGCCAGGAAGCATTAGCTGCAGTGCAGACAGCCTAACAACGATGGTTATAATGCTGCTAGAACTTTCCTGCATCTACTCTATAGAGTCTATCAGAGTGGGGCAAAGAGGCTCATGCCAGGGCTTTGATATTTCTGACTCAGTAGTCATTCTGCTTTTGCTTTTTCTCATCCTCTTTGGGTCCTGAGAGTGTCCTTGGTATTTTCTTTTGTTCTTGTAGGGTTGGGTGGTCTGATGGGCTGGGAGCCAGGGTGGGGGAGGGAGGAAGGTAGAAATTATTTGGACAGAATGGAGGCCTGCAGAGCAGTTTTCTTAGCAGGATGTCTGTTGATGAAACACCTAGAGCCAGTTGTGAGAGGTTATTAATCTCAATTAAACCTGATTAGGACATGATTGGATTTGGGCTGAGACTGGCCAAGTCAAGCTGGTCCACTTGATATTCTACGCAGCAGCAGACTTGTCTCATACCAGCTGGAGTCCACATCAGTACAGAAGGCGAGCCTTTGGCATCTCTGGGTTGGAGGGTCCAGGTGCCATGAATAGACAGATCCTCAGCCCCAGGGGACTTCACAGATTACTGGGGCCTAACTGCTGCTGACTTCTTAGGGAGATGTGACATTCACTATGGGGAGATTCTTAATTGTCCTAAGTGTGGGATTAGTAGCTTGACAAAAGCCACTTTTACCATCTTCCTGGTGATGATGTATTGAAGAAGAACTTGGTGTTCGGCGTTGAGCCAGGGCAGCAAGCTGACACCAGTAGCTCCCTGGCTCCTGCCGAGGAGGCAGGTGGATTCCAGAACAGACAGAAGAATTGGCCTGGCCTGATGGGATGGTTAGGGCTCCTTCTGTTGAAAGTCATGGCTCAGTCCATTGTTATCATAGGGAACAATGAATGAGGTCATTAGGGCATGGCACAGAAAGGCTGGGCCAACCATCAGACTGTTAGTGAAAGCCGAACTCAGAACTGCAGATGGGGGATCCATTAGCAGTCATTTGTGTCCTCCCCACCCAAACCCTTTTCATCTCTGTCCTCCAGAGTTAACTACTTGCAACACCCTTAATATTTTAATGTTTCTTTGGGAATTTACCACCATATTTATAATAACAAGTGAATACTGCCATTTCTTGATTTATCCATTTTGGACATTATTGAATTTCCCCCCCCACTGGCTTCATTTTATTCTTAAATGATGGGACATATAGGGAGAAAAAGAATAAAATAAGATATACCTCAAAATAATGCACCTGATTGGATATATTTGATTTTCGTAGGCAGCTTTTCTTTTCATCTTTTTCCATTTGCAGTATAAATAGGTTTAGAATGCTCACACACATCCTCCTACCCACTCTCCATTCCGCACCTCACACCCGTTTCCCCATTCTTCTAGTATAATCGCATAATGTATTTTGGTTGAATTAGAGGTTTATGGTCACATTATTATAATTATGTAAATGCAGTTCAGTGATAAGTCAAGTATAGTGTTATGGTTGCTTTCTTTCTTTGAGAATTTCTACTTTATTTTTCCTAGACTTAATGTCTTTTTTCCCCCCTATTTTTCCTTGCGGAGTCTTCTTTTTCTTTTTTCAGAGTTTTCTTTTGTATGTAACCTTAATTTCTTTTTTGCTAGTGGTATTCACACTTCTATATGATTTTTTCCCCTAAATACACACATAGCTATCCTAGTGCTCCTTCCTGGAAACTTATATTTTTCTGCTTCTGATTTAGACTAATTGTTCTCTAAACCTGTGGCACAATATCACCCAGGAATACTACTGCTTTTCTCCTTCAGATTGCCTGCTTAAGATTTGAGTTCAAGTCTGGAAAGGAATCTGATCATTCTCATATGAATGGTGGTTTAGCTGGTTATAAAATCTCAGGTTAGAAACTCACTTGAAAGCATTGCTCCAATATCTTTCCATCCCATATTTAATTTATCCTTTTTTTGGTCTGTCTTTCTAGGAAAGTGGAAACTAGGTGAAAAGTCAACTTCTGGGGTAAATTCTTTGCCTTTCACATCTTCCATTGGCTTTTAAATTTGGGCTATTTTATTTTTAATTGTAAAGTTCTTTCTTGAACTTGGTCCCCTTAAAAAGCATGGACTCCTATTTTGTTTCTTAAATGTGGTATCTTACTTTTTATTAAGAATTTGACGTTCATTTCTCTTTATTAGCTCAGTTTTCCTGGTTCTTTCCTTTTTCTTCCTTTTATTTTGTCTTCATATCAGGAATTCCTCAAATGTTAAGTGATCCTTGGTTCACTATTAATATTTCACAGGACGAGTCTAAAGAGCTGTTTTGTGTGCGTGTGTGTGTGTGTGTCTGTGTGTGTGTGTGATTGGCCAGTTAGTACACTTTACTGTATCCTGCAATGATACCAGGCAAATGTAAGTATCTGGCCATCTTTTCTCTGTGTATGAATCCTCTAGTCTACAGCCTGGGAGGAGAATGCCTTATTTCCAGCTTTCTGGGAATAGGGTGGAGGAATGGGAACTGAAGACTATAAGTTAACCTACCTTTATCTCTAATATGCATGATGTTCCTGAGTCCAGAGCCTAACTAGCTTAACTTCTTCAGAAAATAAACCTTTGTTTTCCTTGGGAATAGGGTGGGTAGAGTTAGTCAACTAGTTGTTTGGGGCTGTGAGCACATCGTGGAGCACAATACTTTGATATTCTGACTTCCAATAAATCCTCCCATTTTCAAAATGGGGATATCTATGATACATTGGTGGTAGCTTTTTTGGCCCTGTTGTGCGAGTTACCAAGCCTCAATCCATTTTCTGTCTTCCCAAAATTTGTGGAAATTTTTCATTTACTGATGATTCCTTTAGCATTATTTTTTCCTTTGGATAGTTATACTTTTAAAAAATCACTATTATTTTAGTGAGTTTTCGGAGGAAGAAAACATAAATCCTTGTGGCCATTTGGTCATACTTAACTGAAAGTCATATGTTTTTCTTCTTTTTCAAAATTAAACACATAGTTGTTGGCTGAGTACTGTTGGGAATAAAGAAGCACTGCTTTTGGTTCACCAAATAATTCTCATCTTTTTCTAACTACACAAAATTTATTTGTATTTTTTCTCTAGAAATAGCCTTTAGGTTTTCCACCTATAATCTAATATTTGAGTATTTTAAAAATAAGGACCCTCATACAAATGTAGGAAAGCTTACCTAATATAACTATTGTTTGGGGAACAAGACTATCCAGTGACAGCTTGAAGCGTTTGCCTGTCGGTTATGATAGTCCAAAGTGGGAGTAAAATGGTAGTTCAGAGGTAACAATGTATAAGGTACAAAAGTCACAGATATGGACATTGAGGACTCTTGAGTGATACGGGAGTTCAAAAATGAGGTTGACATTGTGCTTCTTTCTCACCACTTGCCTTCGCTTCCAGTGTATCTGTGTGATTCCAGCAACCCCACTAGTGGAAACTGTTTTCATCCTTCTACCGGGAAACCTTCCTTCTCTATCCTGGGCAGGGCCAATTGCTTCTTACATATTTTGTCCTTGCTTTGTTTTTTTTTTTTTTTTAAGATTTTATTTATTTATTTGGCAGAGAGAGAGAGAGAGATCACAAGTAAGCAGAGAGGCAGGCAGAGAAAGAGGAGGAAGCAGGCTCCCTGCTGAGAAGGGAGCCCGATGCGGGCCTCAATCCCAGGACCCTGAGATCATGACCCGAGCCGAAGGCAGAGGCTTTAATCCACTGAGCCACCCAGGCACCCCCTTGCTTTGTTTTTAAACCCTCTGGTGGTGGTTTCCAAATGCTCTTCTGTGAATGGGTCCTGAGCTGTGACAAAATTTCAGCAGTCTAGAAAAATTAGAAAAGTAAAGACATGTAACCGTGTGTGTGTGTGTGTGTGTGTGTGTGTGTGTGTGTGTGTGTGTGTATTGTGAGTATACACGTGGTGTGAAGTTTCAGTTCTTTTTCTCTTGGTAAGAATAATAATATACTTTATTCTTATTAAATTACAGTTAAGTGTTTTTCTTTTATAAAATGATTATGATAGTAGATGGTGGTCAAATAAATGTGTACTTGGCAAAATAACAGGTTGGAACACCAGAAGCTGAGCTCTGAATTAGGGGGCCGTCGTGATATGCAGAAGCAATTATTCCAATAAACCGTCAATGGACTTAGCGACATCCTCTCTACTTTTTGCCTTTCTTAAAGTACATAGCTCTGTCATGAGTTTCTATTCCTGAACTGCTTGTGTAGGTGTCCTTATAAGACAGTATATCCCTGGTAATTAATGAGTGCACTGGTCACATTCCATCGTCAGGCTCAAGGACTTCTTCTCAGGAGGCTGATGTTCCTAGTCTGGGACTCAGGTCTTCACTTTAATCCCATCGTTGCTTGTTCTGTGCTCTGCCCTGTCACCCCACCTGCAGCTCTCACAGGGCAGCAAGATCAAAGCTTGGCAGCCTCATAAGAATCAAAATTTTTCCGGGCACCTGGGTAGCTTAGTGAGTTAAAGCCTCTGCCTTCGGCTCAGGTCATGATCCCAGGGTCCTGGGATCGAGGCCCACATCGGGCTCTCTGTTCAGCGGGGAGCCTGCTTCCTCCTCTCTCTCTGCCTGCCTCTCTGCCTCCTTGTGATCTCTCTCTCTCTGCGTGTCAAATAAATAAATAAAATCTTAAAAAAAAAAGAATCAAAATTTTTCCAGCATTTCCTCCTCCTTCCTCCTCAGTATAGCATGCATCCTCCCCTTGCCTCTCCCACCAATTCCCTTCAGGGACCTTATTTGACTCATCAACACACCCTTCCTCACTTCTGGCAACTAGCCCAGTGCCTGAACATAGTAGGCACTTAGTGTTTTGTAGAGTGAATTGTAAATAATCGTGTCTAAAAATTTCATAATGCATATAACTTGCAAGTGCCTCCATGCTTTTGCCTGGTGCTAAAAACAAACAAATGAACATTGGGTATCTTGAAAAGCACCAGTCTTAAGGAATTCACGAATAACCTTATGAATGTGTGAATCTCTTAAAAATATATGCAAAATCTTGGGCATATTTTGTGTATGCGTACGTTTTTCTGGGAAAGAGTTTTTTTTTAAGATTTGTTTATTTATTTAGAGATTGAAAGTGCAAGCAGGGGCAGAGAGAGAGAGAGAGAGAGAGAGAGAGAGGGAGAGAGAAAGAAGCAGATTCCATGTTGAGCTCAGAACCTGATGAGGGCCTTGATCTCAAGACTCCTGAGATCATGATCTGAGCCGAAATCAAGAGTTGGATGGTTAACCGATTAAGCCACCCAGACACCCCATGGGGAAGAGTTTTCAGTGATATACCTTTAAAAGTTTAAGAACCACAAAGTAAATGAGCCTTGGAGCTGTGTACAAATACATCTGAATGTACATTCTAAGATGGGAAATGCTCTCTCAGGAAATTATTATGGTCTGTAGGAGTATTCTACTTTGGAATACCCATCCTTCAGGCCTGACCACACTTTTTGTTGCCATCTGTTCTGGGAAACTCCATAGGTTTTGGGTTTTTGAACCTAAAAAATTTTCAGTCTTTGGTTACTGGAAACCAATCCTGGAGTCTTAGATTCAGAGTCACTGAGCTTGGTGCATGAGTCTGAAGCTCCAGGTGACTCAAAGAGATTTCTAGGTTAATAACTAACTGGATTGGAGAGAGCATTTTGTTTCACAAACATGATCATAATTGGTTCTTATTTACTTTTAAATTATAAATGATTATTCAGTAGTTTTTTTCCCTCCTTTTTAAATAAGCTCTTGAAAACATTGCTTTAATGAAAAATAAAACTTAAAAGCAGCTGCGGTGTTGGTATGTAATGCTTAAAGTATAATTAAGAGTTGTAATTATTCCCAATTAGGCATTTGGAATACCAAAGTAGGGACCCCAATCAACTCAACCCAGGCAAGAGAGTATAGGGCCTGAGACAGGGACAGAGTACAGGGTGGGGAGGAGTTGACTTTGGGGCCCCTGATCATCAGTTGAAGAGATCTGGTCATGGGGTAGGCGCCTGGGGTTTGATTCCAACCTTCCCTGGATCTGGGAGTAAAGAAAGCTCTGTAGAGGGGAAGATATTTCTCAACAATGTGTCCCTGAAGACTTCTGAATCTTATCTACTTTAAAGCAGATCGACACCCTAAAAAAACCTCCTCTTAGGAAAATGTATCTCATTGGAGGGCATAGCAGGGGCCCGTATTCCCTTCCCCTATAGCCCCCTGAAGTTCCATGACCTGGTGTAATTTCTAGGATGCCAGTGCTCGCCACTGCCATAATTTTGTGCTACCTCACTTATACCCATTTTCCCCATGGCCCTGGTAGAAACCTTTACTGTCCCCACTGTTTTTTCTCAGTTAAAATTACCAGACCTCCATAACCCCATGGTCCTACTATTTGCTCATAAATGAACCTGAGCTGTGACTTATTGCCATGGTCCTAGTATGGAGAGCAGTGAGTAGTGTCTGGAACATCAATGGGCTGGTCCTCCTGATGGTGTTACTTATTTCCTCTTGAGCCCTCCTTCAGCAACTGGGTAATACTGAGGCCTGGATCAGAGTGGACATAGGAGGCTTATCTGAGAAATGGCACGCCTAGCAGGTCTGTTGGGGATGCAGACATATGTGGCCAAGCTATGGTGAAATGTGGCTGGAAAATCTTAAAAGAAAAAAAACCTGGTCTTATTTGTTAAAAAAAAAAAAGATGTTTGGAGACCACTGCTGCAGCCCATGGGCAAGTGGCACTCAACTAGAAGCAAGCTGGCGGGGGCCAAGGAAGTGGTGGGGTCACAAGGTGGGGTGTGGGGAGCGGCAACACAGGAGACTGGGGGCTCAGCAGCATGGTTTGGGGGAGTGCGGAGGGAGGGATGGACTGGTCAGAGATGTTGAGGATGGGGTATCTCGAACTTAGATAAGTGGAAGCATTAAGCAGGGGGTTGGTGATGCTGGGGATGAGAGGAAAGAGAGAATGAGTTTGGAGTGAGTCCTCTTAGTTGAGAGCATGTCCATTTGGAAGTGTCCATGTGGCATGGGGAATGGGGGAGCTGGGTGAGAGAGCAGAGTGGCAATCGAAGAGGACTGGGGACCAAGTCAGTTGGGTGGATACTGTGTAAACCCAGGGCCCGAAAAGAGCCAGGAGAAAAGCGGTCCTACGGTGATACCTAATGGCTTTCCCTAGATCTTCATCCTGAAGGCCTGGCAAAGCTGTGAGTTGTGTCTCCTATCTCTTGGGCTATGCTTCCTCTCTGAAACTCTGGGGCTGGTTAGGAGGCTCTGACTCTGGAACTGGGCAGATAGGAATCCTGATCCTACCTTTTCCACTTCTGGCTGTATGGCATTGGTTAATTGACTTAACCTTCTGAACATCAGTTTCCTTACTTGTAAAATGGGATAATGATAGGACCTTCCTCATAAATTCATATAATAAATATTTACTTCTGTGTGCTAGGCACTGTGGGTAGGGCTCCGCCATGGCCAGTGAAATCAGGTTCTGGGGGGACCGGTGTGAGTGGGCGCCCAGGCACTGGTATATTTTTAAGGCATCCTGTGTGATTCTAATGTGCAGCCAAGGTTGAAAACAACTGAATCAGCGAAAGAAAGGGGGGAATAGGGAAGAGAAGGGAAATCCCAGCAGAAAGAAAAAGGCACGTGAGAAAATCTCAGAGGGACAGGACGGGAAGGCGATTTGGACAGACGGCAGAAATCGGTTTAGTGTCTTGTTACAGAAACTGTAGTTCATGATTTGCTAGTGGGTCATGAAACCAATTTAGCATGTCATGACCAGCTTTAAAAAGAAATAGAATAAGATGGGATTGGAAACATCGGGCTTGTGGTAGGTATTAAAGATCCTGGTTTCTTGAGTCTTGTGTTTTAGAAACTTGTGTGAGCTGGGACTCCTGCAAAATGTACTTGTCATGAGCACGGGGGCAGGATTCTGAGCCACACTGGTTCAGATGGGGTGAGTGGGCTGACATGGCGGGAACGTAGAGCACTCAGACTTTGACTCTAGGGCAGTGTGGGGCGTTGGGAGGGTGTTCAGCGGAGAGGGCATTTGAATGACCCGTCCCCTGCAGGATGGGCTGTGTGCTGGAGTTGCTTAGGCTGTCCCTATGGGGTCCCTGAGGGGGGCGGTCAGCAGCCCAGGGGAGCAGAGGGGCTGAGAGAGGGCCGAGGGACACCAGGCCACACTGCTGAGCCTTGAGCTCTGACCTTGCCTTTTCTACTTCCGCTCCCGGGGCGGTCCCTGGGTCTCTAGTCAGGGTGCAGACCGTCCCCTCAGGCCCAGTCACAGGCGCTTGATTGGGGTAGTGTTTTCCTCTCGTTTCCATCTGGGGAGCTCAACATCGCTTCAGTGATTCAAGCAGGGGAGAGGGAGGCCTTGCCATCTTCCTAAAACTGAGGCACTGTTTGGGTTTCCTGCTCCTCTGTGTGCAAAAATACCAGGATGGACGTAACTAATGCTTTGAGAGAAAATTTCCTTTGAGCTGGTATCAAACATAGATGTTGGTTCCGAAGGGGATGTTGATAAAGTTGTGGTTTGGAGAACACTTCATTTTATCTCCGTGAAGGCTGGGTATTCCATGGGGTTCTTCTTAGGGCTAGGGTTTAACTGGCTCTTACTGGGGCTGGAGGCTCAGGTTAGGGGTGGGAGCTGCCAGAGCGAGCCTTCCTCCCACATGTCCCTCCGGGGCCAGGGTGTGGGTAGGATGGGGAGGAAGACGAGTGGCAGGTGGCTTGGTGGGGGAGTTCCTTCTACCATGTCCCCCCCTTTTATCTCAGCCACACTGGCCTTCCCCCTTGACCTGGCCACTCTCCGGCCTTAGGCCCTTCGTGCCTGTTCTTCCCCTGCTAGGAATGCTCCCCCTCCAGTCTTCCCAAGTGTCTCTGCTGCTCAAATGTCACCCTTTCTGCAGGTGACCCTCTGGACCATTTTTCTTCCAACACATTTTCATTCTCTCCTCTTGCTTTACTTCTCTTCAGCTGCATCGATCCCTACCTGAAATGATTCATTGGTCAGTTTTTGGTTGGTTTTCTCCCCTAACTATAGGGCAAGCTCCACAAAGGCAGGGCCCATTGTCTGTCCATGGCTCCCTAGCTCCCTGCTGTATCTTCTGAGCTAGAGCCCTAGCAGGCTGTGTGCTACATGGCAGCTGGCTGAGTGAACACTTCTTCAGTGCATGAATGGTAAAGTGGCCCTCACTTTTTCCCAAAGATTTTTCACTTATTTATTTGACAGAGAGTGAGAGAGAAAGCATGAAAGAGCACAAAGAGGGGGAGTGGCAGGCAGAAGGAGAAGCAGGCTCCCCGCTGAGCAGGGAGCCCGATGAAGGACTCTGTCCTGGGACATGTCCCCAGGATCATGATCTGAGCCTGAAGGCAGATGCTTAACCCACTGAACCAAGCATCTGCCTTGGGTAGACTTCTTTCTTTATTCAACCATATCCCAGGCTTGTTTCTTGCTGATGAAGGGGGTTTGTGAATTTTGCTTCAAGTCCTGGGGCTTTTTGGGGGACAGCCACCTGCAGTGTGACACAGCATGGCCATCTTACTGGGGCCAGAACTCTGCTCAGAGGATGCCCTACTTCTTTGGGGGCTTCTAGGTGGCCTTTTAATGGTTTGTCCTGGGAAACTGACAACACGGGTCCGAGTATCTACTGAGACCAATAGGGAAATCACATCCAAAGAACCACTGTGGTTCCATCAGCAAGTGTCTTTTACCAATCCCAGATCTGGGACACGTGCACCTTCCATTCTCTGCTCCGAGAGCCTGTTTTGCAACCTCCTCCCACGTGTTCTCAATGCCTCCCTCCTCTGCATGGCGGCTGAGAGCCCACACTCCATTTCTTTTTCCCCTGTGTCATTTATTGAGCTAGATTTGAGGCCAGTGGAAATTTCTCCACACAAGCTCAGGTGGGTAAGTGTCTTATATTCTGTAAATGGGAGCCTCTGTCCTATCGGGCTGGTAGGAAATGTGCCTCAGTCACTGCTGGGTGCTCAGGGGCCAAGGCTCAAGCAGTGCCAAGGGTTTGGAAGCATGCTGCCCATTGGCCCATCCCCCGGCCACATGGTCCCCCAGGTCCATGTTCCTGCTGTTTCTTCACTGTACTTAGAGCTCGAGGCTGGTGGCAGGCTACTGCATAAGGATGACTCTTCCTGCCGGGCTCCCACCCCATGTGTGCTTATAAAGAGAAATAGGAGACTCTGTCCCACCCTGAGGGACCAGCTTGTTTAGCTTCCAGTCACACGGGTCCCCATGTAAAAAGGATAAGCAATAATTTGAGGCAGCAGCTTAAGTGTGACATTGACCAAGGATTCCTGCCATTGGGAGGAAACAGTGGGAGGGCTGGAGAGAGGGTGGAGGGCTCCCTGAAGGAGGTGATGGTGCACCAGCATCTGGAAGGTGGGCTGATTTGAGAGTTTGCTTTGGGGAAAAATTTATCCCCATCCCAGTACAACCTGCCTGGCTGGCCAACGCCACAGCCCACAGAGGCTGAATTTGCTGGAAGAAAGAGCCACCATGAACTCTCAAACTCTGAAGGACCTGAAAAAATACGCTATTTCTGCAGCAGTATTCTTCCCACTGCCACCAGCCAGGCCTGGCAAGGTTGTGTTCGGGCTGCAGCAAGCCCCGGATAGAATTGCCTCTTTATCTATGGTGTGTGGCTTGGAAATGTAACGAGTTCACCTGTCACAGGCCCCAGCAGCTCCTCGGTGATCGCCCCCAGCTCTGCTCCAGCTGCCAAGCGGCCACGTTAGAATCCAGCCCCACAGCAAGGGAATCTGGAGTCCATTGAGGACTCCAATGGCAGGTGCTTTTTATAGCTTTCAACGGGTTTTGAGTGGTGCACAGAACTGACAAAAAAGAAACCTCTCAAGGCAACAGCTTCACTGGACGGGGCGTTTTGAAAGGGATTCAATTCCATTTAAATGATGGTATTTTTGAGTATTTTGCACAGTCTGTACCCCCGTCTTCCTTTTTATTTTCTATAGCAAAAGCGCAAATGTGAATTAAAATTGCCTGGGAAAATCCAGGCATAAATATTAAAACGTTTGGCTGCTGGTTAAAGGGAATTTATGTCCGCATTTTCTTTTTGTTGCAGAAACGTGTTTTTATTTTCTGTGGAAGTTGTTATTCCAGACTTCAGAAAATGTGTTTCTTGGTGCTTCCTCCCCCCATTCTTTAGCAGTCCCTGTGTCTGTCCGCTCTGTGCCTACCTCCCTGTCTGGCGGTTTGGAAACAAGACCAGCATCTACAAAGCAGCGGGGGTCACACCCCAGTGCCCACAGAGCCCAGCAGGTAAATCGGTGAGTGGGGGAGGCAGGAGTCCTGGGGTGAACTGGAGGGGGTGTGCCTGTTTGGAGAGAGAGAGAGAGACCTGTGCCCCAGAAATGCCCATGGCCCAAGGTGGCCACGTCCCCCATGTTTTCAAGAGAAGCTGGAATCCAGATTTGAAGATGAAATTTCTTGACTTTTAAATGTAGACAGCAAAAAAACAAAAAACAAAAAACAACCCAATTGTGTGGATTGAGTTAAACCAACGGCCAGATTCAGCACAGAGGCTGTCGATGGTCAAGTTCTCCTGGCCCAGGATAGGCTGGGCTTCCCTCCCTGGGTGAAGGAGTTCTCTCTGCTCGCAGACCAGCTTGGGCCTTCGGCTGTCTCTTCCAGCGACAGTTTTCGTGTGAAAGAGTGACCTGATCCACAAGTGGGAAGAGCCTTGGCTGGAGATGCAGGGGACCAGAACCTCTCTTCCCGCTCTGCAACCTCTGGGACCGGGTGACCTTGAGAACCCATGGGTCTCAGTTTCTCTTTGAAATGAGGACAATTGTATCAGGACTAACCTACTAGGTTTCTCATGAGACAAAAAGGACAGTATCAGCAATCATGATTTGAACAGTGTAAATGCCGATGGCTGCTCTTACTTTGTGTGGCCAGTGTGGGGAGGGGTGATGGTGGTGGTGAAGAAATCGTGAACTTGAAAAGGACATTCTGCTCCACGCCTGCCTAGGTTCCAGCCTGGTTTTTCGTTCTGGCATAAGTCCAAGGGCAGGGAGCCTTGGGGGCTTTCTGTGCACATCTGATCAGCATGATTTCCTGAACCCATTATGGCAAAGACCAGGGAGGAAGGGCAGGGATGAGGCAGGTGGTAAGCAGAGCCTGGGCACAGCAGACCCTATTCACACGATGGCTCAGAGCAGTTTTGAAAAATTGAAAAATTGCTGGTTTGTTGAAATAGAATATTTAAAAATGGAAAGAGTATCCAGATTGTGTTTCCCAAACTGGTGTTCCAAGGCACCCCGCTCTCTCTAGGATGTTGAAAGGAATGAGGAGAGGATCTCAGACTCAGGGAAATGGGAAATGTGGGATTAAAGTTAGACATTTCTTTCTTGCAGGACTCCTCTGAGTTAAAAATAATACACCAGTGTGTATTGTGAGGTGAGAGCGTACAGTGTTTCTGAAACCTCTATTTACTGAGCACAGGTCAACAGTTCCTTAAGACACAATTTGGGAAACGCTGACTTAGGTCGGCTGATCCTTTCTTCACTCCACTTGAGTTTTTGGCATGTCACCTGGGTAGTGCAAGGCACAGGGGATGGAATGGTGAAGCAAAGCCAACCTAGTCTTGGTCCTGCCCTCGTGATGTTGACTGTCTTGTGGGGGACACTGGCATTAATCAAGTAAGCATGCACATGGTATAAAATTGTCACAGGAGAGATGTGTGCTGCCTTCAGGGGTGAGCCCCTCTCTGGGGTGACCTGGAGGGAGGGTGGAAGACTTGAGGGAGCTGTGAAATATACAGAGGCATTGAGCAGCTGGACGGGCCCCGAGCCAGGGCTGTGGGCGCTTCCTAGACGTGGAGAGCAAGCAATGTGGCCAGAGATCTGGGATGAGGGCTCATGGGAGTCTGATGGAGGTGGTGGGGGCGGCACCAGGGCCTCCTTCAGCAGGGCTTGGTGTGACCATGGCCTGGCATGACTGGGGGCTTATATGCCCTAGGCAAGCTCACCCTGTCCTGTCCCAGGTTACAGGAAGCCTGCACCGGCTGAGCACATGGAACGATGAGTCAACGCTGGCTGCCTGGAAGAGTACTTCATTTCTAGCTTCTGTGTCTGGTCCTTGACCTGTGAATGCAGTCAGCTTGCCATGCAGACATCCTGGTCCCTGGGAAGGAGGCTGCTGCCTGCTGGCAAACTCGTCCTGGGACCCCAGCGGGTGGCTCAGTGCACAGTAAGGATCTCCTTGTTCCTGTTTGTCCTGGAATCAAGAATTTGTTCATTGGGCCTCCCTGGTGGCTTAGAGTCTCCCCAGTTTCATGCTCCTTGGGCTCAGCCAGCACAGCATCAATGCCTACCGTGTATTCACGATTCATGCAGTAAATGTTTATTGAGGGTTATGTGCGGGTCATGAAGGTAGAGGGATGAACAAGACAGCCGAGACCCCCTGCTCTCATCCTTTAGGCAGGGTGGTAGGCAGGGATGGGGGCAGGTGGCTGAACGACGCTGATAAGACTTATAAGTATGGGAGTGTCCGCTCGGGAGGAGAGAAGAGAATGCACGCTGTTCCAGCGGGGGTAGAACATGGCTCAGTACATGGCTGGATCTCCACTTTTCCTGGCTCCCCTGCAGAGGCTTCCCTGGAGTTTGTGGGGGAGTCCTGGGCAGCCCTGGTCACAGTCACCCAATGCAATTGTATTGTTTGCTTGGAGCACACCAGGTTCCAGGCACACCAGACCAAGCTCAGTGTGTCTCAGCTACCGCCTAGAGGAGGGGGTGATACTTGAGATGATGAAAGGTGCAGGAAGTAATCACTGCAAACTCTCGGAGCACACATTCTCCTAAGAAGCCTCTGCCTGGATGCCCTGAGCCCTGTGCCAATGAAATAAAAGAACTGCCATGGCAAGGGACAGCTTTTTTCACTTAACGAGAGAGATGGGGGTGGTGGGAATCAATCGGCTGCAGTGACCTTTTACGGTAGGCAGAGATATGCCAGCGTGGAAACAATTATCTCAAGTGCCCGCAGGTACCAGCTTCCTGTTGATAACATGTGGCGCTAATTACCCTAAAGAATTCAGGACAGATGTTGGTGCCTGGAATTAACTGGCCAGCAGAGGGCCCGAGCCTGGCTCAGGACCAGGAGCCAAGGTGGGACAGCCCCGCCTTCTCACTTCCCCTCTTGCGCCGGCAGGTGTGGTTCCTTGCCTCCTCCAGTCGCTGTGCTCACTGCCCTCTCCTAACCTTTTCAAGGGAACCCAAAATGTGATTGGCTGACCGCTCACCTCTCTCTGTTTATAGCCTTCTAGAGCTGCAGGGGAGGAATAGGATGCCAGTTAATCAAAACACTCTGTGTGGAAAAGGTCAGCGTGGTGGGGCTCCTACTATATATTTTCCCAGAATGGGAGGTATTAACATTCTGCCTCCGAGTTCCTGCCAGTACGGCCCAACTTGAACCATGTGGTCAGGAAATTTCATCAGTGCTGCAGATCCCTGATGGCCGTGATTTTAATTAAAGAGAGTTGTGGTGCCAAGTCTGATCACAGTATTCCTTCCTCCTATGAAACATGTTATCTGGAAGGTGGACAGTGACCCTGGGGCAGAGCAGGCTCTGTGCTTTCCCTGATGCAAGTGCTTTCCTCTGAGCTCCACACTTTGGTCTTTCACTGCAACTGGTTACAAGTGTAAATACTTACGACAATATCCATTAACCTTGGTCTGGGGCTGCCGTGTGCCGGGCCCTGTGCTGAGCATCCCACACGCATCATCTCATTTAATCCCCTAACAACCTAATGAGGTTTATGATGCCCCTTTCACAGAAAGGGAAGCCGATGCCCAGAAAGGTCAACCAGCATAGCCAGGGCAGCCAGCTAGTCCATGGGATGTCAGGACTTGAACTCAGGGAGTGAATCTCTGGAGCCACCTTTGTTGTCGCCCCCTCTTCCACCAGAGCCCGAGTTCCACAAGGATGGAGACGGCACCTGTCTTGTTCACCTCTACAGGTTAGCTGCTAACGGAAGCTAAGTTCTTGGGGGTTGGAGGCGGGAGGCTCAGTAAGTGTTTGTTAAGTGAATAAAGGATCTTAAACACCAAGCATTGCTTGGGTGTGAGCAGAAAAGTGGGCCTGAGACTGAGGGTCAGGGCTGAATGCATTTGCTGTGTGTTCTGTAGACATAGTCTGGAGGGTTGGAGTGTAGGAGGGTTTTTAAAATTTTTTTTAAATTTAAATTCAATTTAGTTAACCTATAGGGTATTATTAGTTTCAGGGGTAGAACTTAGTGATTCATCGGTTGCAAATAACACCCAGTGCTCATTACATCACATGCCTTCCTTAATGCCCATCACCCAGCACCCCCCAGCCCATTCCCCACCCACCTTCCCTCCAGGAGGGTTTCCCACTCCAGCAGGATGAAAAGAAAGCGGCTTCCCTTACTCAAGGGGAGTTCTCTTTTGCCATGGAAGGTAGTGGATGCTGTGGGTCATTTGGTATTGTTTTCTTATTTTCCAAAATCTTTAACTTTTAACACTCTAGTCCATAATAGGTAGCTACGCAAGATGGAAGAAAACTCTAGACATAGCCATTCACCTTTGAGGGATCCTTAGAGAATCTTGCATTCCCTGTGAGTGGGGTGTGTGTGTGTGTATGCGCGTGCACACGTGTGTACGCATGCGTGTCTGTCAGTGCCAGCAAGTATCTTCGTTACTGAACTTAGCACGTTGAATTTTCTGCAGTGAATGCCTCTCATTTTCACCAGAGAAAGCTGTTTCCTTTTGAAAAAATTAAATTGTACAAACAAAACAGAAAAGCATGAAGGCAAAAGTGAAATCACTTGAAAATGTACCACCTAGAGCTAACTGGTAGATCATTGGATGAATATCCTTTCAACATTCTTGTGTGTGTAAAATAGAATTTTACAGAGTAAAATACTGTAAATACTATTTTGCAATCTGCTATTTTCCCTCCATTGACTATGCTGTGGAGATCTTTCTATGTCAATGAATGGGGTGCTACATTATTCTTTTTAATGGCTATATAGCACTCTATTGTATGGCTGTTTCATGATTAATTTAACCTGTCCCTTATGATGTACGTTTATCCACATTCAGATGGCACTATAATTATCCATTTAATCATCTGTCTCTCCCTGTAGGCTGTGAGCTTGTTGAAAGCAGGGACATTTCTAAATCCACATGCATCCAATAGATGTCCAATAAATTTTGGATGGATGGGTGGGTGAGCGAGGAGAGGAACAGGTTTTGTTTTGTCGTTGCTGTGGCTTGTTTTGGGCTCAGCCTATGTTCTGAACGACAGCCTATTAACCTAGGGCTGGTGAGGGCATTTTAGTGATTATAGAGCTCGACGTTGACTGTTCTTTTGGTGTCATGAGTTTAAATCCTGGTGCCGCAAGGAAGTATTTCTGACACCAATCAGATTAAATTCGAAACTTTTTGAAGAAAAGTCCTTGGGTTTCTTAACCCTGTGGGTTACTCTCCATGCAGTTATAGGCTCTCTTCTGCTCCTCCCTTCCAGAGCCACACTGGCTGCCCAGGGGAGACATCGCTTACACATTTAGGGAAACAGCAACTGGCTTTTTGAGGGGAGCTGGGGGGGGCAGTGTCAAGCTTAATGGTTCTCCCCCACTCCTCTTGTCTTTCCTTACATTTATAAGCTGGATGCCTTAGCCCCATTCCAGGGGGACAAAATGTGCTAAAAAATAAGGATAAGATAAAAGCCCCTTCAAGGCCATTAGCTGAAAAAAAAAGTTAAAATTCTAGATGCCTACTTCTGGGGAGAGTGAAAGATGTTGTTAAGATGGATTTTTTTTTAAGATTTTATTTATTTGTTAGTCATAGAGAGAGGGAGAGAGCACAAGCTGGCAGAGTGGCAGGCAGAGGCAGAGAGAGAAGCAGGCTCCCTGACGAGCAGAGAGCCCAATGCGGGACTTGATCCGAGGACCCTGGGATCATGACCTGAGCTGAAGGCAGGTGCTTAACTGACTGAGCCACCCAGGTGTCCCTAAGATGGGGTTTTTAACCCGGGGTGCACCACTAGGGGACATAAGGATTCCTTCACTGGGTCTGCTAATGCTTTGGAATAGTACACAGGACTTTGCATTATATGCATACATATAATACATATATACAGTATACAATATGTATTATATGTATACATGTATGCATATATATGATATTTCCATTATAATTTTTATGTTATGTTAGTCACCATACAGTACATCATTAGTTTTTGGTGCAGTTTTCCAAGATTCACTGTTTATGTACAGCACCCAGTGGTCCATGCAGTACGTGCCCTCCTTAATACCCACCACCAGGCTCACCCATTCCCTCACCCCCCTTCCCTCTAAAACCCTCAGTTTCTTTCTCAGAGTCCACAGTCTCTCATGCTTCATCTCCCCCTCTGATTTCCCCCTTCACTTTTCCCTTCCTTCTCTTAATGTCCTCCATGTTATTCCTTAAGTTCCGCAAGTAAGTGAAACCATATGATAATTGACTTTCTCCACTTGACTTATTTCACTAAGCATAATCTCCTCCAGACCCATCCACATTGATGGAAAAGCTGAGTATTCATCCTTTCCGATGGCTGAGTAATATTCCATTGTGTATATGGACCACATCTTCTTTATCCATTCGTTTGTTGAAGGGCATCTCAGCTCTTTCCACAGTTTGGCTATTGTGGACATTGCTGCTATGAACATTGGGGTACCTGTGACCCTTCTTTTCACTATATCTGTATCTTTTGGGTAAATACCCAGTAGTGCAATTGCCGGGTCATAGGGTAGCTCTATTTTTAAGCACGTGTATTTTTCTGGGCATGGGATTCATAGCTCTTGTTAGATTCTCACAGGGTTTTGAGACCTCAAATAGGTTTGGAACCTCTATTAATTTAAGTACATGAACTTCACCTTCTTCATCTGTAATAGGGAGCAATAGCTTCTACCTCAGAGTTGTGGAAAGCCTAGTAAAGTAAGGTATTTAAAGCACCTGGCCCAGATGTATAGCAAAAGGCCACTATTACTGGTGTTCCCAGAGTAATTTCTCTGATCATGGGTGACTGTCCATCCCAGCATTGCTGTGTGCAGATGCAATGGGCTGTGAACAGAGGTGTGCATTAGCCACCTTGCTCTTGTGAAGTGGTGGTCCCACAGACCAGAGAGAGGGGGAGGAGGGCTCAAAGACCTTTTAGGTGCTGTCTCACTCTCTGGGTGTGAGGCTGGAAGAAGAGAGAAGCAAAACAGGAAATGCTCATTAGGGCTTGGTGACTGGGAATGGAGTTGAGAGACAGGAGTCAGGAGGACTCTGTGGGTCTGGTTCCCTCTGAGAAGGATGGTTTTGCTGACAGACACAGAAAGGGGGTGGTGGTGGGGCAGAAGCCAGATCTGCAGGAAGGATGAGTTTACCCACTACTGAGCCCGAGGAGAGAAGAGCCATATGGGTGGACATAAGATAGCAGGAAATACTGGTCTCGAAGATATAATCACTTTGGACCCTCTTAGCTCTTTATTTGCATGAATTGCAATTTATGGGGCTTTGGGGATTTTGGCTGAAAAAGGGGAGTTGACTTCTTGTGGCCAGAGCTCCTGGAGCAGTGTGAGAAGGGGAAGATAGGGAGGTGGAGAGGATGCTCTGGTGGCTGATCCCAGCCCAGTCCCTAAACTTGTTGGTGACCTAGGGATGGAAGCTGAAGTTTCTGTTTTCGCAAAGGACCCCATGAGCCATGGCAGTGCTGGGGAATGCTCTGATGCCCATATGACAGTGATGTAGGGGCAGGGAGAGGACATTCTCCATGCGGGTATGGAAGGCGGAAGCTCTGAAAACACTGGGGGCATTAGGAGAGAGTGCTTTGCGCATGAAGTTAGCATGGATCCATGTGTCCGTGATGGGCGCTGTCAGAAGCAACGGGGTGAGGCTTTCTCATTGCAGCACGAGGGGAGGGCATTGATGAGGCAGAGGAGGGAGATGGCAGGTCGTGCACACTAGCCACAGGTGACGGTCTCAGGGACTGTCAGGGGATGGCATTTTGTCTGGTCAGCTGTTGAACCCCTCTCTCTTATTTTTCTGTTCAGTTGTTGTATTCATCAGTTCTGTGACTTCTGTTTGGTACTTTTTTATATTTTCCATCTCTGTTGAAGTTCTCACTGTGTTCATCCATTCTTCTCCTGAGTTCGGTGAGCATCGTTATGACTATTACTTTCAACTCTTTATCAGGTACTTTACTTACCTCCACTTCATTCAGGTTTATTTCCGGGGTTTGGTCTTATCCTTTCATTTGGAACATATTGCTCTATTTCTTCCTCTGACTTCTCTCTGTCTTTCTCATTTGGTGATACCACAGTGTCAGTTTAGAAAGAGTAGACTTCTGTGGACAATGAACTTTATCTTTCAACCTTCCCCTTGTTCTTGATGGTCTCTTGAATCTTTGTGATTATCTAAGCAGCCTGATTTATTCCTGATGGGTCCCAGTTGTTGAGATTGTACCAAGCTCTGTCTGTTCCAAAGGGAAGGATCTTAGGTAGCACCTACTTTCAGGCTGATTTGAAGCCAGACCCTCAGGCAGCAGTTTTTCAAGTATATAAATTCATACAGTCTTGTGGGGCCACAGGTATAATCCCTGCTGGCCTCTAGAGCAGGTGATCTGGAGGTGTCTCCTTGGTGAAAGTCGCCAAATTGGGGCTCCAGACAAGTGTACGAGCTCCCTCTGGGAAGTACTGGCGAGCTGTAGTGTAGTGTAGCGAGCTGTAGTGTAGAGAGTACAAAGCTGGTGTTCTCCCCGCCGACAGTCCCTGAGAGCTCCTGCATAGCCTCTGGATGTGTGGCCAATCTGAAGCCTTTCCATCAGGCTGAAGCTCTAGGACAACTAAATAGGCCTTTTCTCAGCAAGACTAGACATGTGTTTCAGTCAGCCTTCTGTGCTGTGGTCTGGGGATGGTAGCCTGCCACGAAATCTCTCTCCAATTGTTTCAGTCCCGTGAGGTCCAGCAACACAGGCCACAGAGCCAGGCATTCAAAGGGCATTGACTCCGTGGACTGTGTATGCCTTCTGGTTTTAGCAGAGCCATGTGGGAGCCTGGGGTTGGGGTGGGTTTGCTGGCTGCAGCGGAGCTTCAGGAGCACGTGTAGGGAGGGCAAGTCTGCCTTCTTCCGGGGGGCTGTGGGAGAGCATGGGGGAGGGGCAAGCCTGCCAGCTTCTAGCCAGCAGGTACCTCTAACAAGGTAGAGGGAGTGCAAAAATGGGGCCCAACTGGGCCTCGTTCCACAAAGTCCTCCCAGACTCCTGCATCTCTGACAGATGCTTGAATATTTGCAAATAAATCTCTCTTGCATATGGTGTAGGCGCTTTTCAAACTGCTGCTTTTGTGCTGCGTCCTGGGGTGAGTAAGTCTGGGTACTTGCCCTTTAAGAGTGGACTTGGCAGTTCTCCACAGCCTGTTGGGTCTCCTGGATGTAAGGCCTGTTGGTTTCCAGAGCCAGATGTTTTGAGGGCTCTTCTCTCCAGTGTCAGTCCCAAGGGTTGGGGTGGCCGATGTAGGGTATAAACTCCTCACTCCTCAAGAGGAACCCTGTTTGTGAGTGATTTCCCAGTTATGAGTTGCTGCTCCAGGCTTGGAATTATTGGCAAGACTACATCTCTCCTTATCTCGCTGTGGCTCTTTTATCCTTCGTAGTTTGTAGCTCTTTAGCTCGTTTTCAGGTCTTTTTCAGAAGGAATGTTCCATATGTAGCTATTGATTTGGCGTGTCTGTGGGAGAAGGAGAGTTCAGGATCTTCCTACATCACCATCTTGAACCACTCCATAATGTTTCTAGGGCATTTTTGACACTCAGGAAGTTTTAAAAGTTCTATGGTGAAATCAGTGCAGTGTTTGCTTTATGTTTTCCCGTCTTCCTAATGTACAACTTTTAATTCTGGACAAATTGGTAATCAAGCTTCTTTTTATTTATTTTATTTTTTTATTTTATTTTTTTTTTAAGATTTTATTTATTTATTTGACACAGAGAGAGCGATTACAAGTAGGCAGAGACGCAGGCAGAGAGACAGGGAGAGGAGGAAGCAGGCTCCCTGCTGAGCAGAGAGCCTGATGCGGGCCTTGATCCCAGGACGCTGAGATCATGACCTGAGCCGAAAGCAGAGGCTTTAACCCACTGAGCCACCCAGGCGCCCGGTAATCAAGCTTCTTAAGATGTCTTATTAAACAAGAGTGGATGAGCCCGTGGGGTGGGTCTATGAGATTTGTCTACACAGCACTATGTGTGAGTTTAGTGACAAGCGTTCCAATCCTTTGAGATCATTGCTTCCCAAGTTTATTGTGCTTAAGGTAAAAATCACTGTGGACCTCCACGTGATAGTGACTATATTTTTAAGGTCTGTTCAAGGATATCATGTAATGACCAAAAACTATAAATTCAGTTACTTTTTAATATGAATGTGCATTGTATTAATCACCATAGTACTTACACATTAGAGAAACAGTGCATGTATGTGCGAAGCATGTATTCTGTCTATGAAGTTTGGTGTGCTTGTGGATGCTCAATTCCCTGTAATAATTTTAAGGTCTCCCTGATTTGAGAATCCCCAGTGGGATCCATATCTTACTAAGGTCTTTGCCTATGTTGAAACCTATGCTTCCCTCTACACTTTCTTTACGTGGGAATTGTGAGGATGTGGGCTTGGGGCTTTGGGGAAGCCTGAATTTGGGTTAGTGGAAATATTACCAGGCTTTTAAAATATTTTGTCTTCAACCCATCTTTCTTGATTTTGAAGGAGTATGTTATTCAAGTGGGAGTGGGTGAAAAAAGACATTAATGGTACTCTCTCAGCCATTTTCTTTCCACACGGATGTATCTTTGCCCAGAATAAGAAGCAAATGGCTTCGCCTGGTGCCTTTGTCGTTTTCTCTCAGGGAATTCTGAGCGTGCCTGCTGAAATGAGATAACGTACATGAAGCACCTAGCACAGGGCCTGGCCTACAGTTCATGCTCTTGGAATCTTTATTCTCCTCTTTCCTGCTCTGATAGCACGTTCCAAGCTCACTTGCAAATGTAGCATTGATCCCACAGCAAATATGTTTTGGCTTAGCAATGAGTCCACTCAAAAGAAGGGAGAGAATTATTTAAATTATTGAAACACCTTAATCCATAAGCTCACATAAATATTGTTTTGAACTAATAGTTTTACACTCTTTGGCTTCCGTGCTCCATCTTATTGGTGGTTAATGTCTCTTGCTGTCATATACTTAAAAAATTCAGGCTTTTGAAATTTTCTTTTGTGTTACACTTGCAATGGAGTATTGGATTCCTTGGTTCATTTTTTAAAAAGCCTTTTATCAAAACGTTAAGCTTGGTTAATTTGCATAAAATATTTCCTCCGCAATTTACTCTCTATTACTTTTGAAACGCAAATTGCCTCTGCTGCAGCGTGGGGCTGTTGTAATGGCACACTAGCTATCAGAGCTTTCGATTCCAGGGATGAACAAGTCTCAGGTCTGAAGCTCAGGGAAATAAATTGGAATCTTGCCTCCTCTCACTCCCTTGGGTGATCTGAGCTCATCCGGAGAAGAAAAGGAAGACAAGAGAGCAGGGGTTTCGAAGAAAGGGTTCAAAAGGCCTGGCTGAGGAATGTAGAAGTGTGTGGTTGGAAGCTGGCTTGTGGGTGTGTGCTCCTGAAGGCTCAGGGGGTGGAAGACGGAGGAAGAAAAGCCTTGGGGCATCTCCAGGAAGACGCTCAGTGATGGCAAATCTAATGGGCGTTCACAGCTGGGTTCTTCTGCCCGAAACCTAGCACATCCTACCACTCCATTTACTGTCTTCCCACCGACCCAGAATGAATTCAACATTCACATAGGAAGCTGGTGGACATCAGTGCTGAAGGAAAGAAACAAACTTCAGTGCACCGGGCAGGATTTTGGGAAACTAGAGGCCAAGAGACTTTGAGGACAACAGAGACCCAGGGTCACGCCCCTGCAACCTGGGCGTTGACACCTCCCATGCCCAGCAGGAGTGTGGAGCCTTTTTGCCCTCAGTAAGAGCCTCCCATTAAGGTAAAGCTGCTCAGCCTCCGCAAATAGCAGATGGGCAGGCCGGGCTGCTAGCAGGCAGCGGCTGGTTCCTCACACTCCCTTTTCTTAGAAAGGGAAAGACTCACAGGAAAGAGGGAGGGCTTCCTTTGGGGAGGGGTCTTCCCTCTGCCCAGAAGAAGCTTGTTCCCTGACTTGCCCTAGTCTTTTCTCAAAGAGCTCAGAGAGAGCTAATGTTAGTAGGAGAAAATGAATGTATTTGCAATTGAAAGGTGGGATTCGTGTGCAAGGAGATGGGGTTATATTTAGACCCGTGTAATTAAAGATCCATTTATGTCTGAGCATCCTTAAACAGACAAATATAAAACTCATGAATACCAAATTCTATTTGGGTAACTGGCTGGAAGCACACACACTCACACATACGTACTCTGAGCCCTGCCTCCGTCTATGCAAGAAGAGAAAAGCCACTGGAGTCTCAATTTGGGTCACCACTGAGGGCGATAAAAAAACAAACAAGAAACAACTTTGTATTTTTGTCTCTTTCTACTCCCTCTGATTTAGAAAGTCTCTTTCTCTGTTGCAGCATGAAACTCTAGGTGATTCTAGTTTGGTACTGACAAGAGAGAGACCAGCATTTCTTCTGGATTGGTTTTCCCCTGGGACTCAAGTAGATGTGCTTCTTGAAATTTAAAAAAAAAAAAAAGGTCAATGATTTGTACCTGTGATATAAGAAAAATATATATTTGATCTTTGTCACTGGTTCTGATACAGATCTCTGAAAACCCTTGGAATTTCTTGGGTGACAGAAGAGTCTTGTGTTATTCATAATTAGCTCCTTGTAGCCACATGTGTGTATGTGCTCGTGAGGTGACTTCTGGAACCCTAGACAGCTTCAGGATGGGGGCTGGTAGCCAGAGGAAGCAATCCTGTGGTTAGAGGGTTGGAACTTTGAGCACCCTCCCTGACCCTTGGGTAGAGAAGAAGGGCTGGAGTTTCAGTTCAGTCACCAATGGCCAGTGATTTAATCAATCGTGACTACTTAATGAAACCTCTATAAAAACTCCTGAACAAAAGGATTCAGAGAGCTTCTGGGGTGGTGCATGCATCGGGGTGTACCCAAAGAGGGCATAGAAGGTCCATGCCCTTCCCTCCATAGCTTGTCCTATGCATCTTTCCCATTTGGCTGCTCCTGAATTGTATCCTTCGTAACACACTGGTAATAATAAGTAAAGAGCTTTCTGGAGTTCTGTGAATCATTCTAGTGAATCATTGAACCTGGGGAGGGGGTCATGGGCATCTCCAGTTTATAGCTGCTTGGTTGGAAGTGTGGGTGGTCTGGCACTTGTGACTGAGCCCTTTAACTTGTAGGACCTGATGCTAACTCCTGGTAGTGAGTGTCAGAATTGAATTGAGTTATAGGATGCCCAGTTGGTATTTTGGAGAATTGGTTGGTGTTTGGAGTTTGGTTTGGAGTTTGGAGAATTGGTTGGTGTGAGAAATGGACCTCTCGAGTGGACCCCTCGACCACTTTGGTATCCAAAGTATGGCAAGTAAAAACAGCTCAGCACCTATTAAAAAAGATTTGTTTTTCACTTTAAGATACTTCAAAAAGAAGAAAAAGAACCAATTCCCAATCAAAATCCCCACTAGTATAGAAACTGGAAAAAGTTTCCATTTTCAATGACTTAGTGGTAGTGAGGGAAAAGCCACTGATAGCCGACTTTCTCTATCCAATGTCACATCAGAGATAATCATGTGAAATTACTGCAGTCATGTTGTTTCCCAAAAAAAGTGGGCACAAGCACATCGTTGGATTTCAAATGCGCTGGAGCTGAACTGCTGTGCCCTTTCCTATAGAATCCAGGAGAGGCCCCTCTCCCCTTCTCCCTCCCTCCACTGAATGCTGCCAGTAACATGGGACATGTTGCACACTCTCCTCTCCTCTCCTGTGTGATGTTCATACCCCTTGTGATGCAGCATCTGAAGGAGAGAGAAAGCATTTGGGGAATCATGAGTCCGGCTGTCATTCTGCACCACAGAGGGGACTGCATGGGAGAGTAGACACGCCAGAGACCGTGGGGCAAGTGGCCAAGTCATCCTAGAGATTTCTTATCAAGGACCTGGATGAAGATAGAGAGGGTCTGCTCATCAACTCGTAGATGAAAAAGATAGGAAGAATGACCGATATGTTGAGTGACAGATTTAGAAATCAGAGAGATCTTGACTGGATGGAGGCCAAGTCTGAAATCCAGTGAGGCAAAAGCTAAAGGAGTAAAGGTAAGGTCTGAAATACCAAGGCACGGACACAGCGTGGGTAAGGAAGGACTTGGTCAGTGTGGATGTAACCTGGGGTTTTAGCCAACTGTGAATGCATCCTGAGTCTACAGTGGGATGTGGGATGCAGAGAAGCCCATGACCCTGGGTAGTGTTCTTGGAGGCATGATGGCTACAGTGAGGGAGCTGATAGGCTCTCTCTGTTGTGGTCTGGTCACCCTGGAGCCTCCTACTCAGGTCAGGACTCCCACTGACAGCTTCACAGACAGATGGAGCGTGTGAGAAGAGGGCCCCAGTGGAGGAACTGGAGGTCATACCAGTGAGAAGGAAAGAAATCAGACTTTTTTGATCCCCAAAATAGAAGGGTTCCTGTATTCTTCTTCCAGGCTTTGTGGGACTGCCCTTTGAAGGAGACATTTGACCTTGTTCTGGGTGGCCTAATGCAGAGGCTGGCAAAGCAAGGTCCATTGCCTACTTTTATAAATAAAATTTTACTGGAAACAGCCATAGCCATTCCTTTATATATTGTCTGTGGCTCCTTTTGTGCTCGAATAGCAAGGTTAAATGATTCCCAAGGAAACTGTGTGGGCCACAAAGCCTATTTACTGTCTGGTCCTTGAAAAAAAAAAGGTGTGTTGACCTCCATATGGGAATAGGGCCTCGATTGGAGGATTTGATGGTGAACACTGTAAGAAGGCTATTTTTATACAATGAAAGGAAGAAAATTGAAGGTATTAATTGAAGGTAAGAATTGAGTTACCTTCTTGGTGGTATTGATTTATAGGTGATTAAGCATTAGTGGATGTTTGGACTTGAGTGGCTCTTGACCCCTTTCTAGTTTTGGAAGTGTCTGATTTATTACCTCATGACATCACTTAAATTACTCTGGGTTTATTTTCTGACATATTTCAAATATGTCTCACCTCTACCCTTTCTTACACTATTCACTCTCCTTGTGCACATGACCCACATCTTTACTCTCTAGCTCCTGGTATGGCTAAGGTAAGTTTGCCCTAAACTCTCTCCAAGTGTGTATAATTGAAGTTCCAAGAGTTCGTTCGTTCGTTCGTTCGTTCGTTCGTTCCTTCCTTCCTTCCTTCCTTCCTTCCTTCCTTCCATTGAATGTATATTGAGTACCTGATTTGGGCCAGGCACTACTTAAGGCACTCTCAATGTATCAGTGAACAAAGGAGTAAAACTTTCTGCCACTGTGGCATGTGGAGTCTTTTGGAGGAGACAGATAATAAACAGTACACAAGATAAGTTGGAAATAATACCATATATCAGAAGGTGATAAGTGATCTGCCAGGAGAAAAAGCAGAGACGGGTAAGGGTATTTGGGAGCTGGGGCTAGCAGTCTTGATCAGGACAGGCCTCACTGAAAAACTGAAATTTAATGAAAGACCAGAAGGAGGTGAAAGAATCACCATCCAGACCTCCATTGAGGCTCAAGTCTATGTGGGAGTGTCCCCGGTGTGCTGAGGTAGGAGTGAGGAGGCCGGAGTGGAGTGGCAGGAGGGAGAGCAGTGGGGAGGAGATCGGGGAAGTAATGGGGTGGGAAAGAAGGTAGGGAGCAGATCATTCAGGACCTTTGGAGAGACTTTGGCTTTACTTGGAGGGACATGGGAAGCCTTCACAGGAACTTGTCTCCTGAACAAAGGACTGTCTGGAACTGACTTTTGATTTAAAAGGACCCTCTGGCTGCCAGTTGAGTTGGACTACAGTATGTGGCATATGGCCACATACTGGGTGCCTTCAAACAAGAACGCATTCTCTGATAGTTCTGGAGGCTGAAAGTCTGAAATCAAGGTGTTGGCAGGGTTGCGTTTCCCTCTGCATTCTAGGAGAATATCTGTTTTTGCTGCTTCCAACGCCTGGTGGCTCCCAGCAGTCCTTGGCTTGTGGCTGCGTAACTCCAATCTCTTGGAGTTCTCTTCAGGTGGCCTTCCCTTCCCTTCCCTTCTCTCGGCTCTCTCTCTCTCAAATATCCCTCTCCCTTAATCTTATAAAGATGCCTGCCTACACAAATCCAGGATGACCTCACGTAGAGATCCTTAACTCATCTGCAAAGACACCTTCTCTCAGTAAGGGCTCATTCACAGCTTCTGGGGATTAGGACATAATTTTGTGGGAACATCCAACGCACTGCAGGGGGCAAGGGCAGAAGCAGGGAGAGTGGGTAAGAGGCTTTTGCGCTATCCACGCAGGAGATGCTAATGGCTTGGCCAGAGTGGTACCAGGGGAAATGGCAAAAAGCCAGAAAGGTCTGATGATACATGGGATGTCAGCAGGGAGAAGAGTCAGGATGATTTCAGGTTTCTCACGTTTGCAAATTTGAAAGAACGGAGTCACCTTCCCCTAGTTGGGAAAGGCTGGTGGTAGAACAGGTATTTTTTCTCTTGTTTTGGTTCGTTGGTTGGTTGGTTAGCTCTTTTAGTATTAGTGGGAGGGTGCAGATCCAGAGTTGAGTTTTTGACATGTAAGTTTCAAGTGTGTTGGACATTCATGTGGAGACGTTAAGGAGGCAGTGGTATTTACAAGTCTGGCACCGAGGGGAGACATCCAGGCTGGGGATATGAATTGGGGAACTGTTGGTGTATGGAAGACGTCTAAAACCACGAGGTGAAGTTTCTTCACCTCAAGGAATAAGGATCCAACTATGAGGGAGATTGTGTGGAATCAAATCTGTCTATGGAGGATGATTTTATAGTCCATCGGATGAGACACTCAAGTCTGATTACTGCTGGACCTGCAGCAGTGGCATTGCCTGGGAACGTGGTAGAAATGTGGACTCTCACACTCCACCCTGATCCACGGAATCAGAATCTGCATTTTAAAAGATTCCAGGTGATTTGAATTCATGTGAAGTCTGAGACATGCTGGTCTCATCAGTGTAATGACTGATCTCACTTGAGGTGTTTCTGGCATGGGTTTAATTTAGATTTTCAGGAAACACTCATTTAGCATACCTACTGGAGTGAAAGAAAAAATCAAGAAACATTCCAAACCAAGGGCCACGCTTTTGTTCTAGGGACATTCGAGCATCTTCACTGTTAAATTTTGAAAAGGATCTGCCCCCCCACCTCCTCACCGTGGGTCCACCAAGTTGCATCAGCTTCAGAGGAAAGTAGGTGTGTGGGGACAGACCTGGGAGGTGAGAAGTGATCTTGCTTGTTCAACAAGCTCCTTGGTACCAGTCCGTTCACAGTAAGTCTTCCTTAAACTAGTGCTCCCCTTCTCCATCTCCCCACACAACAATTACAACTTTCTCAGCCCTTAAGGATCTGGGGAACCCTCAGGTGAGCAGAGTAATTTTCTTAATACATAAAATGTGATTTCTCAAAAACTCTTAAAACATGTATTTTTAGAAAACAAATTTACCTCCCTCCCCCACTGCTACACCACCCCACCCCCGATCAATGAGGTGTATGCCAGAATAATCAGTAAATCCTGTGTGTCTGAATGGACTTATTTCAAATGCTCTTTGGAGAGGCTGGCTCACAGCCTGAGGACAGAGGGGCTGAAATAATTCATTTGAACCCATGATTTAAGAAGTCCACTTTCCAATATTTAATTTATGGGGGCTTTAAAAATAAGTAGGTCTTGCTTTGTGTGGTAGATGCATTTCAGAAGACTTCTGCTCAACTATAATTTGTAGACATCGTACTGTATTTCCCTCATTCACCTTTGTGATCATTTCAGAGACTTTGTCCTCTTTGCTCAGCAAGGCACAAACAGAGCTCATCCTAGCATGGGAGTAAGGGGACCACCCGTCCCTATTTGCCATGACCCAGGGATTTCTCAAATGAGGGCCCTTCCTTTTTTAAAATAGATTTTATTTTTTAGAGCAGCTTTAATTTCGCCGACAGCATAATTCAGCAGAAAGTACAGAGAGTTCCAATACACTTCCTGCCCCCACACATCCACAGCCTCCCGCACTTTCAGCAGCCTTCCCCAGAGTGGTGCATTCATTACAACTGATGAACTCCACCGACAAATCATTATCATTACCAGAGATGGTGGTTTCTATCAGAGCTCACTCTGGTGTTGTATGTTCTGTGGGTTTGGACAAGTATGACATGTATCCAAAATTATAGTATCACACAGAATAGCTTTAGTGCCCTAAGCACGTCCTCTGTGCGCCATCTTGTCATCCCTCCTTCCCCCCAACCCTGGCAACACTGATATTTTTACTGTCTTCCTAGTCTTGCCTTTTCCAGAATGTCTTAGAGTTGGAATCACACACTGTGTAGCCTTTTCATATTGGCTTCTTTCACTTAGTAATGTGCACTTAAGGTTCTTCCATGCCTTTTCGTGGCCTGATAGCTCAGTTCTTTTTAGTGCCGAATCACATTCTGTGGTCTGGATGGACCACAGGTTATTTTTTCCATTCATCTATGGAAGGACACCTTGGTTGCTTCCCTGTTTTGGCTGTTTTGAATAAATCTGCCATCAATGTCCCTGTGCAGACTTCATGGGGATGAAGTTTTCAGCTCTTTTGAGTAAATCCCGAAGAGTGCAACTGCTGGATTATATGTGAAGAGTATCTTTATTTTGTGAGAAACTGCCATCCTGACTTCCAAAGTGACTACTATTTCACATTCCCGGCAGCAATGAATGAGTGTTCCTGGTACTCCACATCTGCGCCAGCATTTGGTGTTGACCATGTTCCAGGTTTTGGACATTCTAATAGGTGTGTAGTGATATTTCACTGCATTAACTTACAATTCCTAATGACACATGACGGGGAACATCTTTTCATGTGCTGACTTGCTCTCTATATATCTTTTTGGTGAGGTGTCTGTTCAGGTCTTTGCCTGAACTTTTAAACTGTTCGTGTATTGTTTTATTTTTTTTTAAGATTTTGTTTATTTATTTGACAGAGAGAGAGAGATATCACAAGTAGGCAGACAGGCAGGCAGAGAGAGAGGGAGAAGCAGGCTTCCCGCTGAGCAGAGAGCCCGATGTGGGGCTTGATCCCAGGACCCTGAGACCATGACCCGACCCGAAGGCAGAGACTTTAACCCACTGAGCCACCCAGGCGCCCACTTGTATTGCTGAGTTTGGAGAGTTCTTTTTATATTTCGGATGACAGCCCTTTGTCAGATGTATCTTTCACTAGTATTTCCTATTTCCCATTGAGGTGTAAGGTTATCGTTGATACAGTTGGATTAATAGCTATCATATTTGTTTTCTATTTATGGCTTTTCTTCTTTATTCCTGTTTTTACCTACCCCTCTTTTTTTTTTCTGCCTGTGCTTTTAATTGAGCATTTTATATGATTCCATTTTCTGTCCTTTTCACCCTATCAATTATACTTCTCTTTTTTACTGTTTTTAGTGGTTGTTCTTAGTGTTTGTAATATATGTGTATATTAATCTAAGCCCACGTGTATAACTAATCTAAGTCCACTTTCCAATAATACTATACTGCCTCATGAATAGTACTAATACTTTATAGTAACAAAATACTTTTTCTTTCTATCCCATGTATCACTGCTGTCACTCATTTCACTTATACATAGTTATAATCACTGAATAATATTCAAAATAATCATTGACTATTATTATTTTGAATAAGCTGTTATCTGTTGGATCAATAAAGAATAAGAAAAATAAAAGTTTAAAATTTTACTTTCACTTTTTACTTCTCTAATTTTTTTTTTTAAGATTTTATTTATTTATTTGACAGAGAGAGATTACAAGTAGGCAGAGAGAGAAGGAAGCAGGCTCCCTGTTGAGCAGAGAGCCCGATGCGGGCCTTGATCCCAGGACCCTGAGATCATGACCTGAGCCGAAGACAGAGGCTTTAACCCACTGAGCCACCCAGGTGCCCACTTCTCTAATGTTCTTCCTTTCTTTAAGTAAGAGCCAAGTTTCAGGGCGCCAGTGTGGCTCAGTTGGTTAAGCGTCTGCCTTCAGCACAGGTCATGATCCCAGGGCTCTGGAATCGAGCCCCACATTGGGTTCCCTGCTCAGTGGAGAGTCTGCTTCTCTGTAAATAAATAAAATTCCTTTAAAAAAAAGAAATAGATCCAAGTTTCTGGCCTATATAATTTTCCCTCTTTCTGAAGAGCTTCTTTTAACATTTCCTGCAAGGAAGGTCTACTAGTGGTTCTCTCAGTTTTTGTTTCTCTAAGCAGGTCTTTATTTTCCCTTCACTTTTGAAGGATAATTTTGTAGGAAGTAGAATTCTAGGTTGTTGTTTTTTTTTCCTCTCAACACTAAATATTTCATCCCATTCTCTTCTTGTTTAAATGGTTTCTGAGGAGAAGTCAGATTTAATTCTTACCTTTTTCCTCTCCAGGTAAGGTGTTTTATTTCATTTGGCTTCTTTCAAGATTTTTTCTTTATCTTTGGTATTCTTCAGTTTGAAGGTGGTATACCTAGGTAGAGATTTTTTGGGCATTTTCCATGTTTAGTGGTCTCTGAACTTCCTGAGTTTGAGACAAATTCTCAGTCATTATTGGTCCACATACTCCATCTGGTCTGTTCTCTCTTTTCCTTTTCGTATTCCCCATTACATGTATGTTCTACTTTTTGGAGTTGTCCTACAGTTCTTGGCTATTCTGTTCCATTTTTTTTCCCAGTCTTTTTTTGTCTTTGCTTTTTTAGTTTTGGAAGTTTCCATTGACATATCCCCAAGCTCAGAGATTCTCTCCTTAGCCATATCCAGTCTAGTAACAAGTCCTTAAAAGGGATTCTTTATTTCTGGTACAGTGTTTTTGATCTCTAGCATTTCGTTTTGATTCTGTCTTAGAATTTCCATTTCTCTGCTTACATTATCCATCTGTTCTTGCATGTCTTTTTCCATTAGAGCCCTTAGCATATAATCATAGTTTTTAAAAAATTACTGATGTGATAATTCCAACATTCCTGCCTATCTGACTCTGGTTCTAATACTTGTTCAGTCTCTTCAAACTGTGTTTTCTGCATTTTAGTAAGCCTTATAATTTTTTTTCCTGATTGCCAGACATGATATACTGGGTCAAAGGAACTGTGATAAATACCTGTTTAGTGGTTCAGTGGAAAGGTATAGGGGGACTCCTACAGTCCTATCTATGATTATTAGGTCTCAGCCTTTTAGTAAGCCTGTATCCTTGAGCTGTGAACTTTACAGTGTTTGTTAGAATTTCCCCCTCTTTCCATGGGGCGGACTGGCTAGAGACAACTGAGTTGTGTATTTCCTTTTCTCTCTGTGGAAGTCTGGAGTAGACTGTCTCTAGGTATTCCCCTTCTCCAGTCCTGTTGGGCTCTGATAAAACCCCAATAGTTGAGGTTCTAGTGCACTAGTTTCTCTTGTGGGCAGGCCTTGTTGAAAGAACAGAGTGCTCTGGTGTATTTCAATTTTTTCTTACTCCCTTGCTAGAAGCTTGGGGGGATTTTTCTTCCATCTTTACTGTGAGAACCTGGTTGGTCTCCAGGAAATAAAACTCACAATCATGTGAGGACCTCTGTGACTGGGCCCCCCTGCAGTTTTTAACTCTCAGATCTGTCCAAGCTGAACCCTCAGTAATCCATCAACTACCGTGCACGTTTTCCTATCCCTGCCCTGGTTCCTGCAGAGCTTTCTGCTTGTAGTTTTCTCTTTTAGTAGGTCGTGATTTTCTGTATCTGCCTGCCTGTCTCTCCATGTTGATGGTAGTAGTTTGCTGTGACCTCGCTTCTCTGAGGGATCTAAGAAAAATTGGTGATTTTTCAGTTTGTTCCACTTTTTACTTTTTTTTTTTATTTTATTTTTTCAGTGATCCAAGATTCATTGTTTATGCATCACACCCAGGGCTCCATGCAATACGTGCCCTCCTCAATACCCACCACCAGGCTCACCCATCCCCTTCCCTCCCTCCCCTCCAGCTTTTTACTTGTTAGGACAGAGGGACAACTTCCAACTCCTTGCATGCCAAACCAGCAGGGGGAAGTCAGGTGGGGGCCTTCTAATATTAAAATGAGTATGGTTCTGGGCAAGCCAAGATGGTTAGTCAGCCAACTTGGGAGTCAAGAGATCTGGGATCTTGTTCTGGCTGTGATGAATCCCCTTGGACATGACATTCAATGGTTTGGAGCCTCAGTTTCCTCTCATGTGGAATGAGAGAGGGTGCAATGTGGACTTCCTTCCAGTAACTTTTTCATTTAACCCCATCTAATTTCTTTATGCTGGGTGTTCTTAAGGCAAGGCATTTCTGGACTTAAACTAATGGAGTCTCCTTGCTGGGAGAGGAAACCAAAATTCTCTTGTTAAAGATCCCTTTTTTTTTTTTTTTTTTGGACTCAGGCTAATCTTGGTTTGGAAGACACAGTAACGCGTCAGTTTTAAAAAAGGCCTTCCCTGCTGCTTTCACCCATTATGATGTTTGTCACACAGCAGGGAGTTTTCTCTCTTTGGCACCATCTATTTGAAAACAGAACATTTGGTCCTTGTTAAGGATGGACTTAGGCTCTTCTCTCCCTTTTGGTTGAATTTGCCTGGAAGGATCCAGAGTAGAAGTAGGAGTGAGGTGGAGGCGTGCTGTGAAGTCCTGGCCCAGTCTCTGAGCCTTGGACACCATTCTTACAGCATGGCCCCTGGTTTCTTTCTTTCCAAATACTTTCAGTCCCTGCTTCTCCAGTTATTCCATGGTCCTTGATTTGCCCGGCAACATAATCAGAAACATTAAGCACATCATCATCTTCCAAAGTCCTCAGCAGAGAAATAGCTAAGACAGTTTTTATGAAATTGTAATGTGCCCACTTGAACACAAACCCTAATTTCCTGAAGTCTAGCTCTAGTTTGAAGAATTGCCTGATTTATTTTAAAATTGAATCTTGCTGTCAGAGAAGCTGCCAATACTTACTACCAGGGTTGTTATTTTTCTTTACATATTTTAGTCTTAGCTCTTGAGTCTAAAAAGCTCTCTCCCTCCTTCCCTTCCAAGAATTGAGTTTCAACTACGTGACCAGATTGTACAACTTTACATGAGTTTAAGGCTTGGTAGGGAAGTGGAAGGTGCTGCTAACTCATTGTTTCTTCTTGCAAATGACAGATTTTCTGGTGGCAAATAGATATAAGGAGAGGTTAAACAATTCCAAAAAGTAAGAGATCTCTTGCTTAAGAGAAATCTTGCTCCAACTCTCACTCCAACTCTCTGTCCCCTGGCAGGACTGAACCAAGCCATTCTGACAGTAAAGGGGGTGTCACAGTGTCCTTTGGGAATAATTTCATTCTCAAGAGGGTGTTGTAGAAGGTCTTTAATTTCAAGTCAATCCAGTCAACAGCCATGGAGGACAGCATTTATATAATAGGTGTGGTTTCAAGTACTTGGGGTACAGCAGTGTGAATAAATAAGCAGGTGAATAAATAAGAAAATCAGGGATATGTACCATAAAGAAAACGAAACAGGGACATGTGTAGAGTTGCTTAGGGGCTGACACAACTTGAGAGAATGGGCAAGGAAGGGATGGTTAGCTAAGTGGTGATAATTTAAGATGAGATCTTAATGATGATCATTTACATTCTATCCTGTAGACACCTGGGAACCAGCCAAGGTTTCTCAGTTGGGCAACCACAATGCAGTGTGGTCAAAAATCCGTTACCACACTTAGAAAAGCCATCTTTGGGACCAGTTTCCCATCTGTAGATGGAGAAGCTACCCTTAAGAGACCTCACAGACTTCAGATATTTGGAGTTTGAAGTTTCTATTTATGTGCCCCTTCCAGGCCCGCCGGAAGCAGGATGTTTAAAGTGGGCCCTCTGGCTCACTTTATGAGTTGTCTTCTCCAGTGGGCAGTGATAAAATGGGAGGCCATTTCTTCTCCTGTGGGCCTGAATGGAGAATCACAGAATGTTCTGAGGTCCTTGCTGAAGTCCTGCTAGCCTAATTTGGAGTGTTTGTCTTTTTGGTGACCACACATTCTATCTGGTCCTTGATAAATAGGTATCTACCCTTTATGTCTCCCCTCACTACCATCATCATTATCATGGGTTTAACACTGACCTATCAGGTTGTTCATTAAAGGTGATGAGTAAAAAAAATTCTTTGTTCATTTCTGAAAAAGTAGGTCAAACATAGAAGAATCTGCTATCATGTTATTTAATCTTCAGATATTAACTCCCATCTATTTTGCAACCTCCCCTAGGGAGTCTGCAATGAGAAGGAGTGTTTTATAGCCTGCAATATGTGTTTGATGATCTCCGCTTCATTAAATTGGAACAGAATCCATCATTTGATCTTCTAATAGATGCTTGAACAACACACCATCTATTAGCACTTTTTATTTACAGTTTCTCTTTGAGACACCTAAGGAGTCAGAGAGAGATCAAGGCTTCCAAGCTCTGTGTTAGCCTTTCCCCCCCTCATATACCCTGAAGATTTTTGGGACTGTTTTCAGTAGGTGTGAGAAGTCTCACCCCTCTGCCGCAGATCAGTGGCTCTGCCTCAGGAGACTCGTAACTTCTCCACTCCTTTCCCTTTTTTTGGAGGGGGGTGGTTTGGTGATGACTTAGATTTTTTTTTTATAATGAGATCAAATGTATGTAACATAATATTTAGTATATAACCATTTTTAAGTGTACAGTTTATTGGTATTAAGTACATTCCTATTGTGTAACTACAATGACCATCCATCTCCAGAACTCTTTTCATCTTATAAATCTGAAGCTCTATGCCCATTACACAGTAACTCCCCATTCTGGATGACCCTATTTAAACATTTAAAACACCACCTTCCCATTCTTCCTCTGTTCTCTTACTTGGCTTTATTTTCTTCATAATCTTTATTCCTACTGTCACACTGTCTGTCTTCTACTTCTACCAGAATGTAAGCTCCATGAGTAATATAACCTTGTCTGTTTTGTTAATTCCGTATCACAGAACCCTATAAGGGGCCTGGCGTATATAGGTATTCCTTTATAGTTGTTCTTCAATGCATGCTTGTGCCTGCATTTTCACATAGCAGTGATAAATGCTTGAAAGATAAGGCTATGAAGTCAAATTTCCATATTTATTTTTTGAAGATTTTATTTATTGGTTGATTGATTGATTGAGAGAGCATGAGCAGGGGTGGGGAAGGGGCAGAGGGAGAAGCAGGCTCCCCCCGCCAAGCAAGAAGCCTGATAAGGGACACGATCCCAGGACCCTGGGATCCTGACCTGAGCCGAAGGCAGACAGACACTTAACCGACTGAGCCACCCAAGCGCTCAAATTTCCCTATTTCTAAAATGAGTTCTATTTTAATTACTTTGGGCATTTGGCTTAACCTGAGCCTCAGTTTCCTCATCTGAAAAGTGGGGATGAATAGTAATATCTATTTTATAGAATTGTACTTGAGCATTCAATGATATAATTCATGTAATGTGCTATTCATAGTAAATGATCAAACAAAGTTATTTTGTTGTAACTGATGTTATTCTTTTGGCTTCTTCTCCCCCCACCCCAACCCTTTTTTTGCTTGAGCTTGTTTCATGTACAAAATAGTGAATATCAATTTTTAGGGCTACACGACATCCCTCCTAGTGACCTAGGGCACTTGGCTTGGCCATTTCCCAGGTGGATGTTTCTACATATTTTTCTTCATTATAAATAGTGTTGTGCTGAGCCTCTTTAATATATGTTGGAAATCCGTACTTTTTATTTGTCATTACTTCTTGGGAGATAGTCTTTTATTTGGATTCCTGGGTGGAAGACGTAGTGGTGGTTGCAGAGGCAACACCCCCAGCCCCTCTCCAGTGATACCAGCTCAACACAGGTGTTTCTGCTTGTGCCTCTTCTGGTTAAATGGGAAGGTGATAAAGGACAAGAGTTTCTGTGGAGGAACACAACACATTGGAAAGGGAGGGACTTTTTGCCTAATCAGATCTGGGTTAGAATTATGGGGCTGACATTCCTAGCTGTGGGATCTCAGTCAAGTAGTCTATCCTCTTCGTTTCCTTGTTTCACCAAGGAGACTAAAATCATGGACCTCCAAGCACCGCTGGGGGGATTGGACAGACAGGTAGAAGGATGTCTAGTACTGGCACATAGTGGGTACACAGATGTTTGCCACCAATGTTGCTATTGTTCCTTGTTTGCAGGCAGGTGATCTCTATCCCATAGGAGGTTGGCTCATGGAGGAAGGTGGGTAAAATGTTAAGATTGAATGAGAACATTGTAACTTGACTTGATGAAAACACTATGGCAGAAAAAACTCCCTTTTTCTTTTAGCATAACCCTTCCTTACATGGCCCAAGAGCTGAAGCCTGTGCCTTTAGGTACCTTTTCCAAGACTGCCGAGCTTGTTGGTGGCTGGCATGAAAACACAGGTCATGGGCGCCTGGGTGGCTCAGTGGGTTAAAGCCTCTGCTTTCGGCTCAGGTCATGATCTCAGGGTCCTGGGATCGAGGCCCGCACCGGGCTCCCTGCTCAGCGGGGAGTCTGCTTCCCCCCCCCTCTGCCTGCCTCTCTGCCTCCTGTGATCTCTCTCCCTCTGTCAAATAAGTAAAAAAAAAAAAAA
>LNAC01000573.1:632195-643094 GCA_002007465.1 Ailurus styani
ATGTCTTCTGCCCATTTTTTGACATGATTATCTATTTTGGGGGCATTGAGTTTGAGAAGTTCTTTATAGATCTTGGATATTAGCCCTTTTTCTGTAGTGTCATTTGTGAATATCTTCTCTCATCCTGTGGGTTGCCCGTTTGTTTTGTTGACTGTTTCCTTTGCTGTGCAGAAGCTTTTGATCTTGATGAAGTCCCGAAAGTTCATTTTTGCTTTTGTTTCCTTTGCCTTTGGAGACATGTCTTGAAAGAAGTTGCTGTGGCCGTTGTTAAAGAGATGACTGCCTATGTTCTCCTCTAGGATTTTAATAGATTCCTGCCTCACGTTGAGGTCTTTCGTCCATTTCGAGTTTATCTTTGTGTATGGTGTGAAAGAATGGTTGAGTTTCATTCTTCTATACATAGCCGTCCAATTTTCCCAGCACCATTTATTGAAGAGACTGTCTTTTTTCCACATGGTACTGGCAAAAAAACAGATACATAGACCAATGGAACAGAGTGGAGAGTCCAGACATGGACCCTCAACTCTATGGTCAAATAATCTTCGACAAAGCAGGTGAGCATCTTTTTATGTGTCTGTTAGCTATCTGGATATCTTCTTTGGAAAAGTGTCTATTCATGCCTTCTGCCCATTTCTTAACTGGATTATTTGTTTTTTGGGTGTTGAGTTTGATAAGTTCTTTATAGATTTTGGATACTAACCTTTTCTCTGATATGTCATTTGCAAATATCTTTTCTCATTTCATTGGTTGCCTTTTAGTTTTGTTGATTGTTGATTATTTGTTTTTGGGTGTTGAGTTTGATAAGTTTTTTATAGATTTTGGATACTAACCTTTTCTCTGATATGTCATTTGCAAATATCTTTTCTCATTTCATTGGTTGCCTTTTAGTTTTGTTGATTGTTTCTTTTGTTGCACAGAAGCTTTTTATTTTGTTGAGGTCCCAGTAGTTCATTTTTTATTTTGTTTCCTTTGCCTCTGCAGACGAGGTCAAAGAGGTTGCTGCCTGATTTGTCTTCTTGGATTTTGATGGTTTCCTGTCTTACATTTAGGTCCTTCACCCATTCCAAATTTATTTTTGTGTATGGTATAAGAAAGTGTTCTTAGTTTCATTCTCCTTCATGTCTCCTTTGTCAGAGATGTCTGGAGAGGATATACACCCTCACACCTCACACCTCTGCTAGTCAGCAGTCAGTGCCATGGGGAAATGAAAGATCAGTCCCTCATGGGACATGAACATGAGGGTGCAAATCTGTTCCAAAGCTCCCATGGGTCCAGGCTAAAACCATTCTCTAGTTTTGCTCCCCTTCTCTGCACAGCATTCTCTCAAAAAATCACATTCTCAGGAATCCTTGTCTCAGACTGCTTCTATGGAACCGACCTCAGATAACACTGATAGATTATTTTCATTTGGTTAATGTCGTATGTTCCTGGCAATTAAATATTTCCAATAACATAACTTAAGGGCCACATATTATTCTTTTTAAAAATTTTTATTTAAATTCAATTTAGTTAATGTATAGTGTGTTATTTGGTTCAGGGGTAGAATTTAGTGATTCTTCAGTTGCATATGACACCCAGTGCTCACTCCATCACATGCCTTCCTTAATGCCCATCACCCAGTTACCCCATTCTCCCACCTCCCTTCCAGCAACCCTTAGTTTGTTTCCTATAGTTAAGAGTCTCTTATGATTTGCCTCCCTTTCTGTTTTCATCTTATTTTATCTTCCCTTCCCCTATGTACACCTGTTTTGTTTCTTAAATTCCACGTATGAGTTGTCGACAAATCTTTGTATGTTATCTTAATTATCTTACTAGGTTAAATTCCTATGGGTGAAGTTGAAAAGTCAAAGGTCTCAAAAATTTTATGACTCTTAAAATAGTGTCATTAACTTGGCCTCCAGGAGCACTGTGCTAATTTACTAGCCCACAGATAGTGTAGAAGGAGATTTTCCTCATACCTGTCAACCAGAAAATAATGAATAAAGACATGTTTGCAAATTTGATAGGTGGTTTTTTATTTTAATGTGCATTATTTTGGTTACTAGGCAGTTGACTCATATAATTTGCCATTTGTATTTCTTTGGTGAATTGTCTATTCAAAGCCTTTGCCCATTTTCTCATTGATTTATTCTTTGCTTCAGTGATTTGTTTGAATTCTCTTTGTAATGGATTCAGAGTATATGGAAACTTCTGTTGTTAATGTCAAGGGTGCCTCACACCTCCTCAGAGTTGAATGCTGGGGTAGAGGCACTATAGCCCTTTCCCTCATTTTAGGAGAGGAGAAATGGAGTTCTGGGGACATGCAGGAAATATGGCATTAATTGGGCCTCATGGAGTGCCTGGGTGATTTTGTTGGTTAGCATCCAACTCTTGGTTTTGGCTCATGTCATGGGTCATGAGATGGAACCCCATGTTGGGCTCCAAGCTCAGCACCGAGTCTGCTTGAGGTTCTTTCCTCTCCTTCTTCCTCCCCTTTTCCTCCTCCCCCTCCTTGGGCTCTCTCTCTCTCTCTCTGTCTCTAATAAATAAATAAATAAATAAATAAATAAATAAATAAATAAAATCTTTTTAAAAAGTCAGGCCTCACAACTCTCAATTTAATTCTCTCCCCACTGCCTTCATTAGAAAATGAGGACTGATAGAAAAGTTGGGTATTTATCCTTCCTGATGGCTGAGTAATATTCCATTGTATATATGGACCACATCTTGGATCACTGAAAAAATAAAATAAAATTAAAAAATTAAAAATAAAAGAAAATGAGGACTGACAAGAGTCAACAGAATACCCACCACTCTTGGCCAATCCCCAATGTTAAAGAGGAGTGACAAGTAGGTTCTCCTTTTGCTTATGAATACTCATTGAAAATTAATTGAGCAGGTATGGTTCAAAGCTTGTATGCCTTTGATATTATCTTCCCCAAATACTGATAGGTATGTGGTATCATTACCTACATACTACAAATAAGGAAATGGAAGCAGAGAGGGAGTGAAAAACTTGTGGAAATCACAGAGGCATTAAGTGACAGAGCTGAGATCCAAACCCAGGTCTCCCTAACTCTAGGGTATATGCTCCTATTACAGGATATACTATTTATGTTATACTTTCACATTGAGATATCTTTGGAAGAAGGGAAAGAACACTGCCCACAGTTCTGCCTTAACATAGCCACTGCTAGTCTGGGGTGTTTACTTGTTTTTTTCTACCTTCTTTCCTGCTGAAATCCTTCTGGAAATCCAATTCTACAACTTGATTTTTTGTCTCCATATCGCTTCCTGGGTTTTATAGCCCTCCTTTTAATGACCTGCATAATATTCCTTTGTTGGGCACATGCTAATTTTCTAAATTCAGTGTTCTTCCAGTCAAAATCTTGGGAGAGCTTCTCGGGACCCCTGCTGTCTCCCCTACAGTTCTGCTTGGCTCGATAACTCCGTTTTTACTTCATGCCTTGAGTGAAATGATACAAATTTAACTTGCAAATTGCCTGAGGATGTCTTTCATAGTTGTAGGCAACTGTAAATTATAGGCAAATCTGTGTGTAGTCAGGCAAATTCTTCCCAACACTTTGACTTTTAAGAAAAATCTAGTGGAGAGGAGTGTGTAAGTGATTAAAATTTTTACTCTGAGTCTGTGTTTCTCAGTTTCTAAAGGGGTGAATGCACCTGCTTGTGTGAGCCGCATATATGAGACTTTAATAAGAAATCATACAGTAAGTTGTAAAGCATCTTATAGGAACAGCATTGACACTGATATATCATATTTATAGTGTTTCCCACACGTGGACATTAGGCAAGTTTTACATCCTTCTTAATCCTCCTCACAACCCTATAAAGAGGGTAAACCATTATTTTCTTCATTTTACAGGCAAACAAATGGGTCCAGAGGGATTAATCAGCTAGTCTGAGAGTCCAGAGCTCATAGGAGGCCGAGCTGGTGTTTGAACCAGCATTCATCAGAGCCTCCGGACTGTGTGTAGTTAGCGCAGTGATGGAGGTTTGGGTCTTCCCACTGATCCATCAAGGCCTTCTGGCACTGTCTCACCTTGAAATGATGCCTCCATAGCATCGCTCATTCCTGGGGGCTCGAGCCAGTTCGAGTTTAGTGTGTTGGTCTTTGCTGGCCCACCTGTATTCCATCTGAGGAGTTTCGGTAGGAAATATTTATGGCAAGTTTGGTTTTAGTTCAAGCTAGTTGCTGAATGGTCGTAGAAATCCTTTCCAGTTAGTTCATGTTCCAGTAAGACAGTTAACGCTCGGGCTCCTCTGGGGGCTCAACAGACTAGTCTGGTTCATTTTATTGTGTTTCTAAGGCCCACTTGGCTCTGCTTTGGCTCAGCTCCAGGTTTGCTCTCTCATCTCCATTTCAGCTTGAAAGATTCTTGGAGAGATTCCTCCATGAAGAACTCCATTTTTGTGCTCAGTCTTGGGATCCTTGCTGAGCTGGGGCCCCTTTCACTAGCCCCTGATCTCTGGCAGACACCAAGCTCTCTGTTGACTTGGTACTCCCTGGCCTCCTCCTCTGCAAGGTGTGAACCTGCAGGATCCCCAAACTAAAACACTTCTAAAGGCAGAATTCTGGCATTGACCCTGAGAAGGTGGAAGGTCCCTGTCAGCCCACCGTGCATCTTTGTACTATGTATTAAGGCTGAGGCCAACACATAGGTGCTTTTCTCATCTTTAAATGAACACAAAGTTAATGAGAAAAAAGAGAGCTTAGATGGTTTTTCTGGGAGGAGAAAAGATAATTATCTCCAGGTCTCTAAGGGCTTGTTGTTCAGCCCATAGAGATGAGGTATTTTCTTATTTCCCATCTCAGAGCATAGTCTAAGGGGAAATGAGCAAGGCTGTCCCATCTCAAAGTGTAGAGAGGGACTTAGAAGCCACCATGCCTGGGATCAGATCCCTTATAATCCTGAGCAAGTTACTCAACCTCTCCAGATCCTCTTGAGAACCCTCTGATGAAGGCACTGCATTGTTTCATTGCAGGATGCTGTTTTAACTCCTCTGAAATGGGATGTATCTGACAGCTAATGGGGTCTCACAAACTCCAGGGATTGTTTTAGCTACTGAGGAATTGGGAGAATGTTCTAGGTGGAAAGGCGTCAGATTTTGGGGGATCTGGCAGAGTATAGAGGATCAAATAGAGATGAATTTTCTCCAGCTGGGCCAGGCAAGCATGCCTCCAGTGATGGAAACCAGCACTGAGGTCTTCCCTGTGAGAATCAGCTCCATGAGGGCACGGCCTCTCTAACTATCCCATTCAATTGTTGTGTCCCAAGGGTCGTCTAGCCTGGCACTAAGGGTCTGCTCCATAACTGACTGTTGAATGTTGAAATGAAGATTCTAAGGTTGCCTCTCCACCCCCAGTGACTTTTCATGGATGCTTCCATCCCTGGAAGTCTTTGACCTGCAATCCTTGGGCACCTGATTCAATGTTCCCCACAGGGAACCACAAAGCTGGGTCAAAACAGCACTTCACCTCATTTCACCACGGTACCCTGTAAGCAGTCTCTGATGTAGAGAGGGCCTTAGTGTTCCTGGATGAGGACCCAACATGGGGCCCCTGGTGCCCAAATGCTATTTTACACTCCATGCTGGTGAGCTGACACCCTCATCATGGATCCCGAGTCACATTGAGCCCTTTGGTACCATGTTCAAGGAGTCCCCATTGTCAGTACCTTCTGAAGTGCAGATGGTCATAGTCATAAATAATTAGCATGATTTCCCATTCTAACCTCTTGCTGACTAGACTATACACTTCAGGGACTATAGACTTCATGAGAACAACAGATATTGTGTATAAATGAATTAGGAACAGCCCATTTACATGAAAAGGTGACTTTTTACTAGTATGAGATTTCATGTGGGAGATGAGGGAAACGCAGAGGGCGGGTAGGGAAATGGCGGTGGTGGGGCTGAGTGCTCTGGCGGGTTGGAGGGAACCTTTGACATTAGGTAGTGTGTGGTTCAAATCCTGGCTCTTCCATTTACTCACTGAGGGGTCCTGGATGAGTGGTCACACAACTCAGGGACTCATGTCATGTCTCCATCTGGGAAATGGGGCTTATCTTGGCGCGTACACTATAGGAGGTTGTCATGAACACTGTATTAGATAACACATAGGATTATAGGATCTGTGACATGTCCAGTGCACATCAGCAAATATTCCTAGCATTGTCACTCTCCTGTTTTTTGTTTTTGTTTTCGTTTTTCCTCTGTGGGCAGGACTTTGGCTCCCTCTGCTTTGTCCCTAGGTAGTTGCTTGGCCATTAGTCTTTTCTGATGGTTATTTTCATTTATTTGTGAGGTATTCATTCATTTGCCTAAAATCAGTTTCTCCCAAGCTGGGTTGCCCATGCACCATGGCTCTGCATGGTGGGAAAGAGAGCAAGATGGTATGTGTGTGGGGTGGGAATGGCCATGGGGGCTGCAGGGAGATGGAGTGAGCCTGGCTCACCGGGATGCACATAATCAATAGGAGAAATCGACATCTTTGTAAAAGTTATAGGTCCTGCTGGGTGAGCTCTTTTCAGTGGTGCCAAGAAACGCGCCTATTTCATTTGTCCTCTTCTTGGGGCCAGGATATGCTCACCCTCAAACAGCAGCCAGCCTGGGAACGGAGTGGTCATGTCATCCCTCATTGTTCCCAGCTTCCGTCCATGGAGGGTTTGGGGGTAAAGATGCCGACAGAAACCCAGGAGCCACTTCGCTTTTGAGTAGGGAAGGAAATAAATATATTGAGCCACAAACATTCACTGATTGATTCAGTATTTATTGTGTACCTCCTAGACACCAGATGCTTTTTTAAGCACTGTGGGGTCAAGAGCGAACAAGACAGACATGTCCAGACCCCTGTGCCCTGAAGGTCCAGTGGGGGTGGGTGGGTGGGTGGGCATTTTACAGCTGTGATGAGTGCAGTGAGGAGGCTGGGGTTAGGAGAGCCTTTTCTGGGGACTTGGCATGAAGCCATAATTAATCGGAAGGGTGAGCAGGGGCTGGCCATGAGAAGGGCAGGGAGTGAGGAGAGCATCCAGGCTGTAGGCCCTGAAGTGGAAGGGGTGGGGGGCAGGTGATCAGAGGGAAAGGAGAAAGGGCTATGTGGGACCGAGGGGGCTGGCAACGAGGCTCAGCAGGGTGCAGAGGGAGTCACAGTTAGGGGGCTGGTCTTCGTCCTGACAGTACGGACAGGTCAGTAAGGAGAGAGAAGTGGTCACGTTTCCATAGAGAGGATTGCTCTGGTGCCCATACGGAGAGTGAATCACACATGTCTAGCGGAGAGGCGGAGACCCTGGTGGGGGGGTCCACGTAGTGTGGATGAAAGGTGGTGGGGGAGTGGATTCTAGAGGTGTAGCAGTGGGCAGAGTGGGTGCAACTGGGAATACCGCCGAGGTGGACTTGACATACCGGTGATTCCCTGAAAGTGGGGGCTGAGGAGGGGGTCAGAGTGACACCGGCGTTTGGGGGGGTGCTGCTTTTCCTGAGGTGGGCACACGGGTGGGGAGTGGGTTTAGCGAGGAGGCATGGCTCGGGAGTTCAGTTTTGGACACCCTGAGTTCTAAGTGGTGGCGAAATGGCCCAACGGAGATGCCACGTAGGAGGGAGATAAGAGTCTGCAGCCGAACATTAATCTGGGTCGATGACAAGGTGAGTATCACAGGTGCCTCTTTTATCCTGTGGAGCCCAAGGGGTGGTTCTCATTCTAGCCAGCAGAGTGCCATGGAGTGGGGGCTATGCTTACAACTCCCCACTATAAGATCCGCCTTCCTCCTTCTGTGACCTTCAGCCGTGCATCTAACCTTTCTCTGCTCCCCTATCCTCAGCATAAAACGGCGATAGTTATGTCTGCTTCAGACTCTCCAGGAGCATGTGTCTGAGGATCCATTAAACTGAAAATAAAACATGTGGAGCACTTTGGAAAGAAGAACTATGTTAAAACAAGGAGTTATTATAGTTGTGCGTCAGCCAATGAAAAGCAGAAATACAGCCCCAAGGCTCAGTATTGATTTTGGTCCTGGGTACTTCCCGCAGCCGAATAAATCTGACATTTCTGCCCTCAAGTGCTGGCTGTGCTCACGCACGTCTCCAGCTTCCAGCCTCCTTGCCCCTGTTCCAAGGTTGCGTCCTTTCTCGTCTCCGGCCAGATCCAGCGCCCCCACACCTGCCGGTAGTGCTCTGGCTGCCCTGCCCACCCCAGTGGGTGGTTCCCGGGAAGGTTCCAGTTGTGAACTTGGAGACTGGCCAAGAGCAGATGTCCTCTGATCAAATGGGGGACAGGCCCTGCCAGAAAGGCAGAGCTTGGATCGGCAGAATGAGGGATTTAAGGGCCACCAAAGGAAACGCCTCTAGACAGTTTCCGAACTTTGGAATACAGGAAGGGCTATGGAATGTGCTTCATTCATTCATTCGTTCATTCATGGATAAATATTTGTTGAGTGCCCATTGACTGCCAGCCTCTGAGATAAGTCTGGAGATACAGGAGTAAAAATGATGCTGTATGTCCTCTTGGAATTAACCTTTGGACGGGGAAAGAGACAAAAGAACCAAATACTCTTCTGGAACAACCAGGTGCAAGGCCTAGAGAGGGGGGATGCAGCTGGGCTGGGGAGAGCCTGTTTTAGATGGGGTGGTCAGGGAAGCCCTCCCTGAGGGGGCTGACACCGAGCTGAGATGGGGCAGGTAAGAAAGAGCTGAGCTGCGAAGTGCAGGCAGGGAGAGTGCATTCCAGGCCAAGGGCCTGGCCAGTGCCGAGTACCTGGGGTGAGAACGTGCTTGGCATGTGTGCAAAACCATGACAAGGAGTGTGGCAAGAATCCGGGGACTGAGAAGGAGGGAGAGGGGCCAGATGGTACAGGGCTTCCTCGGTCATGGGAAGGAGTTTGGGCTTTTGTTTTCATGTCACGGTGAGCCATTAAATAGTTTTTTACAAAGGAATGATTTCTGTTCAGAAGCAATTATCCTGAATGGATAATGGATTGAAGGGGAAAGGAAAGAATCAGGGAGACTAAGGGAGAAGCCAGTGTGGGCCTCCGGGTGAGCAGCAGTGGCTGCAGACTCCAGGGTTGCCAAGTGGGTGAGTGAAGTGGGTGGACTGGAGGGGTGGCGGGTAGTCGAACGGGTCAGCTTGCTGGTAGACAGGTGAGGAGCGAGGACAAGGAAGGGACCGAAGGTGCCTCCCAGGTTTCTGGCCTTCGCAGTCATGTGCATGGGATTACATTTACTGCAATAGGGAGTCCTCAGAGCACAGGTTCACAGAGGGAAATCTAGACTCCTGGCTTCACCTGCTCCAGCCTGACATACCCATGGGCATGTGGAGGAGATGTCAAGTACGAAGTTGGACGTACAGCTGGAAGTCACCAGACACTTTGGGGCTGGAAATGCAACTGCACAATCTCAGTGCAGGACTGGATGGGGACACCCAGGGACATGGTGTAGATAGAGCAGAGGGCCCAGGCCTGAGCCCTGAAAATGACCAGTGGGCATGACCAGAGGGGAGTGGGAGAGCCAGTGAGGCTGGTGCCATAGGAGCCTCAAGGAACCTCTCGGAGGCCAAGAAGGGGGGGACTGAGGTCTCCCACTCAGTGTGACGACTTGGAGGAGGTTGCTGATGGTGACAAGTCACTTCAGTTAGTCAGTGAGGATGAAAAGCACATGAGAGTGGGCGGGAAAAAAGAAAGAACCAGAGCTAAGGAGGCAGAGTGACATTTGGGGACAACTCTTTGGAGAAGTTTTGCTGTCAAATTGGGCAGAGAAATGGTGAAGTAGCTGCTTGTTGGGTTTCTTTGAAAACTAAGAAACGCTCTCTCTGTCATTTCTAAACCTCTCTCCCACTCTGATGCAGCCAGGACATGGTCCTGAAATACCTAACACCTTCCCATGATAAAATAAACCGTGGATGACACGGGGCCCCCAGTGCATAGCTGTACCTCCACTCCTTTTTCTCCCTCTCACGAATGCTTCTAGGAATGTAAATCAGTCAGAGCATTGTTGGGATAAGCATCTGCTACTTTTTAGGAAGCATCTCAATCCAATTTCCACACATGAAACTCCATGCAACCAAATTAGTTGTGGCCCAACTTGGAACTGACCACACCACACAGGTTGGGGAATGTTGGCCAAGTGTGGTCCCCAACCACGGCTAGGTGCCACTCATTCATTCATTCATTCATCACCTATTTTCTGAGCCCTCGCTGTGTGTCAGGAGCATGGCTCTGGGCAGTGGGGGCAGAGGTGAACGACCCAAGTGTGGCCTCTGTCCGCCCCTCACTGCAGCCCGGTGGGGAGCACAGACATGGACAAGGGATTTCAAGTGCAGTGAGCTGACTGCTGGAGAAGTGTGATCTCAAGGAGAGCCTCACTAGGGTCCTGGCCTGGTCCACAGGCTTAGCAAGAGTTACTCTGAAGAGGTCAGGTTGTATAGGCTACAGGAATGAATTCACGAGGCCGATGTTGGGCTGAGTGTGGACGCTGGCCCAGGCAGAAGTGAGCACCGGTGCTGGGGGGAATGGGGGGAAGCCTATCCCCACTGGGGTCTGCACCAAGACCAACCTGTCCAAGAAGTCAGGGAAGGAGGAAGGTGTGGCGTTAGAGGCAGCCAGAGCGGGGACAGATGTGCAGGGTCTGAGGGGCTTCACTCAGAGTTTGGGTTTAATCAGGAAAGCGCCACAAAGGGTTTTAAGTGTGTGTGTTGAAGGAAGAGGGGTGAAGGTATCAGACTTGTTTTTAAAGAGCACTTGGGTCTCTGGGGAATGCGGTGTGCTTGTACAAGAGAAAGGCGGCAGGTGAGTGTTGCCTCTGTGCACACGGGGCACTGCATTAATTCCTTTCCAGCCTTATTGGACCAGGCGCTGGAAACCAGATAGTGGGGGAGGGGGAGGTCAAGTTCAGCCCCCCCCCCCCCCCCCC
>LNAC01000573.1:643655-887976 GCA_002007465.1 Ailurus styani
CGGGCTCCTCCGCCCGCGGTCGCCGCGCCCGAGCGAGCCGGAGAGCGAGCGGAGCCAGAGCGCTGCGGGCTCACAAAGCGGCCGGACGCGCGGCGGCGGGCGGCAGGAGCGTAGGAGAGCGAGCCGCCGGATCAGCCTCCTCCGCGACCGCGCGGCGCGAGCTCGTGCCACTCGGACGCGGGGACCCGGGCCGGCCCCCACGGTACGTGCCCCGCGGAAGCCCGCGCCCCAACTTGGCGTAGTTGGGACCTCCCCGCGACCACCGGGGGGTTGGCAGGGTCGGGGCCTGAGGGTATCTCCGCGNGGGGATGTACGGTACAGCAGGCGGGCGAGGGGGCCCCCCCCCCCACGGCTCCGGGTACCTCGTCCCCGCACCCCGCGCCCCGTTCGGCCAGAGCCTGGGCTGCTGCTCCGAGTCCTGAGTCCTGTTCTCCCCCTCCCTCCCCCGGAGCTCTGGGCTCCGTCTGGGGGAGTGCGGCTTGCCGATCCAGGGCTCCCGGTCTTGGGGGAGGGCTGCTGAAAACCCCGACCTGAGAGTAGCGGTCTGTGGGGCACCCGGAGGATAGGCGACCGGGGCCCTCGGTAGTTTGGTAGCAGCCCCTCATGTGTGGCGCAGCCTCTTCAGGGGAAGCTAAGCCCCCCATTCGTGAGAGGGGTCCCCGGGTGTGCGGGGGACGACCCCCTCCCCGCGGTGGGATCCCCGGTCCCTGCAGCCCGGGCGCGTCGCGGAGGCGCCGAGAGGCGGGCGCCGCGCGAGGGGCTCGCCTGGCCCTGCGCTCCCGCCTCACGCCGCGGCGTGGCCCCTGCCCGCAGATGCCGGCGATCGCGGTGCTGGCGGCGGCGGCCGCGGCGTGCTGCTTCCTCCAGGTGGAGAGCCGGCACCTGGACGCGCTGGCCGGCGGCGCGGGCGCCCGCAACGGCAATTTCCTCGACAACGACCAGTGGCTGAGCACCGTCTCCCAGTACGACCGGGACAAGTACTGGAACCGCTTTCGAGACGTGAGTACGCCGCTGCTGCCGGGCCCTCCGGGGGCCGGGAGCCTCTCAGACGGGGCCCTCCGGGGCGGGGCGCCGCGGGCACGGGGGCAGACCTGCTCACCGCAGCTCGTTGGTCGGGGTTCCTAGGCTGCCTCTTCTTGCCAGAGAGGAACTTTAAAGACAACTTCGAGGGCGTGAGGCTCTCTGCCCGCGACCTGCGGTCCAGGTGTGTGTTATCATACGACTGGGGAGGTGACTGACGAACGTGATTCGAACTGCAGGCAGCTCCGCGAGAGGCTTCCTCAGGCCCTCAGTTCCCCTCCTGTGAATCGTTGACTTTAGCGAGCGCCCTAGAGAACCTTCCTGGGGGCCGCAGTGATTTGGACCATCTCTAGGCGGTGCCAGAAGATTCCATGCTGCAGATGTTAGGCTTGGGGGCTGAGCCTAGCTGCCGTGTTGGAGACAGGTGTTCCAGGAGCTTTGGAGGGCCGTGGCAATGGGCCTCGTCCAATGTTGACAGTACCGGTGGGGGGGAGGTGTGGTGGTTTTGACCCTCTGTGTCTTAGGGGAAAGGGCGCAGGCCACTCCTGGGGTTGGTCTCCTGCTCTCTGGGGGAGCCTGGAGAGGCACATCGGCTGCCTGTTTCTGCCCCCAAGGCTGGCTGCTGCTGCACAGGTATGTCCCAGAGGATGCAGGACAAGAAGCACCTGGCACAGTGTTTCCAGCAGATGGCAACCCCTCGGGTGCTCTGGGGCTGCTGACAGCTCTTTCAGAGGCTCTCCCAGGTGGCTGGGACCATGCGCGTGGAGGGGACAGGGAGAGAGCTTGTATGATACTTAACGTGAGGATTTCCTGCCCTTGACAGAGACCCACACCAAAAGTCCCTGCTCTTGTCACTAGGCTCTTTAAGGTGAAAGATGTGTGGGAGTCCCCCCCGCTTTACTGGGCTCCTCTAGCCCCATTTCTGGCAGCCTCAAACCCTTGCAAGGGAAAATTCTGAGGAAATCCAGTGAATCCAGCTATTTGCTTGTACTTTGTAAAGAGCGCCACTCCGGGTCCCATTCCTGAGGGGCAGATATGCCCAGAGGCTCGACTGAGGGCTTCTCCCTTCTCTCTCTGTTCCTCTTCCTCCTCTCTTTAGTTGACTGTGGGCTGCTTCTCTTTGAAAGGTGCTTTCAAACACTTTCAGTGAACTTTCACAGTAATTTTGAGCTTGGCTTATGCAGCAGACTTCCTCTTTGCTTCCCCCAGCAACGCGATGCCTGGCATACCCCCTGTCCCTGACCTACTCTATTAACCGTCTTGCGTCCCCTTTCTGTTCAGTTTGGAAGAGTCCTGTGATGACTTTATTTGCCTGAGGCTGAAAAAGACGCTGAATTGCCCAAAAAGTGCCCCCCAAAGAAGCCTTTATTCGCAGACTTAATAGGGTAGAAATAAAATTTGGGTTTTAAAATGTATTTTATCATTCCATTTTGGATAGAGTTGAGGGACAAGGCAGGTGTTTACCTCCGCTAAAGGAGGAAGAATTGGGCCAGGTGTAGAGGAGAAGGGACACATTTGCCTGTGCCTTGGTTAGAGTGGCACCTGGGTTGCATTCAAAGCAGGTGTGCTTGTTGGCCTTCAGGGTGTGGAAAGGTTTACTGTGCTTTTGTGTCTGCTCGAGGGTTTCTAGTCTTGGTGTATCATAAGCACGACATTTTTCTTATTTCCCATTAAACTTTAAATTTTTAAAAGCTGAGCTTTCTCTATTTTTCATCTTGCTTGCAAACGGTGACTTTTTTTTAATCCTTGGGTCAGTGTTGTCCCGAACCTGCCGGATCACGAAGCTCAAGTGGGGTGTTTGTTAAATTCTAGGACCCAGACTCCTCCCCTGGAGAGTCTGATTCCATACTTCTGGACTAACTGCTGGAAAACTCTAATTTAAAGAAACATTCTCAGTAATTCTTATGATGTTTAGGAAAGACTGCCTTAACTATTGTAGAAATGTCTGAAGCTTAATAAGAGAAAGGCTTCTGTGTTCAAAGAATTTTTGAAATCTTTTTGGTTTCTAGAGAAATTTTTGTTGTTGTTTCTGGAGAATTGTAGGTGTTAATGTTTTTACCAGCATATATTCTTTTAAAATTATCATTTTATCCAGCATACTATTAAAAACACCTCAAAATGTTGAAAAAGTCCCAGACAGGTTTTATCATCAACCACTTTATATGCTTCATGGGAATCTTGTGATATCAGCTGTGGCTAATAACCTCTTCAAAGTTGTGGAACTCAAACTAGACGCTCCTTGAGTCCACCTTCAAGCATCTTCATTGGGTCATTCACTCAGAGTAACCACAGAGCCTCTGTTCCCTCGGACCAGCCGTAAAATGTTGCTTGCTCTACAAACCGGATGTTCTGTGGACAGTGGATGAAGGCCCAGCTAATGGGGCAGTTGCTCAGCCAGCCCAACTGCTTGCACTAAGCCAGGTCTTGCTTAAAGCTGACACAGCTTAGCTTCTCTGTTAGTGTTTTAGTTGTTTTGTTGAGGCCTCTGATAACTTACAGAGACTGTGTCCTGAGATTACTGTTATGATGCTTGTCAATATTTGAAAGTCATTGTGAAAAAAAAGCTTGTTGCCTCAGGGGAGAGCAATTTGTTTTTAAATTTTTAAATTTTTATTTTTTTAAAGGTTTATTTTTCTGAGAGAGAGAGAGAGAGAGGGGAGGCAGAGGGAGAGAGAATCCCAAGCAGACTCCCACTGAGCACAGAGCCAGATGTGGGGCTTGATCTCATGACCCCAAGATCATGACCTGAGTTGAAACCAACAGTTGGTCGCCCAACCAAATGAACCACCTAGGCACTGGGGGAGAAGGATTTAGAAGTGATTTTTGGCCTTGTGAAACTGAAAACGAGGTACTAAAGGCTCCTTTTAGAATGTTGATCACACCCTTTGGTGGTGGTTATTGGGCTCACTTGGAAATGGGAATGATGAGCAGGCTGTGTGCTCCCTGCTTTCCTGCATTGAGTGTGCTGTGACATTGCCACGGATGACCCGAGAGCCACTACTTAGCACTTCGAGGTGGTCCTGTTGCTCTAGGTACACACTTAATCACTGTCTCCTTTACAGAAACAAAACTTGCAGAATAACTCCACGGCTTGTTGCCTGGAGTGAGGGATCCAGGAGAAACAGAACGATGTTGAGATGTTAGGAGATGTTTGCTCCTAAGTGTAATTGGTGGTCTGTTTGGTCATCATTCTTTTATAAAGATGAGCAGTTGGGATGATTTGGTTGAATGGAGGCTGAGACTTTTTTTTTTTTTTTTACAAATACAGTATTCTGCAGGAGAAGATGAAGAAGGCAAGTGTGTGTATTAAGTTGTACAGTAATTTCCAGCTTTCTCCAGTCATACATTTAACTTCTCTGTGGTTTGAGATTGAGGGGTCAAGAGGCTACCGTCATTCTCTGGATTTTTCCTCAGTGTGATTTTGCTTTTCATAGTCATTCCTCTAAGGAAATTTCCCCCTGTTCGTTCTTACATTTATTTGCACATTCATTCCCACACCTATCTGACTGTCTAGTATGTGTGAGGCAGCGTGGGCTGTAAGCCTGCACAAGATAAATAATGTGATCTCTTCTCTCAGTAACCTTTTGTCTCCTGGAGGAAACCCTTTAAGGCTTTCATGCATTTCTTTCTTTCTTTTTTTGTTGTTGTTGTTGTTGATAAGTTTTTTCTTATAACAGTCATACATTCTGGTTGTAATTAAAAAATTAAAACATTGCCGAAGTAGATAATACTTAACATTAATCAATCACATTGTTTAAGGCCCTTTGCATATATTATCTCATTTAAAATTCATAACCATCCTAGGAGAGAAGTACTATTACCGACCATTATCAACTTCAACTGGGAAGTTGAGGCTGTTGCCCCAAGTTACAGAGCAGGGCTGCGCAGGAACCTGGACTGGACCCAAGCAGTCTGATTCCAGATTCTTGCTGTGCTTTGCAGTCAGTCAAGAGTGGAGTGGATTTAGGGTGTGAGGCTCTTTTGATACCATGTTGTAAGTCTTTCGTACCTTATGTCTGAGGGCAATCAGTGAAGTATCTTAGTTTGAGACAAAGTGGAACAGAAGCCAGGTAGATATGGCTTACTGTAGGGGTCACATCAGGGCTTATCTTCTGCTAATAATGAGCTTCTGATGTGATTAAAATAATATTGTTGCTTACACCAAACATGACATTTTCTTTCTTATGCACACATGAAACTAGACTTGACATTTAACTCTGGGATAATTACCTTGAGCAGGCCTAAAGAATCAGAAATGTTGCCTTGGCTGGCATTTATCTTAGTCCAGAGTGACCTGAGTTTGTAATTCTAATGAGACCACAAGGACCAGCCTACATTCTTTTTCCTCTTGGTATACACTCTGTAGGATTTGGTGGTCTCTAGCAGAACTGGGGTGTCAGTGAGCGTCTGATCCGCTCGTTTGATCTTAACATCTCAGCTGTCATGAGTTTCAAGGGCAAATGGGGCTTACTGATAGAATACTGGCTGGTTCCGTCAGTAGAGTTGGTGACAAGAGAGGTGGTATGGCTTAGTGGATCAGTCATTAATCTGTCACCACAAAAACCCGGCTTGTAATAGAGAGTAGCAGAAAATCATTTTGATTAAACAGGTTCAAGGAGACTTAAATGAGTTTGTGATCCTGACTCTCTTTAATGAACCCGCTATCTTAAATTCCCTGTACTAAATGACCACTGGTAGAAATAATTATTTCACCGCAATCATTGTAAAGAGACAGTTTGGGAGTCGGTAGGCCTGAGACCATTCTTGTGTTTTCTGTCCTTACCTTCAGTTTGTCCTTGCCAGAGAAATCCTAGTTCTTGCCTGGCAAGGATGGGCAAGCTTCTTGGCCCAGTTGACCTTCCTAGGCTGAGTTTCCCTGCGTCTCCGGGTCCTCCCCCAGTCCTGCCCATAGTACTTCTGCTGAACTGCACTGCTGAGAGATTAAGTCCTCTCCTATAGGCTGATGAGATTATTTTCAAAAGCAAGAAGTGGTCCCAAATGGATCATGGGGCCTGTGCTATTCCCTAGAGGAGTGGAACCTAGTCATTAGCTCAGCTCTTTTATCTTGCTTGGAGAGAGACAGTAATGTTAGCAATTAAATATTTTATAACAAATCATATCTTATTTACCTAATGTAGTGTGTTTCAGACCAAACACACTCAGTATCTAAACTCGAACACATTGAGGATGACTCTTTTTACCTTTCTTCTGGTGAGGTGACTATAAATGTTCCTCAGGAAATTCCTCAGACCCAGGCACACCATGGATCTCCTCTCCCCACAGGAGATAACTCCAAACAAAATAAATTTCCTGTAAGGGATTAAACAATTTGCCCAAGGTTACAGGTATTTTCTTACCCTATTTCATCTAATATAAATTGCCATTACTTTTAAATGCACCATTTTTATGTACTTCCAAGAAAGAAGACAGTGCCCAGAATGAAGAATTTAATAGACCCTTGGGTAAACCTGGGTCTCCAGAGGACTGCCTACTCACTGTAAGGGTAAACAAGAAACGAACCCACCACGCAGAAAAAGAAGCATAGTGAGGTGACTTGAATGTCTCCACCTTGGTCCTGGTGGTTGGAGGGAAAGAATATGCCCCTGGCATTCGGGCAGGCTGACTCAAGGCTTACTACCTTGTGGCCTCCCAAACCTTAGTTAATTAAACTTAAGGTAGTCAGGTTATTTGTCCTCTCTGAATCCTTGACTTCTCATTTGTTAAGTGGGGATAGTAACCCTCTCGTTAGTGAAGACTCCAGAGTTCAAGGAATGGAAATCTAATTCAGGCTGGCTTAGAGCGAAAAGAAAACTTACTTTGTAACTGAAGAGTCTACTGATAAGCTATGCCTTTAGATGAGGTTGGATCTAGGCACGCAGCTTGCATCCTAGGACTTGGGTCTATGTGCTCGCCGTTCTTCCCTCTCCCATGCCCCCAGTCTTTGGGCTTTCTCTCCCCTATGTTGGTTTTGCTCTCAGGCTCATGAATTCCATGTGGTAACTCATGGCAAGTACAAATTCATATCAACATAAAGTTTTTATGTCTCAATGGTGCCAACAAAATTCCTAGAATTGAGACTTGTCGAATTTACCTGTTTTATATGCCTGTCCCCAGTCAACCACTCTGGACAGTTGGGTAGAACATGCTAATTATCCAGGCCTGAGACCTGGGGCTAAAGTGGTGGTGGGGGCTCCGCTGAATCCCATGGTGGAAGGAAGGGTTGAGGGGTAGCTCCTTAAGGGGACATGGGTGTCCGGTATGTTAACCAGCCTTTCAGGGCTGGCACGAAGGTTAAATTGGCTAATGCCTGGGAAGCTCTTAGCAAAGTGTCTGGTTAATAAATGCTGAAAAGGTGGAGGATATATTTTCTTTTACTATTAGCAACAGCTCCTAAAACATTTTATGTATTATCCCTCACTTTTAGTTGTACACATTTATATTTTAGCTTTTTAAATCATTGGACGCTTCCTGAAGTCAGAGCCTGAGTCTTATCATGCCTGGCACAGAGTAGGTGGTCAGTAAGCATTATGTTGACTTGGGTTTTTTCCTAAGCACTCCTCTTGCTGTATCCCTGGGAAAGAAAGCCTATAGGAGAATTGTAGACGTGTGCTTTTCATTTTGGTAGTTTTTGGTAGGTAGGTCTGATTCTACATCATACACACATACTGCAAAGCATTTTTTTTGGGGGGGGTCTAATCTCTGTTTTTAAGCTGGGAACTTACAACTTTATAACCCTTTTCAGGATACCCTGTGGTATAGACCTCAGTGGCCCCAGACCTTTATCATGAAGCCCAGGACAGAAAGCTGCTCAGTGAATGAATGAATGAATGAATGAATGAATGAGTGAATGAGTGAGTGAATGAGTGAGTGATCCTGGATCAGGACTTTCCACATCTCCAGGATGGGGAGAAGTTGTTCTTTGCAGAGGGCTGGCCCCAGTAAGTCATGCTAGCTTTGGACATGTGTCTCATTCTTTTAAGTAACTGATAGTGATTATGGGTACCAACAGATGGGGGTGCTGTTGAGAGTCAGGCAAACTGAAAAAGAAACCGAACACCCACATGATTGGGACACAGCTCTTTGAAGTCCTGTCATAGGGAAGAGTCCACTCTTTGACCGGAGTTCACCTTGCAGTCTTGCCAAGTATAAGCTTGGGTCTTTGGCCAGAGCATCACTTTCCACATCTGTAAAAGTCAAGGGATCATATCTGTTTGTTGGGTTTGGAGGAGGATGAGTGAGATCTTGAAACAAAGCACAAAGTTAGACGCTCATGATCTTTGGGTGGCTGGTATCCCGGCTCCTCTGATTTGCTTTCCGAGGGTCACTTGTCTTCTGCCCTGTGAGGGAATTGTTGGCACACAGCTCCAGCTCTTGTTTACTGTCTCATGTCTTCAAGAAATGTTGGGGCTATTTGCTCCATTATCCTTGAGCCTGTCTTCGTTCCTTGCCAGTCTGGAAGGCTGTGTGAGGTTCCATATGGTCTGTTCTCTGTTAATTTCCAGTTGCAGCTTCTGGCACAGAAGACTTTGCCATTCTATTTCCCATCATCACTGGACCTTCTGAAACTGGCAACTCATCATGATGGATATGAGAGGGACTTTGTGCCCAGCTGTGCCTGAAATCCGAGTTATGTGAAGGGTTCCCCGGGGAGCCTGTTTTGCCAGCTCAGCCCTATCAGTATCACTTTTAATGTTAAGCTGATCTGTCTGATCCTGTGGCCTCTAGTCCATCTCAAAAGGTATAAACCTCATCTCATCCTACAGACAGATCCAGGCTGGCTTTGAGGTGGGTGGGATTCTGCATTACTCTCATTGGGGAAGTTCCTCCAGGGTCTAGCAAATGTTACCTGTTGGGAGTGCAGGAGTCCCCAAGCTCCTGGTTTGGCTTTAAAACTAATAGGAAAATACTGGTAGGGTTGGCCAGGCCTTTCTTCCTTCTCTTCTCAGATCTAGCTCTTTAGATCAAGATCATGACAGGCTCTCAGAGGACCTTTAATTCACTAAAGGCAGAGGAGGTTGGCTGTGGCTTAGGAAAACCCAAAGTCCAAAATCGCTAATGCAGGTCGTGATGGTTTGTTGGTGCAAAAATGTTCTCCAAATGCCAGCTCTGCACCAGGCCTTTGCCGGGTGCTGAGTGAAGAGGACAGAGGGATTTGTACCCTCCAGGGGTTTACAATCTAGCAAACAGATAAAAAAAATCACAAGATAATCATGTAGGTACAGTAGACAAAAGTGCTACGAGGTAGAGGTGCAGACGCCTTGAGACTAGGTGAAGGGGAGGGGAAGGCGCTAATGAACTCTTTTGGTCAGGGAAGCCCTCCCCAGGAAAGCCACTGGAGCTGACAGGTGGCGGGTGACAGGAGTGAGCCAGGTGAGCAGAGGTGCTTGTGTTCCAGGGAGCAAGTGGGAAGAGCACGTCCCAAGGTCTTGCAGTGGGAAGGACCCTAATGTGTTTCCATTAGATGTCTTTGCCCTGGGATTCTGTTAAGCAGCAAGCTCTCTTCTAGTTTATTTAAAAAGCACACTCTGCCCATTTTCAGCTCAACTCCTCTTTTGGGGGCAGGGGAATGAGTCACCTGGGACAGATGAGGTACACAGATGGGCCAAGTACGTGGAAGGGTGGCCTGTTCTTTTGTTCGCCTTCCTCTGCCGTCTTCAGCTGCCTTCTCTGATGGGAAAGTATCATCCCCTGCTTTGCCTCCCCTGTTCAGAAAGTCCTTCCTCCTCTAGGGTCTGCGGCCCATGAGCTTCTCCTTCCCTCGGTGGTCCAGCGTTCTGGGCTACAGAGCTCCTACAATTCCCACTGCTCTTTAAAAATAAAGGCGCCGTGGAGTTTCTGGATGGAGTGATGATCTATGAAGTATTTATTTCAGAAACAAGAGTGCCTTCCTCCCCATTCGCTTCTCCTGCCATCACTGCTGAGAATCAACTGGGTGCCAGGCTTGGAGACTAAAGACGAGGACCAAGATCACCACCCTCACGGGTCACACTTCAGGGGGAGAGATGGACAGGCAAGCACACAGTTCCTTCAGCACCGTGTCCGGGGCTGCGTAGAGCAGCTGTGTTTCCCAGCCCCTCCGTCTGGGTCCTCTCAGCATCCCTCTGACAGAGATGAGGGTGACGGTTTCTTCTAGGGAAGGAGGAACGAGGCACTGACAAACCAGTGATGTGAGCTCTTGGAGATTCTTCTGGAAGGGTACCACTAAAGTCCACAGTAACTTGATTGGGCTGCTTTTCTTAGGATGCTATACAGATATGTCCCTCGGGAGACTCTCTCCCTTGATCCTTTAAAATGAGCTTGCTTTTATATTTGGCGTACTGGGGAAAGGAAGGAAGGACATATTGTACGACGATCTGTAAGAATTTGCGAACTCTTCCGGTGTGATCTGCAGCGTATCCCACTGTGGAGGGTGCCGTCCGTGTTCCCCAGTGTAATTACATGCTGGGAGAGCAGGCTTTTTTTTTTTTTTTTTAAGATTTTATTTATTTATTTGACACACAGAGAGAGATCACAAGTAGGCAGAGAGGCAGGCAGAGAGAGAGGAGGAAGCAGCCTCCCTGCTGAGCAGAGAGCCCGATGCGGGCTCGATCCCGGGACCCTGAGATCATGACCTGAGCCGAAGGCAGAGGCTTTAACCCGCTGAGCCACCCAGGCGCCCCAAGAGCAGGCATTTATTATATAAAACTGTCGGTGTCTGTGACTGGAGCTGGGAAGCAGAACTTAGCGCAGGCGTTCCAGGCAATCTTCGCACAGATGAAACAGACAGAAAACAAATATGCCATGAATATAAGCCTCCACTCTTCTATTTTAGTTCTGTCTTTTTGTCCCACTGTTGACATGGCATCACTCTCAATTCTAAAAAAGGCCGGGCCAAAGCAAAAAATGCCCAGAGTGAGGTGCTAGAGTGCTGGTTTTTATACTCATTGCTTCATGGTCTTGAAAGATCACTAGTGGGTTTCTTTAAACTGTAGATTTTGGGGTGCCTGGGTGGCTCAGTCAGTTAAGCATCTGCCTTCGGCTCAGGTCATGATCCCAGGGTCCCGGCATCGAGCCCTGCACTGGGCTCCCTGCTCAGTGGGGAGCCTGCTTCTCCCTCTGCTGCTCTGTCTGCTTGTGCTCTCTCTCTCAAATGAATAAATAAAATCCTAAAAAACCAAAACCCTGTAGATTTCAGCCTCTGAGTCCAGAGCATAGCCTTCAGTAGTTGAAGGTACACCCAGGAAGCTGCATTTTAAAAAAAGCAGTTGAGATAATTCTGATGCAGGTAATTTTCAGACTATATTTCCAGAAAAACCTGGAGAATTACTACTCATCCTAAATAGCTGACATGATAAGATCCAGTGAGTAGTAATATTTTAGACAAAATGAGCATTTTGTGTAGTAGGAAATTATTGTGGGTGCAGTGCTTTTCCCTTTGACCAATCGGATTACCCTTGATACCAATAGAAAGAAGGGTCTTGCTTTCCTGAGTGTTTATCTGCATAGTCTCAGGAGCAGGCATTGTTAGGAGGTGCTCCTGGAGCAGAATAACATTTGACTCTTTTTTTTTTTAAGATTTTATTTATTTATTTGACAGAGAGATAGAGAGCAGAAGTAAGCAGAGTGGCAGGCAGAGGCAGAGGGAGAAGCAGGCTCCCCACCGAGCAGGGAATCTGATGCAGGGCTCGATCCCAGGACCCTGGAATCATGACCTGAGTCGAAGGCAGTTGCTTAACCAACTGAGCCACCCAGGCGCCCCTAACATTTGACTCTTGACTAGCTTCTAGGGACACTTGTGTACATGAACACAGTGAAATTGATGTGGGGCCTTTTACAAGATAAACTCTTTTGGATGTCATCTCAACAAATCTTCCTGTCTCCCGAGGGGCCCGAACCCAGCCAACTCTGGGCTAACTTTGCATCTTCTCTAGAAGAATTGATATGTTTTGTGCACAGATGACCTGAAGGAAGTTGACTCTGACATTGGCTTTAGTTTACAGAGAAATGGGTATTGAAGCTTAAGTGGTGCCAAGAGTATGTAATAAACAAGGAATTTTGAGGATCATCAAGGAACGGTAGTACTTCTTGTTCTGAAGCCATTCCATTGCCCACTGAACCAACTCTCAAACTTTGCTTTGTCCCATGTTACTGAATTTCCTCTAATTAATGGTACCTAGAATTGATAAAACCATTGCCAGGTGGGAGAAAAGAGTTAACATAATAATTGAACAGATTTGTGTGGCTGTTTGGGGTCTTTCCCAAGCCCCATTGTTAAGGGATGGTTGGGTAGTGTCCATGTCTTCTTATGTTCCTTGGATATGCTGAATCCTTTGTGACTTCAATGGGCTTGGTTGGCTGGTTGGTGTCCAGAACTTTCACTAGGCTGAGGCATCACTTCCAACATCTGGGCCAGCTAGTCTTTTTTTTTTTTTAATTAACATATATTATTTGCTTCAGGGGTGCAGGTCTGTGAATCATCAGTCTTACACAATTCACAGCACTCACCATAGCACACACCCTCCCCAATGTCCATCACCCAGCCACCCTATCACTCCCACCTCCCTCAGTTTGTTTCCTGAAATTAAGAGTCTCTTATGGTTTGTCTCCCTCCCTGGTCCCATCTTGTTTAATTTTTTCCCTCCCTACCTCCCCCATGACCCCCCACTGTGCCTCTCAAATTCCTCATATCAGAGAGATCGTATGATAATTGTCTTTCTCTGATTGACTTATTTCGCTTAGCATAATACCCTCTAGTTCTGTCCACATTGTTGCAAATGGCAGGATTTCGGGGCTTTTTTGATGGCTGCATAGTATTCTATTGTATATATATACTACCTCTTCTTTATCCATTCATCTGTTGATGGACATCTAGGTTCTTCCCATAGTTTGGCTACTGTGGACATTGCTATTATCAACATTTGGGTGCATGTTGGGCCAGCTAGTCTTACTGTGACTCTGGATCTGTCTTCAACCTTTGACCAGCCTGCTTGAATCAAGACCTCTGTCATGTCCAATGAAGGAGAGCATAAAAGTGTTATTCATAGTAGAGATAAAATACTGATGAAATATGAAATAAATTGTGTGATTTTTCTTTATATGACAGGGTTGATAGTTTAAAAATTTCTTCCTGTCTCAGAAAGACCTTTGCATAGGTTTTTATTGTTTTGTTTCTTTCCATTGTTATCCTTGACCTAGATCTTGCCTTTCTAGTGACCAGGTCCTGGTACTCAGATTCAGTAGTTCTCTTTGTTTGAATATTCCTACGTTCCTACTACAGATACTTATTGGCCAGGCTGCTCTGTATCAGGAACCATGCTGGCCATTTAGGATGTAGCAGGGAGCCAAACAAAGCTGATTCCTATCCTCTGAAATCTGTAGACTCCTTGTCTGAGATCAAGTGAAGAAGAAGTGGTGCTTGTCAGTTGGGGACCTATTGGAGGTTATTCTACAAAGGAAGAGCCATGGTCCACACAGGAACCAGAGCAGTCCTGGCCTGCTGGACGTTCAGAGGCACTGTGACCTGAGCCATGCTTCTGTGGGAAAGCAGTATCTCTTCTTCATCTCTCAATCTGTCTGGGAGCCAGGCCACTTGAGCTCACCTCAACTCTTACACATATGGTGTGCCTCTGATGTTCTGCATAAGTTTAGGGACCCAGATGCTGCCAATAGAAGGGTTTCAGTCTGTGTAGTCAAGGTGGAGCATGTAGATGAGAGAGGACTTGATGTGTATGAATGCTGAAGTTCGGTGTTGAGCCTTGTCTGTCCTCTAGGTCAAGGTCTGGATTGGTGAAGAGTATGTTTCACTGGAGTATAACATATATAGAGCAGAGGGTGCCCATCATAAATGTACTACCTCTTGATGTACTTTCTTTTTTTTTTTTAAAGATTTTATTTATTTATTTATTTGACAGAGAGAGAGAGAGAGAGAGAGAGAGAGAGAGAGAGAGAGAGAGATATCAGATCACAAGTAGGCAGAGTGGCAGGCAGAGAGAGAGGCTCCCTGCTGAGCAGAGAGCCCACTGCGGGGCCGATCCCAAGGCCCTGAGATAATGACCTGAGCCGAAGGCAGAGGCTTTAATCCACTGAGCCACCCAGGCGCCCTTGATGTACTTTCATCAAGTGAACACACCCATGCAGGCATCAACCCGATCAAGAGACAGAATCTCCTTAGCATCTTAGAAGTCCGTTTTGTGTCCCTTGCTGTCGCTGCCTGTCCCTGTCCCAAGCAAGAACTGTCCCGACATTCTAACTCTGTAGATGAGTTTTGTTTATAATGGAATTGTAAGGATGTCTTTCTTGGTCTGGCTTCTTTTGTTGAACATCAAATTTATGATAGATTTTTGTGTGTTGCTCTACTTTGTTCATTCTCGTTGTGTATATTCTACAGTTTATTCACCTGTTCTATTTTTTTTGGTCTTTATTTAATTTTAATTCCAATGTAGCTAACATACAATGTTATATTAGTTTTAGGTGTACAATATAGTGATTTGCCAATTCTATGCATTTACTCGGTGCTTATCAAGGTAAGTGTACTCTTCATCCCTTTCACCTATTTCACCCATCCCCCCACTCCTCCTGCCCCTCTGGTAACCATCAGATTACTCTTTATAATTAAGAGTCTGTTGGTTTGTCTGTTTTTTTCTTTGTTTTGTTTCTTAAATTCCCTATTTGAATGAAAATCATATTGTATTTGTCTTTCTCTGACCGATTTATTTCACTTAGCATTATACCGTACCTACCTATCCTTGTTGTTGGAAATGACAAGATACCTTTCTTTTTCATGAGTAATAGTTAAACCAGTGTGTGTGTGTGTGTGTGTGTGTGTGTGGTGCATGCGTGTGTGTGTGTATGTGTGTGTGTACACCACATATTCATTCATTCATTCATTCTTTCTTTCTTTTTTTATTATTATTATTTGCCCCAGGGGTACAGGTCTGTGAATCATCAGGCTTACACCTTTCACAGCACTCACCAAAGCACAGACCCTCCCCAATGTCCATAACCCATCCACCCTATCCCTACCCTGCCACCCCCCCAGTAACCCTCAGTTTGTTTTGTGAGATTAGGAGTCTCTTATGATTTGTCTCCTTCCCCATCCCATCTTGTTTCATTATTTTTCCCTCCCTACCCCCCACGACCCCCCACCCCGCCCCTCAAGTTCCTCATATCAGAGAGATCATATGATAATTGTCTTTCTCTGATTGACTTATTTCGCTCAGCATAATACCCTCCAGTTCCATCCATGTCGTTGCAAATGGCAAGATTTCGTTTCTTTTGATAGCTGCATAGTATTCCATTGTATATATATACCACATCTTCTTTATCCATTCATCTGTTGATGGACATCTAGGTTCTTTCCATAGTTTGGCTATTGTGGACATTGCTGCTCTAAACATCTGGGTGCATGTGCCCCTAAGGATCACTACATTTGTATCTTTAGGGTAAATACCTAGTAGTGTGATTGCTGGGTCGTAGGGTAGCTCTATTTTCAACTTTTTGAGGAACCTCCATACTGTTTTCCAGAGTGGCTGTACCAGCTTGCATTCCCACCAACAGTGTAGGAGGGTTCCCCTTTCTCCGCATCCTCGCCAACATCTGTCGTTTCCTGACTTGTTGATTTTAGCCATTCTGACTGATGTAAGGTGGTATCTCACTGTGTACACCATATATTCTTTATTCATTCATCTATTAATGGATACTTGGTCCTATTCCATAATTTGGCTATTGTCAGTAATCCTGCAATGTACATATATGTGCATGTATCTTTTTGAATTCATGTTTTTATATTACTTGGGTAAATAGTAGTGGAATTACTGGATCATATGGTAATTCTAGTTTTAATTTTTTTAATCTTTTTTTTTTTTTTAGATTTTATTTGTTTATGAGAGACAGAGAGGAGAGAGAGGCAGATGCATAGGGAGAAGCACCAATGCGGGGCTCAGTCCCAAAACCCCAAGATTACAACCCAAGCCGAACACAGATGCTTAACTGATTGAGTCACCCAGGCATCCTATTTTTAATTTTTTAAGGAACCTCTATACTGTTTTTCACAGTGGCTGCATCGGTTTGAATTCCCACCCATTGTGCATGAGGGTTCCTTTTTTTCCATATCCTCACCAATATTTGTTTCTTGTGTTTCTGATTTTTGCCATTCTGGCAGATGTGAGGCAATATCTCATTGTGGTTTTGATTTGCACTTCCCTGATGTTAAGTGATGTTGACCATCTTTTCATGTGTCTGTTGACCATGTATATATCTTCTTTGGGGTGGTGTCTGTGTCTTCTGCCCATTTTTAAAAATTGGATTATTTGTGTTTGTGTTGAGTTGTATAAATTCTTTATACATTTTAGATACTGTTTATCCAATATGTCACTTGCAGATATCCTCTCCATTAATTCAATTGCCTGTTAGTTTTGTTGGTTGTTTTCTTTGGTGTGCAGAAGCTTTCTATTTTCATGACATCCCAATAGCTTATTTTTGCTTTTATTTCCCTTGCCTCAGGAGACATATCTAGAAAAATGTTGCTATAGCCAATGTCAGCGAAATTACTGCCTGTGCTCTTTTGAGAATTTTTATGGTTTCAGATCTCATATTTAGGTTCTTAATCCATTTTGAGTTTATTTGGTGTGTGGTATAAGAAACTGCTCCGGTTTCATTCTTTTGCATGTAGCTGTCCAGTTTTCCCAGCATAATTTGTTGAAGAGACGGTCTTTTCTCCATTGCTTATTCTTTCCTCCTTTGTCGAAGATGAATTGGCTATATAATCATGGGCTTATTTCTGGGATTTCTGTTTTGTTCTGTTGACCTATGTGTCTGTTTTTGTGCCCGTACCATACTGTTTTGATGAGTATAGCTTTGTAGTATATCTTGAAATCTGGGGTTATGTTAACTCCAGCTTCGTTTTTCTTTTTCAAGATTGCTTTGGCTATTTGGAGTTTTTTTTGTGGTTTTGTACAAATTTTAGGATTGTTTTTTCTAGTTCTGCAAAAAATGCTGTTGGTATTTTGGTATGGATTGCATCAAATCTGTAGATTGCTTTGGGTAGTGTAGACATTTTAACAGTTTATTTGTTCTCCCAATCCATGAGCATGGAATGTCTTTCTATTTGTGTGTGTCGTCTTTAGTGTCTTTTATCAGTGTCCTACAGTTTTCAGAGTACAGGTCTTTTACCTCTGTGGTTAAGTTTATTTCCAGATATTTTATAATTTTTAGGTATAATTGTAAATGACATTGTATTCTTAATTTTTGTTTCTGGTACTTCATTATTAGTGTGTAGAAATACATTGATTTTGTATCCTCTGACCTTAATGAATTCATTTATCAATTCTAGTAGCTTTTTGGTAGAGTCTTTAAGCATCCTGTCCTCTGCAAATCATGAAAGTTTTAGTTCTTCCTTACCAGTTTTGATGTGTTTTATATATTTTTCTTATCTGATGGCTGTGGTCAGGACTTCCAATACTGTGTCAAATAAATGTAGTAAGAATGGACATCCTTATCTTATTCCTGACTGTAGGGGGGAAACTCTTCAGTTTTTCCCCACTGACTCTGATGTTAGCTGTAGGTTTTTCATATATGGCCTTCATTATGTTTTGTTATGGTCCCTCAAGAGTTACTTTGTTGAAGATTTTTATCATGAGTGGGTGTTCTACTTTGTCACGTGCTTTTTCTGCATCTGTTGAGATGATCAAAATTTTTTTTATCCTTTTTCTTATTGATGTGATGTATCATGTTGATTGATTTGAGAATATTGAACCATCCTTACAACCTGGGAATGAATCCCACATGATCATGGTGAATGATTTTTTAAAATGTGTTGTTGAATTCAGTTTGATAATATTTTGTTGAAGATTTCTGGATCTATATTTGTCAGGGATATTGACCTGTAGTTTTCTTCTTTTGTAGTTTTTTTCTCTGGTTTTGGTCTCGGGATAATGCTGGCATCCTAAAATGAATTCAGAAGATTTCCCTCCTCTTCTATTTTTTAAAAATAGTTTGAGAAGAATGGGTCTTAAGTCTTCTTTCTTTCTTTATTTTTATTTTTTAATTTTATTTTTTTCAGTGATCCAAGATTTGTTGTTTATGTACCACACCCAGTGCTCCATGCAATATGTGCCCTCCTTAATACCCACCACCAGGCTCACCCATCTCCTCTCCCTCCTTCCCCTCCGTAGCCCTCAGTTTGTTTCTCAGAGAAGATAAAGTGTTAAATTAGTCTTAGGTCTACAGTATAGTGATTCAGTAATTCTGTATATTACTCAGTACTCATCAGGATGAGTGTACTCTTACTTCCCTTAACCTATTGCACTCATTCCCTCACCCACCTCCCCACTGGTACCCATCAGTACTCAATAGGTAAAAGTGTATTTTTTGGTTTCTCTCTCTTTTTTTCCCCTTCGTTCCTTTCTCTTAATTTTTTGCATATCTGTTATTGGTTTTTGGTTTGTGGTTACCATTAGGTTTGTATGTAACATCTTATGCATATAGCAGTCTATTTTAAGTTGATGGTTGCTTAAGTTTAAACCTATTCTTTATTACTCTTCCCCACCCACATTTTAGCTATCTGGTATCATTCTTTACATCCTTTTATTATTATTTTGTGAATCCCATGACTGATTGTCATAGATACACTTACGCTTTCTACTTTTGTTACTCCTACTTAAGGTCTTTCTTTTCCACTCAATGAGTCCCTTTTAATATTTCTTGTACGGGTAGTGTAATTGTCATGAATTCCTTTAACTTTTGTTTGTCTGAGAAACTCTTTGTTTCTTCTATTCTGAATAATAGCCTTGCTGGATAGAGGTTTTTTTTTTTTTTTTTTTTTTTTTTTTTTTTTTTTTTTTTTTTTTTGGGGGTTTTTTTTTTTTTTTTTTTTTTTTTTTTTTTTTTTTTTTTTTTTTTGCTGCAGGTTGTTTTCTTTCAGTACTTTGAATATATCCTGCCACTCCCTTCTGGCCTGCAAAATTTTTTGCTGAAAAATCAGTTCATGGCCTTAAGGAGTTTCCCTTGTATGTAACTGTTTTCTTTTATCTTGCTGCTTTTAAAATCCACTCCTTACCATTGCTTTTTTGGGTTTTTTTTTGCTTTTGTTTGTTTTTTTGTGGGTTTTTTTGTCATTTTAATTACTCTGTGTCTTGGAGTGGACCTCCATGGATTGATTTTACTGGGAGCTCTCAGTGCCTCCTGGACCTGGATTTTTGTTTCCTTCCTCAGATTCAGGAAGTTTTCAGCTATTACTTCTTCATATAAATCATCTGCCCCCTTTTGTCCCTCTTCTCCTGGGTTCCCTGTAATGCACATGTTATTACAGTTGATGGTGTTTCTGGGTTCCCTAAATCTCTTTTCGTTTTTTTATTATTTTTTCTTTCTCCTACTCAGCTTGATTGCTTTACATTGCTCTGTCCTCCAGGTCACTGATCCATTCTTCCGCTTCCTCCAGTCTACTATTTATTCTCTCTAGTGTGTTTTTAATTTAAGCTGAGTTTTTAATCTCTGATAGGTTCTTTTTTATGTTTTCAGTATTTTTGTTAAGGGGTCTCACTGAGGTCCTCCACTCTTTTTTCAACTCCAGGGGTCTTTTGCTATGATTTTATCCTGTTCTTTCATTTAGAACATACTCCTTTATCTCATCATTTGTCCAAATCTGTTTTTATGTGTTAGGAAAGTCAGCTATGTCTCCTGCCCTTGAAAGTAATGACCTTATAAAGAACAGGTCTAGTAGTATCCTGTAGCACAATGTTCCCTGTTTATCAGAACCTGGCACTTAAGGACTGTCTCCTGTGTGTGTTGCATATACCCTATTGTTGTGGTTGAGCCACATTTGCCTTCAGTTGTGTGCTGTGGCTCTCTTTGCCTCTTGTGGGCAGGGTTTGGTTCCTCTGTTGTTAGTGTGCCACTCTGGGGGCTCCTTGGGTTTGAGTTGAGTCAGACCAGGTATATGACAGAAGCAGTAGCACCAAATTGCAGTGCCCTGAGAAGCTTTTGTTGATGGGTGGATCCTGCAGTCAAGACCAGATGTCTGCTCCCAGCCCACTTCTGGGGCTACAGTTGGACTGGTGTGTGTGGTTATCTTTGGATGGGCTATGGCCATGGACATTTTGGAGGGGGCAGATCTGCAGGAGAACGTGGTGGGGGGGGTGCCTGATATTAGCAGAGTTTGCACAGGTCTGCTGTGGGAGGGGACCTGGAGCTGAGGCATATACAGGAAAGAATTCAGTGATGTGGTGCACGGTGCTTGCAAGGTCTCAGCCTGTTGGCTGTGGGAGGGGACCTGCTATGTCAGGGAACAGAAGCAGGCGGGTTGGAGGAAGCAGATCTGTAGAAGCGGGTAGTGTTAGATGGAGGTGTTAGATGTCACGGTGCTGGTTCTCACAGATGTCTTGGCCTAGGGGCATGGGGTGGGGTCAGGAAGAGAAATGGCCCTCACTTAGAGATTAGTAAGCAAATATTCCTCCTGTATAAACCAAGCATTTTTAAAAATGCTGTTCTATGCTGTATCTCTGTGGGGCTGTTTGTTGTCCTCTCTCTCTCTTTCTTTTCTTTTCTTTTTTTTTTTTAAAGTAGGCTTCATGTTCAATGTGGGGCTGGAACTCATGACCCTTAGGTTAAAAGTTGCATGCTCTACTGACTGAGCCAGCCAGGCCCCCCAGTGTCCTATCTCTTTACAGGTGGGGACTCAGTCTCCTATCACGTTCCCTGCTCTCCCAGAGCAAACCTGATTTTTAAAGTTCCATGTATTAAGCACAGCTGACTGTAAAGGCCTGTGGAATGCATCCCCTCTGGTTTTCAAAGCCAAATGTTATGGGGATTCTCTATGCCTGGAGTGGCTGGGGTATCTGTTTTTCTCTCCACTCAAAAACCTCAATGAGGGCGCCTGGGTGGCTCAGTGGGTTAAAGCCTCTGCTTTCGGCTCAGGTCATGATCTCAGGGTCCTGGGATCGAGGCCCACATCGGGCTCTCTGCTTGGCAGGGAGCCTGCTTCCCCCTCTCTCTCTGCCTGCCTCTCTGCCTCCTTGTGATCTCTCTCCCGCTGTGAAATAAATAAATAAAATCTTTCTTTAANGTGTGAAATAAATAAATAAAATCTTTCTTTAAAAAAAAAAAAAAAAAAAAAAAAACCTCAATGATCCTCCCTCCCCAGGCAGTCCTGCGTGTTCACATAGCTCTTGCCTATGTCCCTGCTCTTCCTCCCTCTTCAGTGTGGCCTCTTGTTTACATTTAGCTGTGGAGAGTTTGTTTTGCCAGTCTTTGGGTGATTTTCTGGGTTATTTACGCTGATGTGTGTATTATCTAGTTATAGCCATAGGATGAGGGGAGCTTAGGATCCTCCTACTCCACCGTCTTTCCCAGAAGTTTCTACCTGTTCTATTACTGGAGGACCTTTCAGTAATTTCCAAGTTTTGGTTCTTATGTAAAGCACCTTCTTAGGAATGTCTTTTGGTGAACCTGTGTATGCATTTTTTTTACAGGTATATACTGATGTGTAGAATCCATTGGTCATAATAAGATAGGTGAACGTTGTACTTTCAAGTTTTCCTAAGTGGTTATTCCACCTGCTCTCTTACCAATACAGCATTTTTGCTTTATTGACAGAGAAATTAAAAAACAAACTCACTCTACAATCTAATTTGTATGTTTAATTCAACAGAATGTATTGAGCATCTATTATTTTTCAGGTACTTGTCTACCCTTGTGGAGACCGTATTCTTGATGGGGATAAAAATAATGCTGAGAATAAGACACAACAGCACTACTTTGTAAGTGCTACAGACAAAATAATAGGGTAACTTAATGAGGGAAAGGATAGTCTCTTCAATAAGTAGTATTGGGAAAACTGGATATTCATATCAAGAAGAATGAAATTCAACCCATATATTATACCACTCACAAAAATTAATTTGAAATGGCTGAAAGGTTTATTTTTTTTAAAGATTTTATTTTTAAATAATCTCTACACCCAACACGGGGCTTGAACTTACAACCCTGAGATCACGAGTTGCATGCTCTACTGACTGAGCCAGCCAGGAGCTCCTAAAGATGTAAATGTGAGACCTGAAACCATAAAACTCCTAGAAGAAAACATATGGAAAAAACTCCTTGATGTTGGTCTTGGCAATGATTTTTTTTTGTATGCAGACCAAAAATACAAGCAACAGCAGCAAAAATAAAAAAGTGAGACAACATGACACTTTAAAAAGCCCCTGCACAACAAAAGAAACAATCAACAAAATGAAAAGGCCATCTACAAAATGGGAGGAAATATTAGCAAACCATGTATCTAATAAGGGTTATTATACATAATATGTAAAGAGCTCATAAAACTCAATAACAAAAGACAAAGTAATCTGATTTCAAAATGGGCAAAGGACCTGGACATACACTTTTCCAAAGAAGATACACAAATGGACAACAGGTACATGAAAAGGTGCTCAACATCATAATCATCAGGGAAATCCAAGTCAAAATCTCAGTCATATTTCATCTCCTACCTGTTAGAATGGCTGCTAAATAAGGGATAACATGTGTTGGTAAGGATATAGAATAAAGGGAATCTTTTAACAGCGGGTAGTGTTAAATGGATATATATATATATATACACACATATGTATACACATACATACATATATATAATGTACATTATGTATATATATATGTATATACATAAAATTTACCATTCTTTTGACTTTTTTTCTTTACAATTTTTATTTATTTATTTGAGAGAGAGAGCATAAGCAAGGGGAAGGAGCAGAAGGAGAGGGAGATGCAGACTTCCCACTGAGGAGGGAGCCCAGTGTGGTACTTGATCCCAGACCCTGAGATCATGCATGACCTGAGGCAAAGGCAGATGACTTAACCAACTGAGCCACCCAGGTGTCCCAGTTTACCATTATTCTTTTGACTTTAAATTGTTCTTTTCCCATTGTAAAGAAATAGCTGATTTATTTTGTTTTGTTATGTTTTTTGGTTTTTTTGGCCAATAATTTTATTTATTTTATTATTATTATCATTATTATTATTTGCCCTCAGGGTACAGGTCTGTGAATCATCAGGCTTACACCTTTCACAGCACTCACCAAAGCACAGACCCTCCCCAATGTCCATAACCCATCCACCCTATCCCTACCCTCCCACCCCCCCCGGTAACCCTTAGTTTGTTTTGTGAGATTAGGAGTCTCTTATGGTTTGTCTCCTTCCCGATCCCATCTTGTTTCATTTTTTTCCCTCCCTACCCCCCACAACCCCCCCTCCTTGCCCCTCAAATTCCTCATATCAGAGAGATCATATGATAATTGTCTTTCTCTGATTGACTTATTTCTCTCAGCATAATACCCTCTAGTTCCATCCACCTCGTTGCAAACGGCAAGATTTCGAAGAAATAGATGATTTAAAAAGAGAATTTAGAAGATACAGAAAGAGCGGGTGCCTGGGTGGCTCAGTGGGTTAAAGCCTCTGCTTTCAGCTCAGGTCATGATCTCAGGGTCCTGGGATCGAGGCCCGCATCAGGCTCCCTGCTCATCGGGGAGCCTGCTTCCCCCTCTCTCTCTCTGCCTGCCTCTCTGCCTCCTTGTGATCTCTATCCCTCTGTGAAATAAATAAATAAATAAAATCTTAAAAAAAAAAAAAGAAGATACAGAAAGATAAATAAATAACTTCCTCTCCATATGTAGTCATTGTTAACATTTTTTGGGGGGGAGTCTGTTTGCTTTTTTTCAGAAGACTTTTTCGTGCCAAAATATTTCTTTTCATGGTTGATGTCATGCTGTTGATATGATTTGTGTTCTCTCTCTCTCTATTCATTTAATGACACAGCATAAACATTTTAGTGTTGTGTGATGGTATTCTTTGTAAATGACATTTTAATGGTATATATTAGTCCAGTGAATACTACAATCTAACAAACTACAGTACCTGACAATAGATGATTGGTGGTTTCCATTTTTCCTTATTCTCTGTGATCACATGATGAATATTTTGGGCCTGTGAGCCATTCTCCAGTTAGAATTCATTTCCTTATGATATACTCCCAGAAGTAGAAATATGTGGTATTAGTGGCTTGTGCATTTCAAAGGCCACTGATGAATATTACCATGTTACAGTGTTTCTTCCCCCAGAACAATCGAATGTATGTTTTACGGCACACTTGCCAGCATTGGCTATTAGTGATTTTTTTGGGAAAAGAAGAAGAATATGATAGAAACATGGCATGCCAAGATAGGTGCGGTTACTGAATCAGTGCAGGTGAGTTGATGCTTATCAAGAGTCCTGACTGGGAGGAATGTTTCTCTGATCCCTCTTGATTGTGTTGGGCAAACAGATGCAAGAGGCCAGCAGCTCGCCCTGAACTGGGGAGCTTAAGCTGGTGCCCTTCCTCCCATTTGGACCTGGCCTTGTAAATGCTGTGTAGAGCCTAGTCTCTGAAGAGCCCTTCATTCTCATTGTGGAGATATTAATGAATCCTAGCCTCGTTTGTAATTAGGAGCAGGAGCAGATGCTCCAAGCCAGATTTGAAGTCAAATTGCTGCTTACGGATCCCCTGCTGCTGGTTCAACGTATAGACGCTTTAAGCCCTTGTGGTGGAGGAGGGTGAGAAGAGATCATTAAAAACCAAGTCCATCCCCACCACGGCAGTAAAGTGGTTTCTCCTGTCGAATACACACAAGTCCTGAGCCCACATCTCCATCTTCATTTGTGTTCAAGACATCTGCCTGATTTTCATTAGCCAATATTTCCTCCCACTGCTCTCACCACAGGCCTGTCTGGTGCACTCAGCTCAGAGTAGGCAGGGAGAGGGGTTCCCCTGGCTGCTGTCTCAGCATCATGAATAAGATAAAAACACAACAGTTCACTAGATCTGTCAGCAATTGGGGACCTCTCTGCAGGCCTAGACAAGTGACTCCCATGCAGGGAAGATTTTGCCCTTAGGGGACATTTGGCGAGGTCTAGAGACATTTCTGGTTGCCACAGCTAGGGAGGGTCAAGAGAGAGGCTATTGGCATCTTGTGCGTGGAGGCCAGGGATGCTGCCAGACATCCTGCCCCGTACAGGACAGCCCCGCTTGCCTGAAATGTCTACAGTGCCAAGGTTGAGAAATGCCAGCCTAGAGATGTGGTTGCACCTTTCTATTTTTTTTTTAAGTTTTTTTTAAATTTTATTTATTTGACAGAGAGAGAGAGAGATCACAAGTAGGCAGAGAGGCAGGCAGAGAGAGAGAGGAGGAAGCAGGCTCCCCGCCGAGCAGAGAGCCCAATTCGGGCCTCGATCCCAGGACCCTGAGATCATGACCCGAGGCGAAGGCAGAGGCTTTAACCCACTGAGCCACCCAGGTCCCCAGATTTATTTATTTGAGAGTGAGCGAGCAAGCGAGAGGGAGAGTGAAACTTAAGCAGACTCCACGCTGAGCACAGAGCCCAACACAAGCCTCAGTCTCACAACCTGGAGATCAGGACCTGAGCTGAAATGAAAAGTCAGGTGCTTAACTGACTGCACAATCCCAGCGCCCCATGGTTGCTCCTTTTATGGTTATTTTTCCCCAGTTTTGTCAAGAAACAATTGACATACCATATGTTACTGAGTAAGTTTAAGACCTACAGCGTCATGGTCTGGTTTACAGATCTTGTGATGTGATGACTGCAGTAGGTTCAGCTAATATCCATCTTTTCATACAAATAAAATGAAAAGGAGAGAAGAAATGAGAAAAGGAAAAAGAAATTCTTGTGATGAGAGCTCTTAGGATTTACTCCCTTAAGAACTTTCCTATTCCCCACACAGCCCTGTTAACTGTGGTGACCATATCCTCTGTTATACCCCTAGTACTTACTGATCTTACAACTGGAAGTTCATACCTTTTGACCATCTTCTTCCATTTCACCCCCCGCCCCAGCCTCCTGTGACTACAGATTCTGATTTTTCTTTTTCCTCTGGTTTTCCTCTCTTTTTGTTTTGGATTCCAAAATAAGCAAGGTCATACAGTGTTTATTTTTCTCTGCCCGACATATTTCACTTAGCATTAATGCCTTCAAAGTCCACCCATGTTGTCTCAGGTGGTAGAATTTATTGTTGCTTTTTAAGGCTGAATAATATTACATTGTTTAGAGAGATAACACAACTTCTTTAGCCATTTCTCCATCAGTGGGCACGGGGGTGTTTCATGTCTTGGCTATTGTCAATAATGCTGCAGGGAACATGGGGGTCCAGATAGCTTTTCGAGTTAGTGGTTCTGTTTCCTTGGTTTGTATTCCCAGAATTGGAATTACTGAATCATATGGTAGTTCTGTTTTTAAGTAGGGTTCACTAGTGTTTTCCATAGTGGCTGCACCAATTTACAATCCTATCCACAGTGCAGAGGGTTCTCTTCTCTCTACACTCATGCCAGCATTTGTCTCTTGTCTTGTTGATGATGGCCATTCTAGTGATAAATCATTGCAGTTTTAATGTGGATTTCCCTAATGACTAGTGATGCTGAGCATCTTTTCCACGTACCTGTTGGCCTTTCATATATCTTTTTTGGAGAAATGTCTAGTTAGGTCCTTTGCCCAGTTTTTAATTGGATTGTTTGTTGTTGTTGTTTTTGCTGTTGAATTGAGTTCTTTATGTATTTTAGATATTATCCCCTTGTCAGATGGATAGGTTGTAAATATTTTTTCCCATTCCATAGGTTGTCTTTCATTCTTTTTGATGGTTTCTTTTACTGTGCAGAAGCTTTTTAGTGTGATGAAGTCCTACTAGTCTGTTTTTGATTTTGTTGCTTGTCTTTTAGGTGTCCTATACACAAAAATCATTGCCAAGACTGATGTCAATATGTTTTTTCCTACAAGTTTTATGGTTTCTGGTATTACATTTAAGTTTTTAATCAATTTCAAGTTAATTTTTGCAAGTGATGTAAGATACAGGGCCAGTTTCATTCTTTTTCACATGAATATCTAGTTTTCCCACATTGAAGAGACTGTCTCTTATACACTGAGCATTACTGGTCCCCTTATCAAATATTACTTGACCGTGTATGGTTGGGTTCATTTGTGGGCTCTGATTTCTGTTCCATTGTTCTATTCGTCTGTTTTTATGTCAGTACTGTACTGTTTAATGACTATAGTTTTATAGTGTAGCTTGAAATCAGAAAGTATAGTGCCTTCTGCTTTGTTCTTCTTTCTTAGAATTTCTTTGGCTATTCAGGGTCTTTTGTGGTTCTACATAAATTTTAGGAGTTTTTTTTCCATTTCTGTTAAAAATTCAATTGAAATCTTGATAGGGATTACATTGAATCTATAGGTGGCTTTTGGTAGTATTGACATTTTAACAATATGAATTATTCAAATCTGTGAACACAGGATATTTTTCCATTTCTGTTTTCTTTAGTTTCTTTTATTGTCTTACAGTTTTCAGAAGAGAGGTCTTTCTCATCCTTAGTTAATTTTATTCCTAAGTATTTTATTGTTTTTAATGGTATTGTAAATGGGATTGGTTTTTAAATTTTTAAATAAAATTTTAAATTTTCCCAGAAAATTTATTTTTCATATATAAAAGCAGTACTTATTTTTGTATGTTAATTTTATTTTCTGCAACTATACTGAGCTAACTCATCAATCTAGCAATTCGTTGGTTGAGTCTTTGGGATTTGTATGAATAAAATCATATAATCTGCAACTCGAGATAATTTTACTTCTTCCTCTCCAATTCTGATACATTTTACTTTTATTACCTTATTGCTTTGCTAGACTTTACTACAAGGACTGTCTTGTTCCAGATCTTAAAGGTTTTCAACCTTTCATTCACCATAGAGTATGATTTTACCTGTGGGCTTGTCATATATAACCTTTATTATCTTGAGATGCGTTCTTTCTGTACTTAATTTGTTAAGAATTTGTACCATGAATGTATGTTGAATTTTGTCAGTTACTTTTTCTTTGTCAATTGAAATGATAAATGATAATATGGTTATTTTCTCTTATTCTATTAATGTGATATGTCATATTCATTGATTTGTTTATGTTGAACCATCCTTGCAGCCCAGGGATAAATCGCATTTGATCATGGGTGGATGGTCCTTTTAATATGCTGCTGAATTTAGTTTGCTAGTATTTTATTGAGAAGTTTTGCTTCTGTATTCATCCAAGATACTGGCCTATAGTTTTGTTTTCTGTTATCATCCTTTTTTGGTTTTGGTATTAGCATAATGCTGGCCTTGTAAAAGGCATCTTAGAGTGTTCCCACTTTTCCAGTTTTTTGAAGAGTTTGAGAAGGATTGACCTTAATTCTACTTAAATACTTAGTAAAATTCACAACTGAAGCATCCAATCCTGGGCCTTTCTTTGTTGAGAGATTTTGCTTACTGATTCAGTCTCCTTTCTAGTAATTGGTCTATTCGGATTTTCTCGGTTGTAAGTTGTATGTTTCTAAGAATTTTTTTAAAGATGTTATTTATTTATTTATTTGGGAGAGAGAGAGAGAGAGTGAGTGAACATGAGGGGTGAGAAGGGGCAGGGGGGAGGGAGAAGCAGACCTCCTGCTGAGCAGGGAGACTGACCTGGGGCTCGATCATGACCTGAACTGAAAGCAGACGCTTAACTGACTGAGCCACCCAGGCACCCCTCCAAGACTTTTTCCATTTCTTCTAGGTTGTCTAGTTCGTTGGCATGTAGTTTTTCATAGTAGCCTATTATGGTTCTTTGATTTTTTGTGGTATCAGTTGTAATGTCTTATTTTTCACTTATAATTTTGTTGATTTGGGTCCTTTCTCTTTTTTCCTTGGATCTTCTACTTAAGAGTTTGACAGTTTTGTACCCTGTACCCTGGGGTCATACCTGAGCTGAAGGCAGATGCTTAACCGACTGAGCCACCCAGGTGGCCCACACTCTATTTTAAACTGGTAACAACTTACCTTTAATAACTATTATTTATTCTCCCCCTCATCTTTTTAGGTCATTGCTATTATAATGTACATGTTTTTTATATTGTGTAACTAATAATAGATTATTCTAGTTAGGGTTATTTTTGCTCCTTTAAAAAATTTTTTTAAACTAGAATTGTAAGTGAAGTATGCATCACTATTACCAAACTGCAGAGTCTAACTAAGACTATATGTATGCCATTATCAGTGAGATTTATGCTACCTTTTTATGGTTTTTATGTTAGTGTTCTTTGACTTCCACTCAAAGAACTTCCTGTGTATCTCATGTAAGGCAGGTTTAGTGGCAGTGAATTCCCTCAGCTTTTATTTGTTCTGGAAATCTTTTCCCTCCTTCATTTCTGAAGGAAAGTTTCTCTGGGTATGGAATTCTTGGTTTACAATTGCCTTTTTTTAATTTAAATTCAGTTAGCCAACATATAGTAATCATTAATTTCAGATGTAGTGTTCAGTAATTTATCAGTTGTGTATAACACCTAGTGCTCATCGCATCAAAAGTCTGTCACCCAGTTACCGCATCCACCCACCCCTCTCCCCTCCAGCAACCCTCAGTTTGTTTCTTGTAGTTAAGAGTCTCCCTTTCTGATGACTCCCCATTCAGTTTTCCCTCCCTTCCCCTACGGTCCTCTACGCTGTTTCTTATATTCCACATGAGTGAAACCATATGATAATTTTATTTTACAGTTACTTTGTTTCAATATTTTGAATATGTTACTCCATTCTCTCCTGACCTGAACAGTTTCTGTTGAGAAATCCATTGAAAGTCTTATGGAAATTCCTTTGTGTGTAACTTCTCTAGTTGCCTAGTCTTAAAATTCTTTGTTTTTGACTTTGGACAATTCATTTATAATGTACCTTGGTGTTGGCTTAATCAGAGTCATCTTATTTGGGATCTTTTTGGCGTTTTGGATCTGGATGTTCATTTCTCTCCGGGTTTGGGAAGTTTTCAGCCTTTATTGCTTTATTTATTTTTTTTAAAGATTTTATTTATTTATTTGACAGAGAGAGATCACAAGTAGGGAGAGAGGCAGGCAGAGAGACAGAGGAGGAAGCAGGCTCCCCACTGAGCAGGGAGCCCGATGCGGGCCTCGATCCCAGGACCCTGAGATCATGACCTGAGCCGAAGGCAGAGGCTTTAACCCACTGAGCCACCCAGGCGCCCAAGCCTTTATTGCTTTAAATAGCCATTCTGCCCCTTTCTCTCTTTCCTTTCTGGAATTCCTGTAATACGAATATTGTTTCTTTTCATTATGTCTCATAATCCCTGCAGGCATTATTCACTCTTCGTCACTCATTTCAAAATTTTGCTCCTCTGACTAGGTAGTTTCTGATATTTTTATTTTTTGTGCCGCTAATTCCCTCTTCTGCATGTTTGAGTCTACTTTTCAAACTCTGTGTTGAACTCTTCAGTTATTTACTTTTCAACTCTAGGATTTCTTTTTGGTCTCTTTTGAAGGTTGCTATTTCCTTGTTGAACTTCTCACTTTGTCCATGTATTGTTTTCATAATTGTTTAGTTGTCTGCCTGTGTCTTCCTGTAGTTGTCTAAACTTCCTTAAGAAGGTTATTCTGAATTCTTTGTCTAACAGTTAATAGATCTCCATTTCCTTAGGGTCACTTATTAGAGTACTATTCATTTCCTTATGCAGTGTCATATTTACCTGATTTTTTTGTGATCCCTGATTCCTTACATTGGTATTTGTGCATTTGAATGCATTCCTCTTCCAGACTTTATAGACCCTTCTTCACCAATCAGCTCATTTTGGATTTACAGGTGTTTCTTCTGGTAATGTTCTTTGGCAGGTGGGACTTGCTATTATGATCTCGTTTTGGGCAAGGCAACTGTTGAAGCTCTGGAGGACAGGGATGGGAGGGTATGCCTCTAAGAAAAATTTGACAGGACTGGTGGCTTTGTTTCCTACCCACTGTAAGGCTGTATGATGGCTCTGTGGTTGCATGGATTCTCTGGTCAGGCTTAGTTGATGGTTGGGTCTTGGTACAAGCCAGCAGGATGGGACCCATGCCTGTATAGCTTGTTGTTTGGAGACTCAAATCAAACCAGAATATGCATTGAATTTCCTGGTCAGGTGATGTCATTAGTTTTGCTCTGTAGATGGGGAAAGCCACTGGCTGTGGTTTCTCTTCAAGTGCCACTGTATATAGAGCTGTTAAATGGGTACACAGCTTCCTCTGTGCTCTGGCTTAAGTTCTCCGTTGGGATAGGCTGCAGACTATATTCAGTAATGAGCAGGGTTATGAATTAGATTCCCTGCCTGGGTGCAGCAGGAGAAGCTGCTATAAAACCAGCAAAACTCTTTGTTGTCTTAATTCAAGCTGACCCACACTCCAAGTTTGATAGCTGAACAGGGCCACTGCCTGACCCTCTCTGGGTTCAAGCACTGCTGGTCCTTATAACTTGCAGGAATTGTTACCAGCCATTATGGTCAGACGGGGCCAAAAGACACTCTCCATAGTGGTTGGAGTTATGTATCAGCATCCATGCCTAGGAAGGGGACAGGCCACTCCAGGGTACTCTCAGGTTCCCAAATAGGCTCTTTGGTTGCCAGGGGCTGGCTTGGCAGTGAATTACTCCCCCTACCTGCACAGAGCACAGGAATCCTCTATGCCTGGTACTGGTTTTTCTCTGAGGGCAACCAGCTGTGCCTCCCCACCTCTTGGCTCAAGTGTTCCTGGGCCGCACAGTTTCCTGGAGTCATCTCCAGTCCTTGTGATTAGATGTGGAAGATGCTATCCACAGTGGGCAGAGCCCTAACTCCATCCCTTGCCTGAGCATGGGAAAACTGGGCTCTAGGGCTGCAAAATTCCTCATTTGAGAATCTGAATCAGGTGGGTCTGCCCCCCACCATGTTCCCTGGTCAGAGGCGGCTCCCCTAGTGTGGTTGTACAGATGAACAAAACTGCTGGTTGGGACTACCTGGGTATTGCAGGTATGAATTCAGTCTTCCAGGATCAATGTACACCAGTACATTGTACCAGTGTTGGCAGGTCTCTCCCTCCTTCTCCATTAGAGTCAGATTCCTAGTCGTTGAGCCTTGCAGGTTCCCCTACGATATATGCAGGGTGAGATCAGAATAGGGGCTCTCACAAGTGACCCCCAGTGCTACAAGTGGGTCCTGGTATCACCTGTGGGCTCCTTTTTCCCTTTGGAGGAACTGGAGACTCAGGGGAAACCTCTTTGCTTGGTGGTGCACTGGCCTGGGAGAGGGATGGTGTGTTCATTGTGTAGCCAGCTCTCTTACCTTCTAATGGTCTTGGTCTCTGTGGTGTAGGGGTGCTTCAGTTTCCTCCTCGTGTTCTGGGATTCTCTTGGTGGTGTCTTGTTCTTGAGTGGTTGTTAGTTGTTCTCATGAAGGGGAGCAAAGTCAAGAATGACTTGTTTTGCTATCTTGCTGACATCACTCCCTGATGATTGCTTTTTAATGTAAGGTGTAGTCTGTCTTGGTGAAGTTGAGCGTGAGGGGCATATGATGAACTTTTCTATCCATTTCTCATTCAAGAAATAAATCTACCAGGTACTGTTCTAGGCTCTGGGATACAGCCATAAACAAAATATACAAAATTTTATGTCCTCGTAGAATGTACGTTCTAAGGCATAAACTCCTCTTGTTCCAGTTATTGGACTTTTCCACAGCCAAGCGAAGGGGGGGGGATCAATCAAATAAATACATTATATTTTATATCCTCAGGAAATGTGAAGCATTATTGCAGCCAATCAGGTGTAATAAAGATCCTATTATTTTTATTATTTTTGCCAGGATAAATAGCCATGGGGAGTTTTTGTGTGAGACGTGTATTTACCTGTGACTCACTGTAAATTGGCTGCACTGTGAATCAGAGAGGCAGTTTGATTTTGTTTCCCTGAGGAGTGGGAAAATTCAGTATAAAAATATTCCCGTTCCCTAAAAGAAGTGGCAGTCTCCAGATGGATGGCCTGGTTGCTCTCCCTGGATCTTGTTTCACTACGCATCCTGGGGAGTGGCCATTATTTTCAACAAGATGATCTCTGTTCACACCTCACTTTTTTTTTCGTGTCCTCTATAGCAAATTTTAATGAATGACCTGCTCCTCTGAATTCCAAAGCACTGACAGTCAGTGCCTCATGGCTCTATCCTGGCTTATGCATTCCTCAGGTGGAGTTCTTGTTTTGTCTGTTGGAGGCACACCTGGATTGTGAGCTCCTGCCTTCCAGGACCTTGGCTCATGGATTCTGGTCTCTCTGAGGGTGCTGGATGGACAGTACGTATTGAAGGTTGTACTGGGAGCCTTTTCTCTTACACTGTATAATTGTAGCACTCTTCCTTCGAAGGGGAAAGGGGACGCACTCACAAGAAAGTAGTTGAGCTGTCAGCTTCCCAGTGGGTATCCTGTGAAGCCTTTACTTCGGATGTGAGTGGGTGTGAGTCCACACTGAGTTCCTATCGTAGTGGATATGGGGAGAGTAATGTATCATGTCTGTTTGGATATTTCTGTAGCTTCTGTTCCTGGATATGAAGACTTAGCTCAGGATTATGAGTTATACCATGTGCCCTGTCCCATGAAAATGCCCTTGGGCATTTTTACTGTGTCCCTTTCCCCCACTCTTCTTTTTTTCCTTTACTCTGCATCAGTCCTCAAGCCTCACCAATTACTGCCCCTAACGTCTAGCATGGGTTGCTATCCCAGCCCTGTTTGGTCTCATTCCTGGGAAGGTTGGCTATTAGGCATGGGTAGAAGTATGGAGAAAAGGTCTTCCCACTTGGAAGATTAACTTCCTGTCAGCGTAACTCCTGGGTGATGCTAAACCAAGCTGCAAAGCTCTTTCTCCTTTCTAGCCTTGATGTCAAAAGGTCCATTGAATTCTTGGGCATACTTTAGGAGGTAGGGAGGGAAGAGAAGACCTCTATTGCTACAACTCGGCTCTCCTTCCCACGACTCTGGAAGACCCCTTCCTTTGTGGTGTTTATATAGACCTGTAGCTGACTTTGCTACTCTGTTCATAGTTGTCTAATGTGGGGTTTTACTCCCAAACTTACCTTCTACAGTGGCTTTTTCAGGTACTTTTCTCTCCTCTACACAGAGTTAGTATTTATGTGAGATGTTTCATGGCATATAGAACCGACCTGAAGAGTAGCTGAGTCTCTGCAGAGATAACGGATATTGATACATAGGCAAGAAACTCAGTGTTCTATGGATAAGAGGAGCAGGTTAAGAATCACTTTTCTCCTGTTATGTTGGTCAAGTAAATTTTTGAGTTGGAGAGAGACTATATCATCTTAATTATTGAATACCTTTGTGCTAGGCATGGTGCCAGAGTCAGGAAGGTGGAAACTCACGACTACTTGGCCCTAAGAAGCTGGTGCTCTGCTTGGATAAACAGTTACATAGGAGTTTCTGCAGCATTATCTGTGGCTCAGATAAATCCCAGGGTTCCATACAGCCAGAGCTTTGTTTACAGTTCCATTCACAGATGCACAGTCCAGCCCAGCCCGCAGAGTATTTCAAAAGGAATTCCAGTTTTCCCTTCTATCTTTCAACACATGTTAAAGAAGACCTAATTATAATGCACAGCTACAGTTCTCAAAAGCTGTATTCTCCTCCTTCTCATTCTTTTGGTCCCTGTGTTACTCAGGAGTCTTTTATACGACAGTTCCATAAACCTCTTCTTTTCCTACCTCTTCTCCCAGTAGTTTGTTTTATAGTTAGACCTAGTCTTTCCTGGCTAAAACCTCTGCAGCGTCCTCTGGCTTCTTAGGTGTTTTCCTACCCCCTCACCTGCCATGACTCCTAGGCTAAGAAAAGACAAAATTGTTCTATAGAGGGTAGGCAGTGGGTAAAATGGAGTGGGAAGTTGGAGAACCTTTACATGTTAACAAATTGTCTCCCTGTTGTGCCTGTGGTCCACATTTTGGCTCTTTACTGTTCACCCCTCTCATGGTAATGGTTGAGTTTTAATCTACTTCTCTCAGATACATTATTTTCAGATATCCTAATCTTTTCACTCTCCCTGTAGGGTGTACCTTCTTTGTGCAGAGAAAAACAACTTCATCTCTATGAGAAGCAGGAAGCGCACATAATAGGATTAATGTGCTGTGGTTGGTAGGGCTGATTAGAACTGATTGTCTTAGGTCAGTATTGATTGTCTTTTGTGAATTATTTTAGTAATTGTGTGTGTGTGTGTGTGCGCACGTGTGTGTGTTTTAAGGAGAGCAAATGTGAACAGCTGCAGTTTTCTGAGACCAGTAATAAACACATGTCCTTGTTTATCAAACATGTATGAGGAGCCGGCTTATTGAGGAGTTTCAGTTTGGGAAATAAACATGAGACAATTTTGTTTATTTTTAATTTCTGCTTTCCCTTAATAACATCTCAGGGGAGATTCTATAGTTTCCCATCATTTTTCGCTTTAAAATGAAGTCCAGTGGGCATGAAAACTTCCATCTCATATCAGGTTTGAAGAATCTTTCCCTCTTCACCTGCACAGTATAGACTTGTGGCTTTGATGATGTAGTCCTCTGCCTTCCAGGGTGGGTGTCAAGATGAGCCCTTTTGGAGAGCCTCGCAGGGGACCTGCCTACTACATAGTTACCCCAATGTGGTGGTTTCACCCAGATTAGCCTTTTTTTTTTTCCTCTCCCCTCTTTATCAGTGAGGATGACTTAGGTTATGCTATGGTAACAACTTTAAAAATCATACTTTTGTCTTAAAACAAGGAAGGCTCATTTTTCCCTCATGCTATACATCTCTCATGGGCTGGTAGGGGCTCTGATCTTTGTTGTCCTGAGGACAGCCGGCTGATGAAGACTCCATCTCCATGCTTTTGCAATCACTGTGCTGCACAGCCTGCATTAGCAACTCACTGCATCTTCTTAGATGAGTCACCTTCGTTTTTGTTTTTTTTTCTTGAGCAAGGAAGTTGCATGGCCAAACTCCACTTCCACAGGGGCGTTTAAGGGTAATCCTATCATGTACTTGGAAGGAGAAGTCATATATTTGGCCAGTGGCATCAGTCACATTCCAAGAGCATTTTCTCCTGGACATCTGTATCACAGCCTTCTGCTAATAAGACTATTTACTTTGTAGGTAGTCTCCATGGAGAGATACATAGACCATGGTGCTAGAGCTGCCTTCCGTGTTCTTTTGTTCCCTAAACTCTCATCGCTTTGCTCTCCTGAACAGTGGGGACAGATGGTTCTGTAATGCTGTGGCTTCTTTAGGTTTGGCCAGTCCTCTTGAATTTTCTTTTCCCTGTTAAATCAGTCCTGGGACAGACTAGCAAACCCACTGCCTGGGAAAATTTTCATTTGGGGAAACAAATATTCCCCTCTTGTAGGTGCCCTGGTTTTTAAACTGTTTTCCTATAACACCCCCTAAAATTTATACCCGAAAGGGAAGGTACACATCACTGGGGGAACCGGTTGAACACTGTATTTTCCAGAAGGTTGATGACCACCTTCTCCCTACTCTATTCTTCTCATATGTCCTAAAGAGCAGGTGGAGGGCCTGCATGAGGTGTTGGTAGCATCAGTTCTGCCTACTTTCTAAAACCATCTCTAGGTAGGAGTTGTTTTTGAATATCTGGAAGCTTGTTGCCACTCCCACCCTCCACTTTTTCCCCAGAATATATAGGAATTTGATTCCCACATTGGGTCTTAGTCCAATTTCCTGGAGAGCAACATAAGTCCCACTGAAACAACACACTTTGGATACAAGGGGCCTAATCCTTTGCTTGACAACATAGTGGTTTGTTGATAAACTGGAGATTTAACTAATATATACTAATTTATAAATCCTCTAGACTTGCAACTTATCTTCTCTTGGTTAACCCTGAGACCTTTGCTGAATGCAAATTTCTTTTTTTTTTAAATTAACGAGGGGCTTGAGAGAGAGTTTAATTTCTTAAAAAAAAAGATTTTATCGAGTCATTTAGTTTATGTTCCATTTAAAGTGAAACCAGTGATTATTTCAAATCCGATTGGCCTCAATCTACGTGGGACTTGGATGTGATTTTTTTCTTTAATACAGTAACTTTTTCCCTCTTTGGGATACTGATGCCAGTCCTATCCTTGGAGACTTTGGGTATAGTGACACGGAGTTGGGTTTCAGACCCTTCTGTTTGGTTTCTCTGCTCTGTTGGTGGATGATTCTAGCTCAGTTGTCTTTGCTCTCGCAGTAATTATAACAGGTAGTATGAAGTGAGACAGTGTGTGCTAGGTGCTGTTCTGTGGCAGCCTCATTGCCGTTTTTCTTTATCAGTCTTCCTTCTGTGCGTGTGTGTACCCACACGTGCACTCAGGCTGTTGTCCCGAGTTCTCTACACATAGCTCATTTCATCTTTAGAGCTCCGCTAGGGATCCCTGAGGGGCCTGGGGCTCGGACTGGGTAACAGACTTGCCAGGTAGGAGAGCTCATGAAAAGAAGGCGAGAGATTCACATCCAGGTTGGACTCTAACCCTTCATTCTTGAGCGTGCTGGGCATCTGTTAGAAGTAAACCTCATTCTGTTTGCTGGCTTGGCAGCCAGCAAGCTGACAGAAAGTGGGATTTTCAGCGTCTTTACTTGAAGTCCATGTCCTTCTTCCCAGAGTCACACAGACATGCTGATAGGTGTGCGCTGCTTGTGTCGGCTTCTTACAGGGGTCCCTAGCTTCAGGTGCCGCCTGAGCTGACATGTGGAGCTGAGCCAGGGGTGCTCTGTTGAGATGAAGCCATGTTTCCCCCCTCACGTGAGTGCATTCCCTGGGGAGCGAGCGGGGAAGCATCGTCACGGTCCAGTGGATGTTGACCTACTCTGGTGTAGAGAGGCTCATAGAGATTGCTGGCAGGCTGACAGGTTTGTTTTGAAATCCTAGCCAGTGAGCTGGTTCCCCGCCTCCCCCCAAAAGTTATACTGAGAAATGTTCCAAGAGCTCCCCAGACTCTGAGTATCCTGCTGGTCTCTTCCCAGCCTTGACCTTGGTGGGAAAGGCGTCTGGATTATGCCTCTCCAGAAGCTTTCTGCACAGAGCTTTTCCACTCCTATCTACAAAAATAAATTTACTACTTAAAAAAATTAGAGCTTTAAAATAAATCTAATTTTTTGCAGAAATTAAAGCAAATGGAAGAAAAAGTACATGTAATTTCATAGATAGCTATGTTGGTTTATGCCTTTGTATACCTACATGTTTATAATTTTAAATGCAATCATGTAACAGACGTGCCCTTTTCATTTTAAAATGCTGAATAAATATCTTTCTTTCTCATGGCGTATACTTTGTATTTTCCTAATATTCCTTTGGATGCATACTCCATGATTTATTTAAATAAGCCTGTGTTTGGTTGTTTGCTTTTACATTTGGGCTATTTTCCATTTTCCCCATTTTTCTCTAGCGTAACAATGTTGTGATGAATAATTTTGGTGATTAAATGTTTGTTTATCTTTACAATTATTTCCTCAGGATAAATTTTAGAAAAAGAATTGCTGAATTGCTAGGAAACAAGAATGTGAAAAATTTTAAGACTTTTGACATGTTCTGTTGGACTACACACTACTCTCCCCATCCTACCCAAGAAGACCATGTTTTGTCATACCCAGGATGGCACTGACACCTCTAGAAAGAGATGAGGGCCTCTCTCAAATATTTCCCAGGTTCCTTCATTGACCTATTCCTTCCACTTTCTAGGTCCTTAGGTTTCTTTTCTAAAGACAGTATTCACTTTTTCGTGTAGATAATACATAGTTATGATTCCAAATATTTTTTAAAATATTTATTTATATATTTCAGAGGGAGAGGGAGAGGGTGGGAGAGAGAAACTGCGTGCATGCATACAGGCACATGCACAAGAGTTGGGGGAGGGATAGAGGCAGAGAACATCAACCAGACTCCCTGCTGAGCACAGAGCTGAGGTGGGACTCAGTCCCAGGACTCATGAGATGATGACCTGACCTGCAACCAAGAGTCGAACCACTGAGCCACACAGGCACCCCCCACCAATATTTGAAAAATACCCAACTCTTGGGCATCCCAACAGATGCCCTGTTTTGTTCCCTGCTCCTCTTTGCTACCTGCCCCAAGTAATGGCTGTTAATAATTTCTTATATATCCTTCCCCAAATTCCATGTGTATACACAAGCTAATAAAATTGTATAGTTTATCCTATTTCACCCATTCTTGAAACCAAGGTAGGATTCTATATACATTTTTCTGTATCTGGCCTTTCTTGATGCAAAATATTTGGGAAGGTCTTTGAAAATATTAGAACAGAGAACTTCTCCCTTCTTTACTTTTTTTTTTTAAGAGGGAGCAGGGGAGGGCAGAGGGAGAGGGAGAGAGAGAATCTTAAGCAGGCTCCATGCCCACTATGGTGCCCAATGTGAGGCTCGATCTCACAGCCCTAAGGTGACGACCTGAGCCAAAATCAAGAGTCGGACACTTGACCCACTGAACCACCCAGGCCCCCCCTTTCTTCTTTGTTTTTAAAACTCTTGAGCTTATGCATTTCCTATATTTGAAATAATACCCCACATTTGAAATAATAAAATTATTTGCCATTAATACAAAAATGTTATCTAGTGTACATAAAATTTTTTTCTAGAAATATTATATGTAACTTTTATTCATTCCAGAATCTAGTCAGATATTGAACATTACTTTTGGTTGTAATGTCCCTTTTGTCTAGAAAAGAATACCTCCACCTTTTTTCAAAGGGGGGAGTCTTTCAGGACATTGATGTATTTGAAGAATTGTGGCCAGTGTTCAGCTTAAATTCCCTTAATCTGTTTTTGTCTAATAGCTTCTTCATGATTCCATTCAGATTAGACATTTTGGCTCTAACACCTCATGGGTGATGTTCTGTATTTCCCACTGTATCATGTAAGGCACCCAATGCCAATTTGTCTTACCCTTGGGAGTGGTTACTTTGATGGTTTAAGGTGGTATCTACCAGATCCCTTATTGCAAAAGCACCCTCTGCTCTTTGTATGTAATAATCTGTGGGATTAATTTTGAGACCTTGTGAATATCCTGTTCTTAAAAACATTTTACCCAGTGGTTTTAGATCCACTGGTGGTCCTTGCCTGTATCAGTTACTACATCAGCAATAGCAAAGTAATCATTTTCCCTAAGTATCCTTTCTACATTTTTTAGTTAGTATTTTCCAGTAAAAAAGAGCTTCACCACTCTCCTACATTTTTAGTACCCTGGCACTCTGGACACGTGGGTTTTTAACAAAATCCATATAATACCATTCGGTGTGATGTTGTCATTATTCCTCTTGATTCTCAAATTGTCCCAGGTTTGACTGTGTGAAACACTTAAAAGCCTGCTTTTATGTCCTTTTGGACACTGTCTTGCTTTCTGGCATAATGAGATGTTCCAGGATTATCTTGTATCTCTCCTTTTCCACTCCTGGAGTCAGACATTTATTCAAAGAGTTCTGGTTCCTTCTAATGAGAACTGGTATTTAGAAACCTGAATTTGGATGTTGGATGTGCTTATCAGTATGGGGTCTTGTCGTTACTTTTATACTCTTTAAGTGCGTGAAGTTTAGGAATCGAGTAAATTATGAACTAATACTGATACTTTCATTGTAAATCTCAGAACATGCTGCTAGTTGCCATAAATCTCTATTATTCCCTGAACAAGACCCCTGGTTCTTATCAATAGAACCACTCATTGATTTTATCCTCTTGTATATACAAAAGAATCTGGGAATTATAGCACCAGCGCCAGTAGTCACAACAAACCTACTAAATAAAGTTGAGTATTTCTTTGCGGTTTTTCTTTAGTCCTTAGACCATGTCCCACCAAGAGTTTATAGTCAGAGTCATGTATTCAAAATTACTTGAACAAATTTTTATATTCTAAGTGATTTTGTTACCATTTTATTTTTATTTCTTTAAAGATTTTATTTATTTATTTGACAGAGCAAGAGAGCACAAGTTGGGGGGGGCCAGAAGGAGAGGGAGAAGCAGACTCCTTCCTGAGCAGGGGGCCTGATGTGGCTCCATCCCAGGACCCTGAGATCTTGACCTGAGCCAAAGGCAGACACTTAACCAATTGAGCCACCCAGGTGCCCCATTTTGTTACCATTGTAATATGCATTTAGGTTTATTACTGTTCATACTGAACTTTAGTCTTCAATCTTGTGTCATTTTAAAATTTATTTATTGAAAATATAAAATATTTACATGTTTAAAATCAAAATTGTATAAGAAAATCTAACTAGGAATCTTCCTACCACCATCTTTTCCTCTGTCACATGTACCTTCTATAGGTAACCTTTCTCATTATAAAAATAAGTGTATGTTTTTATTTCTTCTTTGTGTGTGTGTGTGTGTGTATGTGTGCATATCATATGTACTTTTTCACTTTGCTCTTGGCATTTAATAATATATGCTGGAAGGAGTCCATAGTGGTTCATAAAGATCTTTCTTATTCTTTAATAAGCATGCAGAGTTTTTCCCCATTGTGTCATTTTATAGTAGTTTTTTCAGCCAGCTTCCTGGGGGTGGGAATTTAGATTGTTTCAACATTTTTCTGGCATATACATGATGCAAGCGAATAACTTTGTGTGTCCGTTGTTTCATGTTGGTGGCGTTACATAACTGGGGTAGATTCCTAGAGGTGGGATTGCTTAGTCAGAGTAGAAGCACATGCATTTGCGTTAGATATCGTTAAATCCCCCCTCCATGAGCTTGAAGCATTTTGCATTCCAACCAGTGACATGGGACAGGTCTGGTTCCCCCCACAGCCTCAGTGACAGACGGTGGGATGAAGCTTTTGAAATTTTGCAACCATGCCAGGTGTTGTTTTAATTTGCATTTTTCTTATAGTAAGTGAAGTTGAGCATCTTTTTGTATATTTTGTGTGTCTCCTTCTGTGGACTGCTTATGAATTTTGCCCATTTTTCTCTTGGGTCCTCATTATTTTTTAAGTTGCATAGTATTTCACTGTCTGCATATACTTTACTTACCTAGCCTCCTGTTGGTGGAAATTGGAGTTGTTTTTTATGTTTTTTTGTTAACGACAGAGCTGCAATGAATGATGTTAGGAATGCTTCACTCGTGTTAAATCTCAGAAGTGGATTTGCTTGGTCAGAGAGTCCATGTGCTAGGGAGATGAATAGGTTTTGTCAAATTTTGTGCCCCCTAATGGGTTGCCCTACATAACACCCCCACTAGCACTGTATGTGAGTGCCTCTTTCCTCCCAGCTACTGAGCCTTCTGGGTTGTTGCCTTTCGGACTTTTGTCCTGATAGTGAAACATGAAATCTCAGTGAAGTGTTAATTTGCACTGAGCATTTATTTCTCTTATACTTGAGATATTTGTTTTTCTTTTTCTACATTATGGTCTCCTACAACATTCTTTGAAGGTTTGCTTCCCGCCCCCTCCAAACTTTGTTTTTCCTGGCAGATCTCCCTTCTTTCTGGACAGGTGGTAATAGGGGTGTTAAAAGGAAAGATTGCATGACGGGGCTACCACTGCCTGCCCAACCAGGAATTCTGCCTCTGGGAAATTGCAGCCCCAGACTAAGACATTCCCAAAGTATCCCCTTTCCTAAGGCCCACTCCAGACGTGCACATGGTCTCTTAGCAGTGCTTGAGCTCAGTCCCCTGATGTCATGTCTTCCATGAATTCATGGACCTGAGTCTGTGGTCTGCTGCTCTCCAGCTGAATTCGTTGGTGGAGAGGGAACCTGACTGCAAGACTGCAGCTGGCGTGTTGGGGGGATGTTTTCATCACTCCTCTCTGCTCAACCCCGTCAGCTGCAGGCTCCCCTTCTCCAGACCAACCTATCTGGGCTAAGTCACCGGCCCTATTGTTGTCCATGCCCTCGGGGCCCTCTGTGCTGACTGCCAGGCTGCAGAGTTTCCCGGAGTGCCTTGTTCCCAGCCTGTCCTGTGTCTGCTCAGAGGTGGAGAGAGTGCTGAACTCCCTCCCTTTCTGAGGAGGAGCCCCTTTGCTTACTGCTGCCAACTCTGCCTCACCCCCTCCCCCTCACAGTTTTCCCTGCTGTCCGAGCAACTGATCTCCAGCTTCTCGGTGACTGAACCAAGCAGGTGCTATGAACATCTGCCTTTTTAGAGACGAGGATGCTGCCCAAGCCCTCACAGCTATTGGGTGAAGAAGCAAGAAAGTACACATGTAATTGGACTTTGGGGAATATTCTGATTTGGTGGGGAACACAGCAAAATCTCCAATTGGAACTATGTGAAAAATATTTTGGATTTCTTGAGCATGTATTATGTGAATAGGTTGGTGTAGGATCGCCCTGTGTGGTTGTGGAGACCTCAGCCTGGGCTGGAGATTTGGGCGGAGCTGAGCCTTGCACAAAGTTGAGTGTGGTTAGGGGAAGCAGTGGTCAGTAACCATGGCCAGCGTGCACTGAGCATTTACTCTGTGTCCAGTGTTGGGGGGGGGGAGCCCTGTGTGTGCTTATCTCACACACGCCCACAGCATTCTAATAGAAAAGGAACGATTTCACTCCAATTTACATGTATGAGGAGACTGAGGCTCAGAATATTACCCGAGTTGCTCAAGGACAGACAGCTGGCCTCTGCAGTGCCATGACTCAGACCCGGGTTGTCCCTCTCCAGACACCTGTGCTGTTCACTGGCCTGCAACACCACCTCCTGTGAGGTCGGACACATCCCACTGGGCCTCTGGGTAGCTTCCTCCAGGCACATCTTCTGTTCAGGTATCAGAGGGAGGGAAGCCAGGATCTGTTGCTGTTCGTGTTGGTGATTGACTGGACCAGCAGCTTTTATGAGGCCGATTTCTTTTCTGCCTCTGGTGAGCCTGTTAACCGGGGCCATCTCCAAATGGTGCCAACGCCATGGCTTGTGGGCAGTGGGAACTACCAGACTAACTGTAAGGGCCTGCTGGGCCTTGGGGGCACCACGCTCAGCAGCCACACTTCAGAAGCTTTCCCATCTGTTGAGCTTGGCCTTCTTCCTGGTGGCACTGTCACAGCAGGGGGACAACCATGCCACCCACACTGTGCCCGTGAATCAGACAAACAGCATAGCTCTTCTCTCAGGTGGGCCAGTGTGGGGCTGGCTGGCCAAGCTTGGTTGACCTCTTGTGACAATAGTACCCTGCATTTTTCTCTAAATTTTCCGTGGTCTATCAGCAAAAAATTGAAAGCGCATGTCCTTGGTGTCCCGGGGAGATACAGGATCTCCGCCCTTGTGGAATGTGTTGTTTATTTGAAGGTGTGCCCACAAATCCTTCCACAAAGAAATGGTCAAATGAGACAGGAGTCATAAAAGGAACCATGGGAAGGGTCATAAGGCAGTGCCCAGGTGGGTTCTAAGAACATCTTGCAGGCCATTTGCACTCTGAGTGGAGCAGGAAAGGGTCAGTATGGTCTGGAATCTTCTCGAAGTGGGACTTTCAACCGTGTGGGATAAAGTTGTAGTGGAGCAGCATCTGGGAGTAGAACATTCCAGGACTTCACAGCTAGCCTCTGGGTTCCGGGTAGAGTGTCCAGGTTATGTTGCTGTGAAGGCCTTTCTCCACCCCCACCCCCCGCATCCCCCTGCCATGACACTGGCAGTTATGCAGTGTGTGATTGGGTGGCATTCAGTGCTGCCGCCATGACACAGCTCATTGTGCCAAGGGTGGTCCATGGAGGGAAGGCATTTTCTGTGCTGTTCTCCCTCATCTGCGGCCCATGGCCATGACTCATCTTCCTGATAAGACAATTCTGAGCCAGCAAGAGCATTTACTTGAGGAGAAAGGGAAGTGTACAGTGTAGTCTTTCTGAAGTACATGGCACAAAACCTTAATCAATGAGAAAAATGATTCCCTGGAGAAGTAAATCATATTCTCCCTTTAGATGCTCATAATTCACATTAGTTTTTTAAGGCTGTGAGAAGTCCTATAGTAAAGAAGCCTATTTAATTTTTCAACCCATTGTTTCACAAACTTATTGACCATGAGACTTTCCAACATTTTTCTTTTTGGGCATAATTCTTATTAATATCCAGCGGAACCAGTTTTGTGGGGTTTTCTTTGAAAATCTTTGGAAATGCTGAGATCATATATTTCTGAAAGATTTCCATCTTAAAAGCACTTAGCTGTGAAAAGCTCTTATGCTTAAAATTTTAGCTTCTAGCTCTGCAAGCACTTGGTAACAAGGAGTCATTCCTGGCAAGTGCTGGAAAGCTGAAGTTTTAGTACATATTTGTTTCTAGTCTCAAGTTAAAATGTTAAGTTCCTTGAGGGCAGCATTGGAGCCTTAACGTCCTTTGGGTCAACTCCGCAGCTTGCTGAGCACTGACCACATAGTAGCTACTCAATAATTACTTGCTAATTACTTGATTGAAGATATTTGCTAAATGTCAAAGAGTTAATTACTTGAGGCTGGAATCCAGTACTTTCAACTTCCAGCCAGAGGCTTGTTTTGCTAGCCAACAAACTCTAACGTAGGTTCCCCCAGTCTCCTGCTGTTTCCTAAAGCTACCTTAAAGCTTACTTAGCTCCTTCATTATGCTATTTTCTCCTGGTCCATCCTTCTTGACTCCCTTTCTCCACACTATCACGTTGAGGTTGTGATGATCACATGGTTGACCAGATGACCAGCTGGAGATTTATTTATTTATTTTTTCTGGGAAGCCCGTCTTCCTCAGTTTTATCTCACTACACCTCATTGCTCCAGAATGTTCAGTTTGGATCACCTCTGCTTTGTTCTGCCTGCAGGCTTTACTTTGGCAAAGCCATCCTGATGTTAAGTCTGGGGAGTGCAGCTGGAAGCACACTATTACCAGGGCTAGCAAATAGATGCCATTCAACTTTTGAGTGCGATAAACATGTGTCACCTACTCCCAAACCTTAATTACATTCTTAAGTATAGATTGATCATGACAGTGTAGTACAGGTTTTCGCAGCATCGATAGGAAAGATGGCCTTTTGTCAATAGGATTACAATGTCGGCTATTTATCATAAGTATCTCAGCTCAGGTTAACATGAAAATAATGAAGATCTACTAATTTCTTTTCTAGTACAGTGTGTTGGATTTCAGACTTGCTGAAATCTGTCCTTTTGTGGCGGTTTGACACTTGAACTTGCAGCTTACTGGTAAGGAAGAGAGGGCATTGAATAGAATTTGAATGCCTTGGAGGAAAGTTCTTTATTTAAATCCCCACTGGGCTGCAGCTGTTTCTGGGTCTGTTCTCTAACCTTGGGAATCCACAGAAAAGAGTCTTTATTTTGAGTATTTCAGTCTACCTCCTCCATGGATCAGCATTTCTGCATTCTCTTTAACTCCAGGAGTCATTTAGTAGCATTATTTATGGAAAAATTGATTGAATTTAATGAAATGGAATGAGAAGGAATCTTCATTATTCTAACTGAGTGCTTTTTGGTTAGGGATGATTCTTTGGAATGAGATCTGATTTTGGTTAGGGGTAGTGTGTCCTATAGTGTGGAAGCCTGTTTTCATGGACAAATCATTCAAATAACCCTAAGCCCCCAAGACACTGCAGGTCTGAAGGTCTGGATGATGGAGACCAACATGGGTTTTATTCACTGTTTATGTGGTGGTTTGTAGATCTAACTCAAACCATGAAGGGCCAGTATACTTGAATTGTGTTTTCTGAGTTCAATGTAGCTGAGAAGAGGGGTCAGTTAGAAACTTACCTGTTTAGTCCTGCTTGGACACCATTCTGCCTCCACCACTCCATTTATCGAGCCCAGCATGTGCAGGATATGTCTGACCTCACAGCCTCCCTGTGGTCCATTCCTTTGTGTCTGGACATCTGTTCTCTTGCCTGGCCCTGCCTTTTGCCTTGTTAAATCTTTCTTATCCTTGATGTCTCAGCCTGGCTCTCTTCCTCAGGGAAGCCCTACATGAATGCTGAGTGGATCACATTCTTCCTGCAATTTTACCAAGTGTCTTCCTCCTCATGGCCCTTGTCAACTTTAATTCAATCGTAGTTTGTTTCTTTAATGTCTGTTTCCCTGTGCTAGATTATCAGCTTCATGAGAGCAAAGGCATGTCTCTGTTCTATATTGTAGTCTCAGGGCCTTTGTACAGTGCTTGATATGGAATAAATACTCAAATATTTGTGGAAAGAAGGAAAAAAAGAATTACAAACTCATTGTGAAGATTTTGTCTTTTTCACATTGTTCTAAAGCCCTAAGATGACCTTTAATAAACCCCACCTCCTGGTATTCACACCCTTGTGTAATTCCCTCCCCTTGAGTGTGGGCTGGACCTAGAGACTCATTTCTGACAAATAGAATATTGCAAAGGTATAGGATGCCACTTCTGAAATTCGGTTACAAAGGGAATGTAGCTCTGTCTTGTGTGCTCTCTCTTGCCCTGTTTGCTTGCTCTAGTGGAAGCCATGTTGTAAGCTGCCCAGTGGGAGGCCCAGGCCATGTGGTGAGGAACTGAGGGAGGCATCTCATTGCCGCCTAGGGAAGAACTGAGTCCCTCAGTCCAGTTGCCTGTGAGGAACTGGATCCTGACAACCACCATGTGAGTGAATTGGGAAGGGGATCCTCCCTCGTTTGAACCTTCAGATGAGATGCCAGCCAATAGCTTGACTGCAGCCTATGAGAAATCTTGAGGCAGCAGCCCTGAACTGAACAGCACTTGGATTCTTGACTCACAGTGGCTGTGAGATCATACAGGCTTGTTTTCTAAGGCACTGAGTTTTGGGGTAATTTGTTATAAAGCCATAGCTAATGATTGCATGAATTTCTGTTAGTTTATTGGATAATATTAGTGGTAATAATGGGAACTTAATACATGTCAGATCTTGTGCTAAATAAACACTTAATATGTACACTCTTATCTGCTCCTAACATTAACTCTGTGGTGTAGGTTCTATTATTATCTCCTGTTACCAGCTGAAACAAGTGAGGCTAAGAAATACTGAGTGACTTGTTCAAGGTCTTGGGAGAGCACAGGTAGTGTGTGTAATCCTGGGGCCTTTGCCACAGGTAGAATATAACCTGTAATGGCTTTGGGCTCCTTCCTCACCTAAAGACTAGGAGTCCTGGCTGTGTGGGTTTCTGGGACTCAGTGCAGTGGCGTGTGAGACTGTTCGGTATGAGGACTTGGGCAGTGGCTCATCTTGGACCCTGTCTCTTTAAGGAACTGGAATCAAGCCCCATTAGGAGAGATCCAGCTGTCGCTTTATTTAGACATGCCCTCTCAATGCTCTGTGAATTAGCATGCTTAGTGTGGAAGCCCACTTCTCTTGTGTCCAAGAATAAAATCCAATCAGGAATAGAAAAGATGGTGGCTTTTGGAATAAAATGAACAGTGTCTACCGTGATTACAGCTTGTTTTTCAACTTCTGCAAGATGAAATTAAATTGAGTAATTGTTTGCACATTTAACCACATGACTCTGTCTGTGGCAGATTATGGCATTGTGAATATTTTAACCAGTAATAAAGTCTTTTAAACTTATGTTCCATTTTATTTATCTATAGATCTAAAAATGCAACAGAACAGAATGCAAGATGTCTAAGAGAAAAGGTTAATGTTGTGTAAGATCACTATGGATTTAGATTCTGAAGTTCCAGGACCTTTTGTTCGGAACTAATTTTGGGTGCAGAATGATTCTAAGCCCTGAATTCTGGAGTTTATGTTTTTCCAGAGAAATGTGAAGAACAGGAGCCTACTGTTGTCTGTCCGCCCTCCCCCCCGCCGGTGTGTCTGCGTATCTCCTGCCTCAGGATTGATTTTTGCTAACTTCTTGAGTACCGTGGAGTTGCATCATAATTGCTAATTCAAAGAGATTCATGTTGAGCGATGGGCAAATAACCAAGCATGTACAGACTGCAAATGAGTGTTGGGTATAAAACATATACTAGATGTGTTACTATATGAAATGGTGCTTCAGATAAGACCTTAGATTCTGGAAACATACCTGTGTGTCTTTTGGTAAAAACCTCTGACAGTTCAACAGAACTTTCCCAGATAAACAAGAATCAAGTTGGGGCTCTTATGAAAAGATCATTTTATAATTTGTCAAAAGTATACGCTCATACATTGGTCTTCATGTTGTTATGAAGAGGAATTTGGATGGAACTTGGATTTTATATTCCAAGCTCTACATTGCCCACAGTGCTCAGCTGTCATGATTTGAATCTCTCTTCAGCTGTCATGAATTTGGCAGCTTTTTGACATTGGGATTGCTTTCCATTCTCAATGAGATCACAAGTGAATTAAGTAAGTATGTTTAATTGGGTAGTCTCTTCAACTCTCTAAATTTGGAGAATTATGTTTATTTATATTAGTAACTTACATTTTCCTCATGGAAGTATTTTATGAATGTAATCAAGTTGATGGCCTGGGTACTTATTAGTTACACCTTCTCATTCAGACATGAATCCTAGGTTTTGGTATTACCTGCTATCTCCATTTTTTCTGTTGGCTTCCAGAGCACTCTTCTCTCATGGTTTTCTGAGATGGCCTCCCTGGTTCTCTCTGGCTCTGTTTGTCTAGGTCCTGCTCTTCCCTCCAACCTTTTCATAGTGGTGATGCCTCGGGGTTCTGTCCTCAGGCCTGTTCTCCCTTTTGTTAATCTCCCCTGGATAATTTCATTCACCAGGGAAGTCTTCACAACCACATATATCTCATGCTCTGAATATCTATCTCCACCCCCAGGTTGAAGGTTCAAGACATGGATGATCCAGTTCTACAGTGATGTCTCTATTTGGATGACCTCTCTCTGATGTAGTTCAATCTCAGTCTGTGTAAAGTGGAGCTCCTTTTCTTCCTTCTTCTTGTCATTGGGAGTGGTATTACCATTCATCCAGTCACCCAGGTCTGTGAGCTGGTTGTATTATTCCAGGCTCTTTCCCACCCCATACCTGAGCCTGCCCCTCATACCTCCGGTGCTCTGAAGGCATCTTTTCTTCCCTGGCATCCTGTCACTGTGTTAATTTAACCCCCCACTCCCTACACCATCTTTCTATACCATCTTTGAGCCACCTACTATCTTGCTTCCAGCTCTGTATTTCTGAGACCTAAATCTGGTCTTGTCATGTCCCTGCTTAAAATGCTTCAGTGGCTCCCTGTTGTCCTCAAGATCAAGCCCAGATTCTTCCCATGGGCCACAAGGCTTCTCTGTGATTTGGTTCTTGCTCACCCGTATAACGTCATCCTTTGTCATTCCCTGAATCGTACCCCACATCAGGTTACTCATTGTTTCCCAGACCTGATGTGCCATTTCCTGCCAGGGTACTTTTTTGAGCATACTTTTCCTTTCACCTAGTGGTTTTCAGCCTTTTCCCTCCAGGGGACATTTGTTAATGTCTGAAGACATTTTGGTTATCACAGCAGGAGGCAGTTGCTACTGGCATCTAGTGGGTGGAGGGCAGGGATGCTGCTAAACTTCCTACAAAGCATAGGGCAGCTCCACAATGAATTATCTGACCCAAAATGTCAAGAGTATTGATGTGGAGAAACATGACCAAACCACTTGGTGAACTTTTTACTTTGTCCCAGGTCAAACATAGTCAATTTCTTAAGACTTTGACCAGCTCTGTGACCTTGGGCAAGTGACCTAAGTTCTCTGTGTCTCAATTTTTCATCTGTAAAATGCAAGTAATAATATGTCTACCTTATACCTATGTTGTGAGGATTAAGTGAGTGAAGTGTGTGTTAGAATAGTATGGGACATAATAATTGCTCAATAAATGTTACTTGCTGATATCATCATCATCATCATTATGATGTGATCTCTATAAATTTTTTAAATTTTTTGACCTACTAAAGCAAAGTTGATCACTCCTTCCTATGTCACAAGTAGACTGTGAGCACCTGGAGGAAATGATCTGTAACTTGTTCATTGCTACATCTCAGTGCTTGACATAAATTAGGCACCTAATGAATGTTTGTTGAATGAATAAATGAATGAATAAATGATTCCATTTGTGTATATTGTTGTAATTTCACCTCTCCACTGATGTAAAAATCAACAAAATGCTAGCTCTATTAAGCAGGAGCACTGTAAGTGTTAGCTATTGCTGTTAATATATAATTGTTAATGTAATTTAAATTTAATATATAATAAAAATATCTGCTGATAGAATTTTAAATTTTCAAACACTTTTTTCCATTGCAATGTTTTGATGTCACCCCTTCAATTATCAGTGAATTTCCCTATGAAGGTCTTTCCATGTCACATGGCAGTTTTCCACTGGGTGCTGGAACACCCCCGTCCCCAGCTTTTTTTTTTTTTTTTTTAAAGATTTTTTATTTATTCGACAGAGAGAGAGAGAGATCACAAGTAGGCTGAGAGGCAGGCAGAGAGAGAGGAGGAAGCAGGCTCCCCACCGAGCAGAGAGCCCGACGCGGGGCTCGATCCCAGGACCCTGAGATCATGACCTGAGCCGAAGGCAGAGGCTTTAACCCACTGAGCCACTCAGGCACCCATGTCCCCAGTTTTGATGGGAGTGTAGGGTAAGAGGGTTGTTAGTTACCTGGCTGAACTATTGGAATGCTAAGCTCTAGAAAGAGTGAGTGGAGGTTCAGAGTTTAAGTAGGGTTTTGCCATACTGTGGAGGCTCATATCATGGGAAATCATCAAACTTCAGGCCAGACACACATTTGCTGTCACAGGAAAATCCTTTCTCAACCTGGAAAATTCCCACCCATTCTTTATGGCTCAGTTCAGTGTCCAGTTATAGATTCTGCCAATGTTGTGCATCTAATCTGAGGTAGGCCCTGTTTGAGGCCCTAGGGAAGCAAGAGTGAACAATGTTCATGTTCTTGGCCACATGTAGCTAACATTCTGGTGGAGGAGTAGGCAGTAAGCAACTGAACACAGTAGATCATTTCTGAGGGTGATGACTACTGATGGGGGAAGTCTTATTAGATAGATTAGATTAGATAAGTCTTATTAGATAGAAGCCCTTTGAGAAAAGGACATTGGAGCCAGCCATGGGGGGAGGAGGGCATAGACCTTGACAAGCCAAAGAACAGCAGATGCAAAGGACTTGAAGCTGGAAGAGATTTGCTGTTCTTAGTCAAGTTTTCTCTTTCTTCAGTGAGTTTTTGGTTTCATATTTGGCTCTTAATCTTCTTGGTTTGTCTCTCTGAAATATTATGAAGCACACTGCATTGTAAGTTAGAGGTAGACATGTTTGTTCCTATCCCTCCTCCTTTGCAGACTCTCTTAAACTTTCAAGAACACTTATCTGAAATGAGAGCAATTAAGGGCACCAACTAACATGTATTAAGGGCCTGATTTACAGTGGTAGATGCTGTTCCAAGTGCTGTGCAGGTATTCACTCATTTAATACAGTAGCCTCATGAGGTCAACACCACTGTAATCCCTATTTTTCAGATGAGGAAACTGAGTCTCAGCCTAAGTAACTTGTCCTGGGTCATCACAGCTGGGAAGCTGCTGAGCTGGTGTTCTGAGCCAGGCATTTGGACTGTGAATCTGCCCCTTGACCCTCCAGGGTCCCAGTGCCTGCGGCTCACAGGAGAGCTTCCGACCTGAGGGGGCCTCTGTCACCTAAGTGTGTGAGCTGTGGCCTTGTCTTTGTCCAGCCGCAGTGGCCCCAGCAACCTCGCTGGCTGGAGGTGCCAGCCTCTGACTGCCGCCAGAGCAAGAGGAAGCCCAGCGGACAGGGCTGCTGTCTTCTGGGCCTTTCTCCATCCTGGTGGCTGAGGAGAAATGAGCCAGTGGAGGAAGTAACCACCTAAGAAGGAAGTTTTTTGTTTGTTTGTTTTAAAGATTTTATTTATTTATTTGAGACAGAGAGCACAAAGCAGGGAGGGTCAGAGGAAGAGGGAGAAGCAGACCTCCCCCTGAGCAGGGAGCCTGATGCGGGGCTTGATCCCAGGAGCCTGAGATCATGACCTGAGCCGAAGGCAGACGCTTAACCGACTGAGCCATCCAGGTGCCCCTGGAAGAAGTTTTAAAACAACAAATTCCACCAGCACAAAATAAGAGAAACTAAAGCTGTCTGTGAGTGCTGAGGGCTAGCATAGATGTGAGCCCAGGGGGCAGAGCGCGGGGCCCTGTAGGACCTTCCCACGCCCTCTCATGTCTGCCTTGAGGGTGGAAGACCAGCCCCTGGGTGGGGGTTCCTTGCCTCAGTGGGCCAAGGGTCTTGCTTCCCGTTCTGCCTCCATCTCTCTGAGCCTCTGTTCCTTTGTCTGCAAAATGTTGATGATGCCAGTTCTGGCCTCACGGGGAGTTTGAGGATCCTGGGAGACAGTGGAATGTGAAGGTGTTTTGTGTGTGATCAAATGCCACAGACATGGTTGTAGTGGTTATTATTAGATTACAGACAGGCTTGCCGGAAGAGGTGTCTGAATTATCTGAAGGTTTCATTTATTGTCTCTCCGCCTTGTTAGTCCCACGAAGTGAGCTTTGGCTCCATTTCACTCTTGCCAGGTTAGGATGAGATTTTCTTAAAAGGCAGCTCTGCTTTTCCTAAAGCCTCATTAGAGCCCAGACACAGGAGCAGAACAAAGACGCCTCCGGAGAGCTCACCGCCGTGACTTGCGTGACTTCAGGCTGGGTCTTCCAGGCTCTCTAACTTCTGTCAAGTGGGGTTGCCCAAGATCTTACCCCTCTCTCGCCCAGCTTTCACTCCACAGTGAGGGGAGTTGTATTACCAGCGAGATGGTGTTTCAAGGGACTGTCCCCTAAAAGCCACTTCATTAATGAAGGCATTTCTGGAAGTTTCTTTTCTCACTGACGGTGTATTGAGCAAGTTCTCCACTGCTTTTCCCCATTTGATGTGAACAGATACAGTGCCCAGCTGCCAACATTTCAGATGCAGATGGTTTAAAAAAACTAGAAACTCTAAGGCTCTAGTCTCTTGAAGATCTCCATCACAACCTTTAACAGGTTTTCTACTCAGGAGGGTGAAATTCCATGGATCTTCAATGCATGGATGGTTCATTAATTATTTTGCTTATTTGGCAGCTATTTATGGAACACCAACACATGCCAGGCACTTTCATAGACACAGGAGAGACAGAAGTGAACAGGATGGGACAAGGTCCCTGTTCCTCTAGATTTTGCCTTGTAATAGGGATGGACCACAAAGCAAACACTTAGCTCAGTTAGATTTCTGATAGAGCCAAGTGCAGATAAGAAGATGGGGCTGTGGGGGGCTCCAGGGGAATGAAACAGGTGAAGGCACTGAAGAGGTGCAAACTCCAGTTTCAGGGTAAGTAAGTTATGGGGATGAGAAGTCCAGCACTGGGAGCATCGTCAATAATATTGTAACAGCGGTACATGGGTGACAGGTGGCAACTACACTTAGTGTGGTGAGCATTTCATAATGTATATTAATGTCGAGTCACTGTGTCGTGCACCTGAAACTAATAGAACATTGGCAACTCTACTTTAGTAATTGCAATTAAAAAAGATGGTGTAGCGAGGTGATGGGGTTGGTGGGCAGATGAGATGTTCCTCTTGTGTGGGCACAAAGCTTGGAGTGATCAGGAAGTTCTTACAAAAAGGGAGGAAAGCCAAGCAGAGGCAGCTGAGTTAAGATGTGGTGGAAAGGGATGCTTCGGTGGAGGGAGCAGTGAGTGTGGAAGCCCAGAGGCGGGAATGAATGTGGCGCAGTTGAGGAATGAAAAGAAGGATGTATGGAGTATATCATGTTGGCAGATGTGTGGTGAGATTGCCAGACAAGGCTTCGCAGGTTGTGCAGAACCCCTTGGCTGGTATAAGGAGTTGAATTTTATTTGAAATTAGAGATGACTTTACCCTCAAGTTCAAGCACAACAGGTAGAAACCCACGAGTGAACTTGCCTAGAGAGTCTTTGTGACCCTGTGTTACCTGCCTCTGTATGGGACGCGGTCATTATTGTCCTCCCTGTGTCTGCAGGACCTGCCTGCACCCTTAGTTGGCTGGCCGAATGGACAGACTGAATGGGGCACATGAGGAGGGTTAGGGAGTAGCTGCTGAGCTCTATTCTTTCACTCCTCTCTGTCCCCCTGAGTGCACTAAACAAGTCAAGTTGATCCTTGACTTGTCCTTGACCTGGAAGAGTCTCCTTAGGGGCCTTGCCCCCAAGAGGCTGACTCCTCTTCCAGGAGTAGGGTTAAGCAGATAGGGCAGGAGGTTCAGAAGGATCATAGTCCATAACCTTCTCAGTCCTGCATGTACAGGAGCCAGGCGTCTCGAGCTTCTGGAACCTTCTTCTATTCTCCAGTGTAGGCTTCCCCTCCTCCAGACCACCTGGCAGGCTGTTCCATCTTTGTGTTCTATATTGTCCTTAAATGTACCTGCTCGGTGCTTTCAAAGACTGCCCACTCCAGATGAATTAAGTCCACACTTCTTAGCCTGACCTTTAAGACCCTTTATAACTTAATCCTACTGACAAATCCTTCTCATGCTCCTGCACATTCTCTCCCCTACCAGATTTATTTATGTGCAGTCTCTAAATACTGCTTGTGCTTTCTGCCCTCGTGCGTAAATGCTCACCAAACCCCCCCACCCCCACCCCCAACAGCACACCTTTCCCTTGTCCTAACACCCCAGGTGCACCTTGAGCTTCCACTTCCAAACCTACTCCTCCAGGAAGCCTTTCTTGATTGCTTTAATTCCCAAAGATATTTTGTATACCTATGAATGGTGCAAGTGCTTATGGTTTTCCCCTGTAATAACTCACCAGGTGATTATTTTTCCTTTGTGTCTCTCCCAGTATACCATCAGCTCCTGAAGGGAGCAGGGGCCTTACTGTTGATGTTGATAAAAAAATCTCAGGGATGATAAAAATCTTTGAATAAGCTGGAAATCACACACATCTTCAGGTCAGGGGGGAAGTATATTCCAGATGAAACAGTCCCCAAAGAGGGGCACCATCATTTAAATTTGCAGGCAGTCTTGATCGGCTCTGTAGAGATTTGCAGAAGGAATTCCTTGCTGATATGTTTCCTCAGAACTCCAGCTGTGAGGAATGATGTTTCATTTTCCCTATAGCTTTGAATTAGCTTCCGTCTTTGTGTAGAATGCAAGGACATCTTGTTCTTGGGACCACCTCTTCACCAATGGGAAACCCCTCCCCCCACCCCCGGGCTTTGGAATTGGCGGTGCCTTTTTTCATCTGAGAAGGGAAGTGAGATCTAGGGATGGTGGGGCCTGGTCACAGGGACAGTCTTGTTGCTTCTGGCATTTATTTAAAAAATGTTGTTGTCTCAGACTTCAAAGAGCTTCCCCTGCCTTTGAATTTGGTAATGAGTCTTGTGTTAGTTCCTAGAAAACGGCATGACTTAAACATCCACACCCACTCACCTGGAGTCGGAGGAGGGCCCTGCGTGTTCAACAGGCGGTCCAGACTGCTCATTCAACCCAGAGCTTTTAACCCTGGGCTGCCTTCTCCGAGCTGCTCACCCACTCCTAACTGTGTGTGCAGCTTCCCTGAGAAAGTTATGAGGGTACATACTCTTGCCACTTTGTGTGTTTTCTCGTTCCCCGTGGGTAAACATCATTTCAGAGATGCACGACCAAGCTGGTGGTCTACCTGGAGGGTCTCAGAAGGTGATAAAGTCATCCAAATCAGCTTCCTCTCCTCCTCATTTTGGCATGTGTTCCTGTAGCAGGGGGGCTGATCAGTGTACTTTTGTTTGATGGTCAAGTGCTTCCCCTCTGTCTGCAAGTCACATGTGTTTCCTCCAAGGGACAATATTATGTATTCAAGAATGCTAGATGATTCCCTGTTTTTATTGGTAAAAGCTAAGAATCAAGAAAGGGAACTCATACCCCAGGAGAAATTTCAATGGAAGAAAATGAGACATTTGAAGAACAGAAATATTTCCTCAATTTCATAGCATCAATTCCTACCATGGAAACTTGACCGAAGGCCAGATTCACTGACTTTTTCAAGAATGGCTTATTTTGCAAAGTTAAGGCATCCAGGGCCCAAAGATGTTTCCCCAGGCAATACTTACTGTTTTCTGTTGTTGTGTGTGTTTTTTTAAATGGTTTCTCTTGAAGTAATATATAGTTGTTGTGGGAAATTTAGGAAGTATAGGCAACTCTTTTTTTTTTTTCCCTTGAGTCTCTTCCACACTGATGAGGAGAATGTGATCTGGGAGCCATTTTTGGAAATGATGACCAAAGCTGTGGCTTCTTCTGGAATGTTTTGCTGGCCCAGTGCATATGCCTCAAGCCTCCAGTAAAGTGTGTCCATTGACATAGGTGCTTTGCCAGGTACCAGTTCACCCACAGCTTCTTCCTTCTGAAATGTACTTCCCTGAGCCATCAGTGAGGGTTGAGCCCAGTCTAGAATGAGGCATCACTGGCGTGATGATACTTAGTCCCCAAAGAAACCATGTCTCCCTAGAAGCCAGGTCAGCATTTCTCTGAGTACCTGCCTATATTTCTTGGCAATGCACAGATTACCACTATTTTCTTTATTTTCAGTAACCACTGGACAGAAATGAGTCATTTCTGTGGATTTTCCCATCTTCTTGTCCTTTGGTTTATTTCCCACATGCAGCTCCCACTTCGTTTAGAACTGAAGGAGATTTATGTTGTTCGAGGAACAAATTCCTCTTTTGGTTTCTCTGAGATAATTAGAAAAGCCACTACGTTTCTGTTGAGATAACAAGGGTGTGATAATACTGAGCGTGTGCTTTTTACTCTTTCCATCTCCAGTGTCTTCCACACTTTTTAGCACATAGTAGGTACTCACACTCAGAACTTGGCTAATTAGATTGCTGAATTAAATGCTCACACAAACTTACTGGTTAATTTCCTTGATACAGGGCTTTCATTAGTGTGTGATGACTACAGCAATTTTGTCTAGAAGAAATAGTCATTCCGGGGTATGAGGTTTGAGTAGCTTTTTGATTCTTGGTATGGTTTTAATAGTCTCTGAGTGGTATTGAGTTGAATGCCAGGAATTGCTCATACTGTCCCGCCGTCCCACACTGACATGACACATTTGTCTCCCGAGCCTAGAAACGTTGTATTCTGCTCAAGCTCATCCTGCTTGGTTAGACTTTATCTAAATTCCAATCCATGCCACCACAGTTTCCACTTCATATCATTCTGCTCCAACCCATTCATGTCTATTTTTTCTTTGATCTTCCTCTGAAAAATTCATGAGGACCTCTGCAGGTATCTGTTCATGTGTGGGTTTTTGCTCAGAATCAGCCATATGTGAAACTCCTCCTTGATAGTGAAGCCTCATCTTACCTAGTGATTTCCCCGTCAATGAGTTGCTCTCCAATTTCAATTTCCTCTCTCCTGGATATCAAGCTAAACTGAGAAGCCCTAGACCATTAAGTGGGATGAGTACTGGAAGACACTGTGACCAAACTACTTGCAGACTTGTTTCGTATTTATTGAGTAGTCTCTTGAAACAAAGGTTAATGTACCCACTAGGAGATGTGCAGTAGTTGGTAGTGTGTTTAACAATGAATTTCTTCTGTAGTTGTTAAGCTCTATTATATTGAAGTAACATATTTGCTATCATTATTGTAGTCTCAGATAAAATTTATACAAATTTCCCATTGTATTTAAGTGGCCAGTTATTGTTTGTATTTCCCACGGTATCCATTACAGACTTCTGTTTTAGTTCCTGTAAATCATGATTTTACTAGTTATGGATTTTTGCCACCGTCACTCATTATTAGCTCCTTGAGGACAAGAACAGTCTCTTTTCATATCATTCCCAGGCATGATAATTATTCCAGAACATAATTTCTGTTCATTGAGTGTTTGTTGATTGAATAGATTCATCAGAAGTCTTAAGCTGGTCAGAACTGAGTGACTGGATGGGTGACTGGATATGAAGATATGAAGATACTATTTGGGATGACGTGTTACTGAGATTCTTCAGCATTTCATATAGCTGGAGACTCAGAGGGAAGGTATAAGGGACACACTGCATCTCAAGTTACCAGAAGGGGAGAAGAACTCATTCTACTAGCAAATGTTAATAGGTATACAAGCAGCTACATAAATTGTGATGCATGGATTATTGGTTATGTTAGTTTTATAGTACTATAACATATTTTTCCCTCTTGTCAAAAGGAGAGCTAAGAACACTGCATTGAGCAGTCTTACCTGTATTAGTCTTATCTCCTGATAAGTGGTAATGAGTATCTGAAGATTAGGGGAAGCAGCTGAGCACTAGGGAGCAGTGATGATCAAGGGCCATGCATAACTACCAAGGTTTCTCAAGCTCAGCCTCTGGCCTGTCGTGTCACTGATATGGTGTATTAAATTAGACTGGGAAAGTAAATTAGTATCTGAATTCTAAGCTGTGAAGAAAGTTGGTGGTTGGCAGAAAAAAGTGATCCCATTTTGTTTTATTTTATTCATTCATTCATTCATTCATTCATTCATCCATTCATTCATTTTAGAGATGGTAGGCGGGGAGGGGCAGAGGGAGAAGGAGAGAGAGAGAATCCTAAGCAGTTTCCACACCCAGTGTGGAGCCTGACATGGGACTTGATTTCATGACCCTGAGCCTAAATCCAGAGTTGGAGGCTTAGCCTACTGAGCTACCCAGGCACCCCAGGAGTGATGCTATTTTAAGTACAGATCCTGAAGCTTCTCAGACTTTGGGTCTGCAGGAATTAAAGACAAGGAGCAGCTTATTGTGGACCATATCAGCACACACACCCATGAACAAATGGTTTCTACCATTCAGAACTTCTCAGGACTATGATGTTGGCTGCCATTTCTCTAGTATTATCTTTATTTAGACTCCCTAAAGCAGCTCTTCTTCCCATATACCCTGTTAGGCCAGCTTGGCCTCTGTCTCCTAGGAGACATGTTGGGTATTCTGAGAGCAACTGGCTTGGTTTGATTCAGGAAGTTTGGTGGTGTGCTGCCCTGGAAACAAAAGTATCTGTAAAGAAGGATCCTTCCTTCTTCATGAGTTACTGCAGGACAAGTCCCTTCACCTCTTCTAGTATCATAGCCCTCACATTTGAAGAAAATAACTTCTTTATTGTCCTTAAAATAAAGTGATATCTGTTAGTAGACCCAGATCATTCAAGGAAAGATGCTCTGGAAGATGATAGTGAAGCAATGTTACGATGATGAAAAATGGGTACATTCTCTTCTGTAAGGCACAAAGTCTGTTGTTAATTCTTCACAACTTTCCTTCATTTCTTCTCAGTTCCTAGTTGAATAAACTTACTGTACAAGGATTTGGGAACTGAACATGCATCCAAAGAAGTCCTTTTAAGACAATGTGTGTCTGGTTTTGTGTTAAATTTAATTTGGAAAAAAGAGTATGTTTTCTCATGTATTATTTTCTCTGGGTTAAAAAAGAGGAACAGATAGATTTCTGCTTTATCTTCAAGTGTTCCAAATTATATGTGACAGCTTTTCAAAAAGCTGGTATCTAAAAGCAAAAAAATACACTCTTTGCATATATATGATTTGACAGCCTCCTTGGCCTGGGATTGAGAAGATCTGTCATTTGTTGCTGTAATTCAGCAATTGTGATTAATTGTTCAAGGGCCTTCATTGTACTTTGCCAAAACAAAATTAAGGGAAAACAACATTCTCATCATGCAAATCATTTAACTTTCATGTTTATTAATGCTTCCATGGAAAAATCAATATCCACTTTTCATTGAGAGTACTAATCACTGTGAACCCCTCTCAAACATTGCTGGGAGAAATTATTTTGAATTTCTCTAGTGGACTCCCTTCATTACCCCAGAAAGTTAAATCTCTCCCCCTACCCCCCAGCCCCCATCTGCAGGTGGTTGAGATGCTTGTATGGATTTATGGGAATGTGACGTTTTCTTCAGAGTCTATTGGTCATTTAAAAGAGATTAAAAAATTTTTTTAACTAGGCTCCATGCCCACTGTGGGGCTTGAACTCATGATCTTGAGATTTAGAGTCATATGCTCTACTGACTGAGCCATCCAGGTGCCCCAGTCATATAAAAGAGATTTTCAGTGCTCTTTCATGTGATTGTTATTGAACCACATCTAAGCAACAGCTTTCTGATCCTCTGATTGTGTTTTCCACTCTCTTGGGTATTTTGGAGGGTCTTTGCATAGTCGACTCAGAATCTACCCTGCTGGTGTCAGAGCTGGGATAGAAACAACTGCCCTCTTAGACCTGGCTTTCTGTCTGTTACTAAGTTGTCATCAACACTCATCCAGGCCAAGGTTTTCCTTGTCAGATAAGCAAGTTGTGCAGCCTGGACCACATTGATAAAGACAAAGTGGTGCTATTTTTGTTCTGTGAAGATTTATCTTCACTCTTCTCACCTACTCTTTCCTTGAATATAGTGGATGGCCTCAGAGGTTTTGTGTTTTTTACATTTTTTCCCCCTGATCCTGGTTAATGCCTGTCTTCTCTGCTTGCTTGTGACATCTTCATGCATCATAATATTTACCGTTGGGGAGCATGGTATATGTTTGTGTTAATCCATGCACACACAGCTAAGTTTACTTTGGAGAAGTGAAACCCAGAGGGTAAGAGGATGCCACCAGTCACAATAGATCTAAGACCTTGATTTTTTTTTTTAATTAACTTTCTGTTGCCTCCCCACCCCTCACCCCATGTTGTCTCCCAACAAAATAGGGCAAAATAAAACACGCAGTGACATCTCCATTCCCTCTCTCTCCCTAATTACATCATTGTGATGTAGAGGTTTCTGGTGCAGTAACAGTAGTACTCAGCAAGGCTGCATTGAACTGTCCTTGGTGCTGATAAACTTACCATAAACTAATCTTGCGTGAGAGCACAGCTTCAGACGGAATGAAACCTTTTGCTTCTTGAACTTAAAGCTTTAGATTCTTATGGCTAGATTTTGTCATACTGAAAGAAGTAGAGAATTGAAGATAGTTATTGTACTGGTTTGAGTCAAAATAATGGTTTTAGCTTTTGGTACATTGATATTTTGGGCCCAGTTTCTCCTGTTCTTAAGTATTGGGAGAGTTCCTCACTTGTGGGCTGTTTTTGGTAGATATAGCTCATGTTTTCATTTTTCCTTTCTTGTAGCTACCCTAGAGGATCACAGAGAGCACACAGGGAATTGACAATTATTTTTAATGAGAGGTGTATGTGAAGCGGTTTCTCATTCTGAATTCCCTGCACTGCTTTTTAGTGGAATCAGGGGGTTTGGGGATGTGTTTCTGGAGCTGTTTGCATTGACAGCGAATTCCATAATCACTTTCTGGCAGGACCAAATGCGCTCTGGTTTTGAGTTTTATTTCAGAAGCATGCCTTATTTTGCTTAGCAAAACATCTACTTGTGACGTTTCAGGCAAACAGAAGCCCTCTGATATTTGTCTTTGGTTTGAAAGAAGGTGAAGAACACAGTAAGGTGGAAAGGGATTTAAAAAGTCAAATAACCTCCATCTTCTCTTTTCCTAAAACTCAGATTCATGGACTTGAAGGTATCCTGGATTCATAGGCTACTAATACCCTTGAAGATTGTCAGGAAACAAGGGAAAGCTTCTTTTCCACCCACATCCCTGTAGTGCTTTGATAGCAGCACCAGGATCAAAAGTGGAATATATATTTGAGTATATACATACATAAATATAACTAAGTATATACCTATATGTATAATAATCACATATATATGGTTTATGCCTGGGCCTCCATAGAGCTAACAGTGTAGTAGAAAAAACAGACACAGGATAAATAATTGTCCATGTACTAAGGATGCCATGTAAGCAGAGATTGAAGCTTTGTATTTTCATCTGAAATACTAGTCATAACAATACAAATCCCACTGTCAGAAGTATGCCCAGGGAATTCATTGTTGTTATTTTTCTGCAAAGAACTACTATACGAGTATTGAATGGGACATGTTAGCCATGCACAGTACAATCTCAATTATTAGGATGTCTGCTAGGTACATCCAAATTAAAAATGGGGCGTTCTTCCAAAATTATTATGTTACAAACCTTGACTCAAATGTACTTTTACTGTTTTCCAAATGGCAGTACACAGTAGCCAGCTCAAATGGGAGGAGGGATAACTAAATCACATGGGATTCAATGAATCCCACCCTTTCAAAATGACAGTTGCATAGTAACTTGGCAAAGCACACTATTTTTATTTATTTTACCCTTTGCAACAGTAAGCCTTCAGGATTGATACAAAAATATATTTTCTTGGCAAAAAGCTCTTCTAATCAAAATGCTATTGTTGTGACAAAAACACACAGCACATGGTGGTAAGACGTACTACAAATGTAGACCATTAAATTCTGGTTTATTTTACAAAACACATTTTTAAGGTTCTCTATTGGTTCATGGACTAAAATAGGCAATTATTATTATATTTGAAATTATCCTAATCTGTGGGAGTAGAAAACATGCATGCCTATTTACTGAACTAAAACATTACAGAGCTCACTGAAGGAAACTAATATAAATGGATGAAGCAAAAAACTGGATTCTGCTGGTACCATTTCGTACAAACCAGAATTAATGTGCTGTGATAGGATTAAGACTTCGAATGGAGTCATAAAATGTATGTACAAGACCAAACACAGTCTGAATGGGCTAAATCCACTTTTTTATTTCTACATAGATCAAGAGAGAGAGGTTTACCAAGATGAGGCTTGTTAAATATTCAAATGAGAGCCAGATCTCAGTGGGTGTTGGAGGGAAAGCACATTAGCTGGATTAGTAAAGATTTTTCATATTACGCTGAGGTAGATTTCAAGAGTCTGTTTATGGCTAATGAAATTCTTCTGTGTTTATTGTCACTAAAAAAAGAAGGAGGAAAGGAGGTGACAGATGTCCTGCAAAATTGAGTGTGTTGTAAAAAGTATCACGATGGCATGGGGTTCCCCCCTGCGAAGGCTGTAGCAGGAGCTTGGGGCAACACTGAAAATGCACATTGTGCGAAGTCACTTGAAAAAAGAAATTCTTCCTTGTGCTGGAGTGCTGGGGCTAAGCAGAGCTGGAATGGATCAAGCATGGATTCTGACTGCAGGGAGCAGGCAGTAAAATAAGGATGGTACGTGAATCAGGAAGAGAGCGGCCTTCTGTTGTAGAATAAGAATCAAGGAGAGAGTGGGGACCTGGCCCCTGGCCTGTGGCTTTCCTAAAAGATTTAACAGTCCAGGGCAGGGTGACTCTCTTCTTAGACTGGTCCAGGGTGAGGCTTGTCACCAGCTTCAGAACCACAGAGTTGCTGCATTGGGAGAGAGGGAGGCACTTGGAGGGGCTTTGAGCAGGAGGTTGCTCCGATTATCCTTGCCTTGGTGGCATTAATCCAGCCTGGGCAGGCAGAGTAGATGAGTGATAGAAGGGCCTGGACGAGGGGAGACTAGCTTGCGGGGACGGGTATTTTGTTAGGCCAGGTGTGGGAGAGAGGTAGGGCAGCCACAGTGGGGATGGGGAGGGAGATGTGGACACAAGATCTAAATAGAACTGAAAGTGCCTGGCAGGTTTCAGTGTGAGGGGCTCATGAGCAAGAGGGTATCTGATTCCAGGCCCAGGTAATGGGGAAGATAGCAGGGCCATTATCCAGAATAGGAAGAGCTGGTTTGGGAGAAAAGCTGAAAGTCGTGAAATACGGAGCTCAGGACCTTGTACGTGATTTGCAGTGGCTGGTGAGACACTGAAACTCACGGCCTGTTCGAGAATTAAAAAGAATTTAAAGATGGTGACAGCAGAGTATGGTTCTTCCAAGCCTGGGGCCCTGTATGAATGAACTGGTCACTAACCATGCAGGCAGCCTTGGTTGAATTGGGGGTGCGAGAGTGCGCATGCCCCCCATGCCCTTCCTGGGTACCAGCGCCTGCGGAAGCTGGAGCAAAGGACCCAAGCGGGCTTACGTGCAGAGCTGCTGGGTGCCCCTGGGTCAGGATCGAGGCTGAAGGACAAGAACCCCAGCGGTCTCGGAGTGGAACTGAACCCTTTCTGTCCTGCTTGTTGGCGATAGGCTCATTCTCATTACTAAGTGTGATTAATTCCTCAGACTAGGTGAAGAGTTCAGGGTCCTCCCATATTTTCTTCAGTTGAAATTTGAATGAAAACCACAGAAGTGGGGGCTTTTTAGAACACCCCCAGTGTCTTTGCTCTCTCCACGGACCTTGCACTCCTCAGGTGGATGGCTGGATGATTCCCTGGGCATCTGGCCTCCTGGGAAGCAGATACTAATGCTTGTTTTGTTTTTGTTTTTGTTTTTGTGTTTTAACGCCTACTATGCTTGTGTTAGACCTCCTCCTTCTAGAGCCTGTTCATGAATGCTACCTCATTGAATCCTTTGATGTGAGCATTATTACCTTATTCTACAGGGAGGAAAACTGAGGTGTAGAGAGGCAATCCGCTAAAACCCCACAGCCGGTGGTCGGCAGAGCCCCTCTCTCCCTCTGGTGCTGTCTCTTTTTGTTGGCCACTGAAAAACACAGGCTGCTCGAGATTTGTTTAAAAGTTGTGGCAGGGGATGCCTGGGTGGCTCAGTTGGATAGGTGTCTGCCTTTGGCTCAGGTCCCGGGATCAAGCCCACACTGGGCTCCCTGATCAGCCGGCAGTCTGCTTCTCCCTCTCCCTCTGCCCCTCCCCTCTGCTTGTGCTCTCTCTCTCTCTAACAAATAAATAAAATCTTAAAAAAAAAAAAGTTGTAGCAGAACAAACCATCTTCTGTGGGAAAACCATCTTCTGAGGGAACTGACTGGGTTTTGGATACAGGGCCAAGAGGAGAGGCTGAGAACTTCGTAGAAACACGGTCAGGTGGCACCCATCTCTGACAAACTGGCCCAGTTGTGGGGGAGGGGCTGGGGTCTGCTGGAGGAGACAGGGTCTTTTTTGTCTGACTGGGTGCAAGTTTTGAGCCTTTGGGTGGGTTGAGGAGAAATAGTTTTCCTCTGTATGTCTGCGATCAGCCAGCAGACTGACTGGGGGGTAAGAGGTGGTCCAGGTGTCCTGGGGACCAAAGCCAAGCCTCTCCTTCCTGGCTTCTTAGCCGTCCCAACTCAGGGCCTGAGGGAGGGAGATGATGGGCGGTTGTCGAAGGGGTGTGGGCTCCTGAGTGGAAAGGGCTCTCTCCTCTCCCTGGGCACCCAGCTCACAAGTCGTTGGAAATAGTCTCAGGCCAGATTCCAGCTTCCCGTCAGGTCAACACCCCTCCACTCGCCCCTGGCCCACACCCCCAGCCATGGCTTTTCTGAAAAGGGGCTCTGCTTGATCTGAAGGAGCATGAGGAGGGGCTGGGAAGTCAAGCAGCTGCGGCGTGCAGGCAGTGTTTCTACAAGGTGTCTGTTAAGCCCGTGATGTCAGAACAACGGAGAACTTGCTTGTTTTGGAGTCAGAAATCCATCACTGAATTAATTCTAAATTAGTGGTTCAAACTGACTGAGAGGGAAAACACGCCCTTAAGGATATTGCTGTTTAAAAACTGAAAGTTCAAAGAACTCTTTGTTGTCAAAGTTCAGAACAGGTCTGTTTTTTTTTTTCAGTCACACGTGAACTCAGCTGTATTCCATCCATGCTTGGTGGCTGTGCCTGGTGGGAAGGGGTCTTCTCATCCCTGCGCTCCTGGCCCAGGAACACTGTGGCTCAGCCGGTCTCCGTAGGTGCTGGGGATCTCACAGTTTGCACTTCATAGTGGAATTCTTGGGTCCTTTTTACCTCCCCTTGGGGCATCTGCTGCAACTGCCAGGTTTCTAATCAGACGATGCTAGAGTGAAGGGGCTGAACGCTGCCTGCTCTCAGGGTGACCACCTCTCTCTGGCACTATCGTGAGGTCAGGGGTAGGTCTTTTTCAGGTACTCGTAAACTTGGGCTTATTTTCTTAATACCCGTGCTTAAGGTTTGCTTGATATGTGAACAGTAGGGAAAACCAGGCATCAGGCTGCTGGGCTCTTGAGCCTAGCCAGATTATATTCTATCCCTTGGAGTTATTAATGTTGCTGGCTGGCCTTACAAAGGTGTGTGGAGTTTATTTAGGACTTTTCTTGAAGTCATTGATTGAATTCTCGTCATTTCTCCCAGTTCTTGTCATGCCACTCAGGTACAGGCAATGGGCCTGAATGAGAAGATGCAATTGATGTAATGAAACACCAATTTATTTTAAACAACTCTGAATCACTAGTAGCCTACTTGTCACCCTACTTTTTTTTAGATTTTGTTGTTGTTTTTGTTCTCATTGAAAGGAGTCTCCTTACACAAACAGACACCAGGTGGGGGACTGCTGGTTTAGGGAAATGCTATGGTCCCTGCCACTAGGTTGTGGGCTGGCCCGTGGATGGCACGTTTCTGGTACCACCGTGACCAGTCCTGCCTGCAGACAGTCTTCTTGCTGATGGAAGGTCTTTCTCAGATGTTGCCTTCCTTTTCTCCACTGTGGATAAGAAGGAATGATCATTTATATGAGAAAATAGTAAATGAATTTTTCAACCGACCTTTTGGTTTGGAACAGTTGATGAAACTGTACTTAGAAGAATCGTGGCCATGTTTATGCACTCATGTTCATGGCAGCATCATTCACAGTAACCAAGAGGTGGAGTGACCCGGGGGTTTATTGACAGATGAATAGATTAAAAAATGTGGCATGTGGCATATCCGTACAATGGAATATTAATCAGCCTTAAAAAGAAAGGAAATTCTGGCCCAGGCTGCAACATGGAAGGACTGTGAGGACATTTTGCTAAGCAAAAAAAGAAAGCCGGTCACAAAAGACAAGCACTGTATGATTCTGCTCAAGTGAAGTACCAAGAGGAGATAGATTCATAGAGACAGGAAGTAGAATGCTGGTTGCCAGGAGCTGGGGGCAGGGGACATGGGGACTAGTTGTTGAATGGGTGTAGGGTTTCAGCTTTGCAATGAAAAGGTTCCAGAGATGGTTGCCCAAACAACATGAGTAGGCTTCATAGCACTGAACCTTATGCTTAAAAATGGTTAAGATGGCAGATTTTATGTTCCGTGGCTTTGTTTTTGATTTTGGTTTCTTTTGCTTGTTTTTTACCACAATTTAAAAAAAATGCCATCACCTTTTTGAGTCTCTAAGCCATGTTGACTTACGTGGGTCTTTCATCTTGGCCCCGGTGTTGGCACGTTCCCAATTTCCTCTTACCTGTGCATCTCACATACCTTCCTCCTGTGGGAGTTCCTCAGAATCCAGGTTAGACTGACTTTGGGATCGCTAGCCCATGGCACCCTACAGAGACCAAAGGGGATGCTGCCTTCCCTTTGGGGTCCCCCCTGTGGTGGTGGCTGCTCTTCATCTCTGGACATCATCTGCGATCTCTTTCTTTCTGGCCCAGCTGCCCTCTGGAGAGCCAAACAGTGTGTTGTTTTCTGCAGCTGCATTGATGAGTTGTATCATTGTTTTGGTTTGATTGCAGTCGCTCTGCTGTTAACAAATTTATACAAAGTACAGCCAGAAGAAAGTCTTTGGGTACTTCCGTGTCCCCAACAGATAAATTTTTTTTCCCTTCATCATTTGAATTTTTTACTGCTAATAAACGCCTGGCACTGGTTTTTGGTGTGATATTTAAGTCCAAAGGGATATTGTGGAGCCTGCATCTACATAATTTAATGCAGAACATAGAATTTTAGTGCTGGCTGGGATCTCTGAGAGTTTGTATTTCAGCTTTTTCATTTGATAAAGGAGGAATTTGGGGTCCTTATTAGGGAAGTGGTAATGGTAGAGCCAGAACTAGGTCTCGGTTCCCGTTTGTATTGTCAGCTCCTTCTCTTCCTTGAGGCATCCTCTTGGAATTTAAAAAAGGAAAACTGAATTGGGGTATAGCAGAGGGGGAAATGAACCATGAGAGACTGTGGACTCTGAGAAACAAGCTGAGGGTAATGGAGGGGATGGGGGAGGAGGGTTGGGTGAGCCTGGTGGTGGGTATTAAGGAGGGCACGTATTGCGTGGAGCACTGGGTGTGGTGCATAAACAGTGAATCTTGGAACACTGAAAAAACAAACCAACCAACCAGCCTCTATTTAGTGCCAGGTATCCAAAAGCCATTCATTTCGGGGCACATTTCTATTAGCTTGAAGTGATTGTGTGCTGAGTCTCCGTGGTGAGACATGGTCACTCCCGTGCTTCTCATCCTGTGTGGGGTGCCCTCCCTTTCCCCAAGAGAGGTGCTTCTGATGCCATGTGCGAAAGTCAGCATTTGAACTTAATGCTTCCAAGGGGCCGGCTCTTAGAGGATGGCTGCGTTAAATCGTTTTGAGAATGGAAAACATGCATAACATGAAAAAATTCACCCTTAAATTAACCTTTCTCAGGAAATAATGTTTGCATTCACCCTTGACTCCCTCTTACCTTTACTTACTCTGACACGTATAATGTTCTTCGGAGACCTCATGAGTTTCTTCTTATGCATTGATACGCTTTGAGACTCAGAGGCAGCCTCTAGCCCAAGACCAGAGTGCAGGAGGGGCCCTTTACATCTGGTCATATGGAATTCAAGAAGCAGTTTTCAGGGTTGAGGAAAGGGTATGATTACAGATAAAACACAGCTTCCTTAAGCCATGTGAATAGTGTTTTCTAACTAGATAGAATTAACCCTGTAGGGCTTCCTGGAGGAGGTGAGATTTGGTCTTAGTTCTGAAACATGGGCAAAAAATTGAGGAAGAGAACTCTAGCAGAGGAAAAACAGCATACTTGGGGGAAGGGACTATGGAGAGAGGAGAGGGAAAAAGCAAACTGGCCAGGGTGGAGGTAGGCAGCGGACTTTCCTTGTAAAATGTTTCTGGAGCTCACGATGAGCTCTGTCATTTTCCCCTCACTTCCCACCATTTATACAAGTGAGACCCTCAGTGGCTACTCTGTCTTGAAGCCTGCTACATGGTCTCTGTCGTGACCTGATCTGGGGATGGGCCCTGGACCCAGGCTGGGCCACTCTGAGTCACTTTCCTGGGATGTGGATTGGGAACTGGGAAAGGAATTTGCATCACTGCGTCTGTGTTGTGGCGGGTGGAAGGCTGGTACCTGCCCTGAGGTCAGAGAAGGTGGAGAAGGATCATTAGCAGAGGGAGAGAAGAGCTGTGAGAATAAGTAGGGTGAACTTTCCCCTTGCTGGGACCCAGCCCTGTCCTCGGGCCCAGCTGCAGCCCTGTGTGCCCACCCCCTTCAGCGTTCCTGTGTTTACCTTATAGATACTTCTTTTCTCCTTAGCTCACCTCTGAGCTCGACTGAGGCTGGCTCAGTTATCAGGGCCTAAAAAGGTGTTAAGGAATGGAGGGAGCCTCTCCAAGAGAAGAGCTAGAGTTCTGGTTCCATCTCACAAGCTTGTTGGCGAGGTCTGCGTTTGAGTTCCTTGGAGGCCAGCTCAGTGGTTGGTCCCAGGGTGCCTGGGTCAGCTTGTCACCTCTGCTGTGGCTCAGCGCCTGCATCTCATCTGGACTCAGCACCAGGATAGGGGCTCATTGTTTGGATGTTTACATACTTGTTGGGTGAATCTGCACGTGTCTGCACCAGACATCGCTGGCACACATGGCTGGAACCCGGCAGGAGCACGCAGGTGGAACCCATGTGACGAGGGCTCAGCCTGAGCTGTGTGTCAGGCCCTGGAGGGGAGAGAGGGTGGCTTCAGTGTGTTGGGGGGTGGGGATCAGGGAGCACATCACAGAGGGGATGCCATGGGAGGGGCAGTGCAGGAACTTGTGTCACAGACATTGGGGACAGAGGTAACAGGGCACTCCAGGTCAGAGGGAGAATGACCCTTGGGAAGAGGTTGGGAAAGTCTGTAAAGTCAGAGTAGTGGTGTTTGAGAGGCAGTGGGAGGCAAGGTTGTTAGCACAGGCAGGAGCTCGATTATGAAGGGCCCTGCAGGTCTGGCCAAGGGTGACCACCCTCAATTTCCTGGAACAGTCTCAGTTTATTCCTCTTAAACGGTACGATTATGAGCAGTTGGTCAGTGTTGATAATAAATACATTGATATGTTTATCTTACTCATAGGCATTGGGACCCACTGTAGGATTTTAAGCATCAGAGAGACAGGGCAAAATTTTAAGTCAGGTAGATGATTCAGGAGGCGGTGGAGAGGTTGGCAGGGCCGGGGCGGTGGTGAGGGCCTGCAGAAGGCAGCGGTAATGGACTTGGCCAGGAGAGCACTCATGGCAGCAGGAGCCAGAATGTACAGACTGTGGTATTAGATGAACCTATGGCTGTCTATTGGGGGGACTCTTAAAGGTCACTGAGTAAGAGCAGGCTTAGCAGGGTGTTTTTGGACGGATGGTTTAAGGGCCCTGGGGAAGCCAGAAAAGAAGTCAGGTAAGGAGCTGGAAATAGTGGCCTGGCATCTGGAAGAGAAGACTGGCCAGCAGACAGCCATGTGGGAGTCATTAGGCTGTGGGTGATCATTGAAGCCATCAGCATGGATGTGAGAGTCAAGGAAGGGAGTGTGTCGAAGAAGGAGAGGAAGTCGAAGACGACACCTTTAAGGGGAAGGGGGAAAAAAACCCTGAGTCTACAAAGAGCACTAAGAAGGACTAGCAGCAGAGGTAGGAGGAAATCTAAGGGCATGGCCAGAGGAGCTGTTACTTTAATTCAGGGTGTCGTATGATTGAGGCTCCATGCTGGAAGCTTCTTGTGTCTCACTCTCTACACCAGTGACAACAGACCTCTTGGCAGACTTGTCTTTTTTCAAAGCCAGCGTTCTTTTCCATCCTGGAAAAGAACTCGTGGTTGAAGCAGTGATGGTGACACCAGAGTCCAGAATACCCTCCTCCTTCAGGTGGCCTCAGCGACTTGGGCAGATGTCAAGTGCAGGGAACTTGACTGTTTGTTGCAGGTGCACGTCTGCGGGGGGCCACTGCATCCTTCCTCCCCTGGCCCCACTCAGCAGGCCCTATCAAGGAGACCTGGACAAGGAGGCTGTTGAAAATGGAACAGGGAAAACAATGCCAGTGATTTAATTGCATCATGAATTGTGGCCAGAAGAGGAGCCTAGCAACAAACTCATTTTCTGTTGGGCATAAGACACGAGGACCTACTATAATTAGTTCTGTTTTTTTTTTTTCCCTTGTTGGCAAGTGCCTCTTTATTTATTTTTTTCTTCCTTGAGTACACATGATGGATCAGCTTTTATGTAAGGTCCTGGTGTTAGAATTGTCTCGCGATGTTATGAAGTGCTTGCGGGGGGTCCTCGGTTTGGGTGTGTGTGGGCACATGGCCGTGTCTGACATTCAGTGAACGCCTACGGCCTGCAGGGTAATGGACTTGAGTGTTGTGCTTGTATTTACCTCTTGGCACAGCCCTGTGCATTAGGTCATATTACCATCTTTGTTGTTCTGGTGGAAAAGCGGTCCTGAGGGAGAGAACAGGTTGTCTAGGATCCCATGGCTAGGAAATGGCAGACTGGGAATTTGAACCCACTTCATGCTGACCTTCCCCAGTTACTCTGTACATCTTTTCTCATTTGTCATGGGTTGGCATCTCCTCCATTCAGAGCCTCCTTGGCTTTTTTTGACCCTAAACAGTGATCCTCCTTGAGGACCCCAGAGTAACTGGGGTTACTTGCAGAAGTAACTGGTTGAATGGCCCCAAAGAGTTACAGCAGTCTGTGCAGAAGCTTGACTCTGTGGTAGGAGTAGCCGCAGCTGAGGAGTAGTGGGTCACACTGGTGGGAGTAGCCACAGCTGAGGAGTAGCCGGTTACACTCTGCAGGGACATCATCCATCAGCAAGCGCACCACGGGGCTTTGTTGGTTTGCTTCTTTAGAGGGGGAGCGAGGTTATTTCTGAGATGCAGGAAATTGTGATGCCATTAAGCACCCCGTGACCTGTAGGGGCAGCTCCGGGGTGGGGGAAGGGCCTGCTTTCTGGCCCTGCTGGGAGCTCTGCACCTGCCTAGTTGTGAATAGGTAACTGTGCATCCCCAGAGACCTGGAGAGAGTATCCTACTAAAAGCCAATGTCTTAACCCCTGGAGACATTTTCTTTGTTTGAGGCCTCTTGTTTATGGATTTTCTGTTGTCATCAGGGTGGTTCTGTGTTCTCTTGCTAATGAATTATCCAGGAGTCAATGACCCATGCACAGTGGGTTGGTGTTTGCCATCCGTGCAGCGTAAGACACAGCTGCCCGCCCTGTGTGACCGGAACCCGAGGTCAGAGCCTCCAAGGTGATTACAAACTGTACCATTAGCCATTTTCCCATTTCCTTTCTGTATATGGGTAGTCCTGCAAATAGGCCTTTGCTCACTGGTCTGTGGTGAGCAGTGGTTTAAGCCTGGCAGGCGGCTAAGGCTGCTTGATTGGATTTATCTTCCTAAGTAGTGTGATTTGATCAAAGTTGGAATCACAGACTTTGGGAGCTGGAAAGAACCTTGGTCCAATCCCTTTAACTTGCAACGGAGAACACAAAGGCTGGAGAAAGGAGGTAATTTCCTTGGCCATGTCTTGAGACCAAGAGCCAAGACAGTGCTCTACTTCATACCCCTGATTTTTGGGGCGGGCCCTTCAAATATCTCATTGGTGTATGTTTCTAAGGCTGGTCCTGTTGCCTGATGAAATTGCAAAAGGAGATTAGGAAGAGATTGGCGAAACTCATGAAACTTCATGAGTCTTCCAGTGGACGTTGGGTGGGCTCCTTCTCAGAGGCTGATGTTCAGCATTTGATTTTCTCCCCTACTTCTTTCCAGAATTGCAGGGATAGTTTTGGTGAGGGCTAGACCAAGTGGCGGCCCAGTGCATGAAGATCAGTTGTCATGTTAGAAAACTCCCTTGCTCTTCAGGTTATTAAAGAACTATTAGTGCCCCCCGACAAGCATGTAATAAATGAAGCCTCCTGAGGCTTAGAGAGCAGTAATAAGTGCCTCATTTGCACCGAAGGATTCGCTTGCTCACTCAGCGGGATCTGGGTCAATAGATGTCATTTTCATTAGTCATTTATCTTTCTTTTTCCATATTAGACAGGCTTATATATATTTTTTTTTTTCCTGGAATTTGCTTTTAGGGCAATAGGCTTTTGGGAAAAAGTAAAACCAGAAGATTATAAGAATAAAGCTGGAATCAAATTTAGGTATAAAAAGTAAAATGTAACTTCCAGGAAACCGAAGCACTGTACCATTTCCATTTATATCAGCACTTCACCGTGATGAGGTTTAGATTCAGAATTGAATTCTGAGTCTTGTAAGATGATTGCTCATAAAGAAAGGTGAAGTTAGGCCTTCTCAATGGTACTTAGGGAGGTGGAGCAGGCTTTGAGAAAGGTGGTGAACAGCCAGTGGTAGATGTTAATGTCTGACATAATCAGAAGATTCCATATTTCTGAGCCCCATTACTTGACCATTCCTGTTGATCTGGATTTTGCTTTTTGATGATATTATTCCAAAGCTAGGTGTATATATTCTTCTATATGGTTACATCCTCAAGCCATGTAAACTCACTCCCTCTTTCTGCATGAACTGAATTGTCTCTTCCTCAAATTTAGATGTTGAAGCCCTACCTTCTAGTGTGACTGTATTTGGAGATGGGGCTTTAGAAAGTGATTAAAGTTCTATGCACCCATAGGGTGGGACACTAATTCAGCAGCATTGGTGATCTTAGAAAAAGAGGAAGAGAAATCTGTTTCTTTCTGCCCCATGAGCACATGGCGAGAAGACAGCCATCCACAAGCCAGGGAAAGGGTCTCACCAAAACCAATCCCTGCTGGTACCCTGAGCTCTGACTTCTGAGCCTCCAGAACCACAAGCAAAAATAAATTTCTATTGCTTAAGCCATCCAGGCTATTTAAAAATTTTTAAAAACGTATTTAATTTTGGGGCAGCTGGGTGGCTCAGTCAGTTAAGCATCTGCCTTTGGCTCAGGTCATGATCCCAGGGTCCTGGGATCAAGTCTTGCATTGGGCTCCCTGCTCAGTGGGGAGCCTACTTCTCCCTCTCCCTCTGCTGCTCCCCCTGCTTGTGCTCTCTCTCTCTTTCCCTGTCAAATAAAGAAATAAAATCTTTAAAAAATACTTAATTTTAAAAATATTAAAAAAATTTTTTAAGTAGGCTCCATAGCCAGCATGGAGCTCAACATGCGGCTCGAACCCAGGACCCTGACATCAAGACCTGAGTTGAGATCAAGAGTCAGACACTCAACCAACTGAGCCAGCCAGATCCCCCTCAATTTTAAAAAAAGTAACTTCTCCTCCCAGTGTGGGGCGCAGACTCACAGCTCCGAGGTCAAGAGTTGCAGGCTCTCCCAGCTGACCTGCCAGGTGTCCCAAGGCTATTGTCCTTCTTTGTGGCAGCCTGAGCTGACTAACCCTTTGTTCCTCCCTCCTTTTCTTTTTCCTTCTTTCCATCTTATTTCATGGCAGCAGCTTGAACTTACATGTGTTAGTTTCATTTGTTTGTTTACAGGTGATTGGTTAGGCAGGCTTGGATGCCTCTGTCCTGGAACTGATGTTTGAGGGCGTGGCTGACTCACCAGGTGGCTCACAAAAATCTCAGTAAACCAAGATGTAGCTCATTCACACTCGGGGAGGGGTCACATGGTAATTCGGCGCCATTGAAAAAATGGGTAATACATTCACATTGTTCAACAAGGTCTATGTAAAGAGTTTTCTTTTCTGCCTGTCCCCCATCCATCCATTTCCACTCTTGGCTTCCCTGGTAACCACATTTATTAGTTGGTGCATACATGTCTGCGTACCCATCCTTCCACGGTTCCCAAGCTGAAGAATGAAAAGCAAAAATTTGTATCTTTACCTCCCCCACTTAAAAAAAAAAGGTTGTTCTGTCTGGCTTTTTCTTTTTTTTTTTTTAACTTCTCAGAGTATCTTGGATTTCCGTATCAACACAGGGTGAACATCATCATTCTTTTTTTTTAAATTTTTTTATTATTTGCCCCCAGGGTACAAGTCTGTGAATCATCAGGCTTACACCTTTCACAGCATTCACCAAAGCACGAACCCTCCCCGATGTCCATAACCCATCCACCCTATCCCTACCCTCCCACCCCCCAGTAACCCTCAGTTTGTTTTGTGAGATTAGGAGTCTCTTATGGTTTGTCTCCTTCCCCATCCCATCTTGTTTCATTATTTTTCCCTCCCTACCCACCACGACCCCCCGCCCTGCTCCTCAAATTCCTCATATCAGAGAGATCATACGATAATTGTCTTTCCCTGATTGACTTATTTTGCTTAGCATAATACCCTCTAGTTCCATCCATGTCATTGCAAATCGTTCTTTTTTATGGGTGCGTAGTGTTCCATCTTAGGAATACACTATAATCGAACCATGTAGCAAACCATGTTTACTTTTCTTTCCTCCATAACTTGTTATATTTTTTCTGGTCCTAAGGATTGTATTTCCTTTTGGAATTGCTTCGTTTCATATACATTTCTCACTGATTTAACCGCTGGACCATTTCAAGTGGCAAATCGCCTCTGAAGATATTCAGGTGCATCTGGATTTCCATCTGTTCCCTTTTTCTGGGCAGCTCTCTCCTGGGGCCCAGGGCCTGGGGCCCCTCTGGACTGCTCTCCTGCAGGACCTGGTGCAGAGCTGTCTTTCTGACCTCGGGCACCGCCACCTAGGGATTCACTTCACGTGTCTCCTGTTCTGGTCTTCTTGGTTCCTGTGTTATGTCTTGGCATTGTTTGCATTTTCCTCCTCCTGCTGGTGAGAACATCTTCCAGTAGTTGCCTGAGAAAGACAGTGAGATCTTGAACAAGTACAGTGTACCCTCACTCGTTACTGGTAGCTTGGCTAGGTACACAGTTCTAAGCTGGAAATACTTTTCTTTGAGAATTTTGAAGACAAGTCTCCACTGTCTTCTAGGGTTCACTCTTGCTCCTGAGAACTCAGGGCCTGATTCCTGCTACTTTCGATGGTGCTCATTTCCTTTTCCCTCTTTCTATATTTGTAGTTAACTTACCCCTAAGTATTTTAAAATTTCCTTTTGCTGTGCTTCAATCTGTACTTATTTTTATTTTTTCTGGGTACTTGAAGAGCCCTTTAAATCTGGAAATTCCTATTTTTCTACTCTGAGAAATATTTTGAATTCTTTCCTGAAATTTGTTTGGATTATTTTCGTTTTCCCTTTATTATGCAACTCTTAATATTTCAGACTTATATTTCTAATTATGTCACCTTCTATCTTCTATTTTCTGTCTTTTTGCTCTAGTTGCCAGGAGATTTTCTCAAGCTCATTTTCCACTTACCTGTTGACTTCCTTTTTGTGAACGCACACACATACATAAATTTAACTTTCTTTTCTTTCTTTTTCTTTTTTTTTAAGATTTTATGTATTTGAGAGAGAGTGAGAGAGAGCCAAAGAGAACATGAGCAGGGCAGGGAAGAGGGAGAATTAGGCTCCCTGCTGAGCTGGGAGCCCCATGTGGGGCTCAATCCCAGGACCCAAGATCATGACCTGACCTGAAGGCAGATGTTTAACTGACTGGGCCACCCAGGTGCCCCTAAACTTAATTTTCTAAGACCGCCCCCCGGCCTTTTTTTTTTTTTTTTCCAGACAGTGTTTTGTTGTACTATACTCTTTTCATTTCAGGATAAGAGTATCCTTACCTATCTTTCTGAGGATATTAATGGTAATTATTTTCAAGTTGTTTTCCCCTCTCTGTAGAGTCTTTTTTCTTCCACGTTCATTACTTTCTTTTCCTCCCTGTTTTGGTCTTTGTCTCTCATAGTCAAGGTTTTCCTCCAGTGTTTGATGATACTTAGTTGTTGGTTCCCGTGTAAAAGGGACTACAGAGCTGGAGGCTTTGGTGTGTGGCTGTGGCTTGTTGACGCTGGGTCTTTCTGTAGGGTCATCTGCCTAGCTGTTTGATTAAGAATTAGTATTGCTATCTTCAGATCTTCCCTCTTGGGTTACTTGTGCTGTTGAGAGAAGACTCATAGCTTTTCCTGCCTAGAAGGTAAAGATGGGGCTGCCAGTGCTTCTAGAAGCCACTGGGATGAGAGAGCTGGGTGTGTGTTGAGAGGCTGTCTCAGTATCCTCCTTTGTTTGCTAATCTCCCTTATTTTATGTGAGGCACATTAGCCTTTGACCGATGCCCAGGGTCCTTTGATGAAGAGACCCTCTCTTATCCCCTGTCCTGTGAATGAATCTCCTGTGTTTTCCCCGGGGAGAGAAGGTGCAGTGCTTAGCTCTATAGAGTGATAGAGTGGCAGATATCATCTGGGGGCCTGATTGCTTCCTTTTTTTTTTTTTTTTAACGTTGTTAGTCACCATACAGTAAGTACATCATTAGTTTTTGATGTAGTGTTCCATGATTCATTGTTTGCATTTAACACCCAGTGCTCCATGCAATCCATGCCTCCTTAACACCCATCACCTGGTTCACCCATTCCCCCACCCCCCTCCCCTCTAAAACCTTCAGTTTGTTTCCCGGAGTCCGTAGTCTCTCATGGTTCATCTCCCACTTCAATATCCCCCCCTTCATTTTTCCCTTCCTTCTCCTAATGTACTCCAATGCTGTTCCTTATGTTCCACAAGTGAAGCCATATGATAATTGACTTTCTCCGCTTGACTTATTTCACTTAGCATAATCCCGTCTGGTTCCATCTGTGTTGATGCAAACCTGGGTATTCATCCTTTCTGCTGGCTGAGTAATATTCTATTGTGTATGTGGACCATATCTTCTTTATCCATTTGTCTGTTGAAGGACATCTCAGCTCTTTCCACAGTTTGACTATTGTGGACATTGCTGCTCTGAACTCTGGGGTGCATATGCCCCTTCTTTTCATTACATCTGTATCTTTAGGGTAAATACCCAGTAGTGCAATTGCTGGGTCATAGGGTAGCTCTATTTTTAATTTTTTGAGGAACCTCCACACTGTTTTCCAAAGTGTTTCCACCCACTTGCATTCCCACCAACAGTGAAAGAGGGTTCCCCTTTCTCTACATCCTCTCCAACACTTGTTATTTCTTGCCTTGTCAATTTTGGCCATTCTAACTGGTGTAAGGTGGTATCTCAATGTGGTTTTGATCTGAATTTCCCTGATGGCTAATGATGATAAACATTTTTTCAGGTATGTGTTAGCCATTTGCATGTCTTCTTTGGAGAAGTGTCTGCTCATGTCTTCTGCCCACTTTTTGACTGGATTATTTGTTTTTGAGTGTTGAGTTTGAGAAGTTCTTTATAGATCTTGGATATCAGCCCTTTGTCTGTAGTGTCATTTGCAAATATCTTCTTCCATTCCGTGGATTGCCTCTTTGGTTGACTGTTTACTTTGCTGTGCAGAAGCTTTTTTTTTTTTTTTTTAAGGTTTTATTTATTTATTCGACAGAGAGAAAGAGATTACAAGTAGGCAGAGAGACAGGCAGAGAGAGAAGAGGAAGCAGGCTCCCTGCTGAGCAGGGAGCCAGATGTGGGGCTCGATCCCAGGACCCTGAGATCGTGACCTGAGCCAAAGGCAGAGGCTTTAACCCACTGAGCCACCCAGGCGCCCCTGTGCAGAAGCTTTTTATCTGATTGCTTCCTGATGAGAATTTCAGTGAATCCTTCCTTAGCTAGCCCCTGATCCTTATCTCTGGAGGACCCTTATAACATGAATTTACTATATTTTATTAATCCAAGTCTACTCTTCTCCCCACCACTGCTCTAGGGCAGGCCATCATTGTCTCTTGCTGGGACAAGTGCAGGAGCCTCCCAGCTGCTGGTCTCTGTCCTTCTTGTCTGTTTCTCTCCTTACCCCTCCCTCTTTCCTTCTCTTGCTCTTAAAAAAAGCTTATAATGTATTCATCCTTATAAAGGCAGGAAATCCTGACACATGCTACAACATGGATAAACCTTGAGGACATTTTACTAAGTGAAATAAGCCAGTCCCCAAGATTGAAATACTACGGGATTCCATTTCGATGAGGTATCTAGAGCAGTCAAATTCACAGAAACAGAAGGTAGAATGGTGGTTGCCAGGGGCTAAAAAGGGGAGGAGAATAGGGCAGTGTTGTTTAATGGGTACAGAGTTTCAGTTTTGCCAGATGAAAAGGTTCCCCATATTGGTGGCAGAACAGTGTGAATCTAAGTAACACTATATACTGTACACCTAAAAATAGTTAAGATGATAAATTTTATGATAGGTGTATTTTACCAGAGTTTTCAAACAGCTTAAAATGACTATAGGTTTTGTTTGTTTGTTTGTTTTGGTGGGGGGGGACGGTGATGGTTGCATACCTCTTGGTTCTACAAACCATAGCATTGTGCCCTTGACATGGATCACCTGTCTGGTCTCTGGCCAGTATCACAGTAAAACTGTTCTCTCTCTTACTTCAAATCACTTTTGTAATATCCCTCAGGGCTGACAACGTCCTGACTCCATTCCAAAGGCTGGTGCCATTCTGTTCAAAACTGACGTTCCCAAGAAAGACCTTGGCGTGGTTGTGCCTACCCCCGGGGGTGGGGGCAAGAGCAGGAGTCGTGGGAGAATGTAGTCTAAAAGACAGAGCTACCAGGGCTAGTTGGATAAATGTTTGAAGATGATTTCTTTTTCTTTGAGAATCTCAAGTGGGCATTGGGCGTGAGAGGAGCACCTACTACGTGGCCTCGCTCACCCAGGTCTTCTCTACCACCAGGGACTCTGGAGCCATTTGTTATCCACCCATTCATTCGCTCATTCATTCATTTCTTCCTTCTCTTCATTTATTCCTGAAATGTTGAGCCTCTCTGTCAGGCCCTGAAGAGATAAGCAGACCTTTCACACGGATGTGTCGAAATTTCAGCATGTTGAAATTTCAGACGTCCCTTGCTTGGTGCAGTTTACTTAGGAGTAAAAATATGTAAGACACATAGGAATAACATGACAGGAAATCCTGCAGAATCCATATGAAGTAAATCACAAAAATTTATTGACTGACAGAAAAAGTCTCGAATAAATGGAGGTATGTGCTGCCAGTTTCTCTCAGTGTGATCAAGATGTCAGTTCTTTCCAAAATAATGTGTCATTTCACCCCACTCCAATCACTGCCTCAGCTGGGGACTTCTTTCTTCTTTTTTTGGAATATGTCAAATTATTCTCAAATTCTTAAAGAATAAGCTGGCTGGAATTGCCAGAAAATTTAGAAAACGATGTATAATCGGAGGAGATTTGCATTTCCAGATTTAGAATGTACCCAAACTACGCTCATGAAGATCATGTGGTTATTATTAGTGCAGGAACCTACTGTTGAATGGAACGGAATAGTCTAGACACAGAGCCTGTTACCAAGGAGGGTTTAGTGCGTGATGAAGGTAAAAGATGAACTATTTGATGAATTCTCAATTAACAACTTAGAATTAAAGTAGAATTACACAGTATACCACTTTCCTCACACGATATACCAAAACAAATTTTAGTTCTTTTAAAGAGTTAAATACAAAAGTTGCCATCATAAAAAAAAAAACCCACTAGGAAAAATGGTAAGTGACTCTCTTAATACCAGTCAACAGAAGTAAGATTTCAAAGGAGGAAAATGACTGATGACTATATATAAAATGAACATTTCTGGAAGTTAAAAAACTTGTCCAAGAAAAAAAAAATGGTAATAAAATATCTCGGAAAAATATTTTTTTCCAAAGGATTTTGTCAATGTATAAATGCATAGGAACAATACAAAAGCCCTCCTAGGAAAATTGAGGAAGGATATAAACTGGCAGTTAATGGAAAAGGAATGCCAACAGCTAGTAAACATGAAATACTTGTCAGCTGTTCAACACCTGTCTCTTTAAGGAAATACATTTGAAGAGCACCTAGATGGCAGTTGGTTAAGGGTCTGCCTTCAGCTCAGGTCATGGTCCCCAGGTCCTGGGATTAAGCCCCATGTCAACTCCCTGCTCAGCCCAGAGTCTGCTTCTCCCTGTGCCCCTCCCCCAACTTGTGCATGTGTGTGTGTGTGTGTGTGTGTGTGTGTCTCTCTCTCTCTCTCTCTCTTTCTCAAATACATAACTAAAATATGAAAAAAAAATACATTTGATATGATGGTCTGCGTGTGTTCAGTAAGAGAATCATGGTTTTTTTTTTAAGAGAATCATGTTTTAAAAGAAACTAAGACCCTAATGTTAATTGTAATGTCAATGGAAATGGGACAAAATAGCAGAATTAGTAAAACAAGGAGAAATGTATGAAGGAGAAATGGTCAGGCATGCACTGAAAGTCAAATAAAGCGTTTGGAAAGCATTTGGAAAGAAAAAAATAGATTTCACTTTGGGCTATTCATTGACTCTGTTGGTAGAAATGTAGATTGGTATATAAATTTTAGGTAAAGCAATTTGGCTGGTCTTATCAGGAACCTTAAAAAGTCAGTGGACAGGGTTCTAGAAGAGAGTTTCTGAGAATCCCTCCTCAGGAGTAAAAGATGTATATACAGGTTTACATATGTGGATGTGAGTCAGTTTATTGATAGGAGTTTACAACGTGGGAAGAAGCTGGAAATCCAGAAATAGCAGATTGTTTAAAGAAATCATGTTTAAATGTGCTTGAGAGAATAACAATAAAACGAGATATAAAGATGATGAATACAACATGGTCATGTGGTGTTAAAAAATAGATATGCTTAGAAAATACATTGGCAAGAAAGGGGCTGAAATGTTATATGTGTTTGGTGGATTGTTGGCAGTTTTAATTTTTTTACTACCTTTGGGTGTTCTCTCTTTTTTCTCCTTTGAGCAGTTGTTAGTTTTTTAATAATCACAAGCTTCTCCATAAGGAATACTTAGTATTTAAACAGGCCGTTCATTGATATTTCAGGATTTGCAGAACTTCTCAATGCTGCTAATATTTGTTAACATTCTTAAAAAATGGAAGAAGGACTTCTTTTTCTCAGTCACTTGATTATTTGTACCTGTTTCTTTGAGTCCTGCCTGAGTTAGGACGTGAGACCTGAAAGGTAAGTAGTGGGGGAGCTTCCATTTATCCTGGAGATCTGTTGAAGATCATTGGAATGGGGGATGTGTTTTAGGAGTCGAAGTAAATTCTATTGTGAAGGACTGAAGATCAATATAGAAATGTCTCTTTTTTTTTTTTTGCAAATGACAGTTGAGGGCGAAAGATAGATCATTACTCACTGCCTATTTGGACGCTGTTCACGAACTGCTTTTAAAAACCAGTGCACGGTTCAGCAACTTTGCCATTTCTTCAGCTGGCCACTTTCAGTGGATCTATTTAATTAGATTTCAACACGGCATCTGTAGCCCCAGTAAATTCAAATAATTAAGCTTCATGATTTCTTGTGTGTTATAAATGTCACTAAAATTCCTGTTGCAGAACAGATCATTTCTTTGGTAATTGCAATTTCTGTCATGAATTGTTTCATCACTTATAGTGATTAGAACTTTGAAATAATTTCTTAAAATTGGACTCAATTGAATAATTTTTTTTTGCATTGGATCGCCTTATCCATTTTTCTGCTTTTATTCCTCAATTATTTGGACTCGTTTACTTGCCTTGAATATAGAGAAGGACATGAGCAGATGTTCTCAAGAAGCCAGATTCCCAGTTTTGGAGTTGGGCTGGGAGGAAGGTGGGGCCGGTGTTCCTTCAGGGCGGTAGCCCTGTTCTGTTTGGTGGGATCCCATCTAGGAACATGCCTAATAGGGGATTCTGGGGGGCCAGGACTGGCCTTTGGTGTCCATCAGTAACCAAAGTCCTTTACAAGTGTTCGTTGCGGCTCCTCATTCTCTTCAGAAGTAGACCAGGCAATACAGGAGGGGGTTGTGGCAGCTGACTGGAACTTCAGGAAACCATTGCTAGTCATTTGGAGGATGTCTGCAGATGCTGCTGGCCACTGAGTGAGTTAACAATTATTGAGAATTTGGGGTGTGCTGAGAATAGTCTTCAGTGCCGTGGCTGCAGACACACATCTTAATCTCCTGCCCTTCTCTGTTGAAACAAAGGTATGACTCTTGCCTGGCGCCTGGGGCTTCTTCATCTGGCTTTCATCTTTCCTGCTTGTCCTCATGCCCAGTTCCCTCCAACCGTGTGGGATGGTCTGCCATCTTGGCTCGTCTTGCTGTTACTGCTAGTTGGAAGCGTCTTTAAAACCCCTTGTTTCTGAAGTAGATGGGCTCATTCCTCAAGTCCAGCTCCCGTGCCATCTCTCCTTTGAAGCATTTCTCAGATTCCAAAGCCATTAACAGTGGCTCCGATCTCTGAAGATGCTGCATTTTTCTCTCTCACTCTCTGGAACAGGTGTTACATTCTATCCTGGGATGTGGCTTTTTGTTGAAATATTTTTGCCTTCCTCAGGGCAGGAAATCATTGGACTCAGGTTTGGTTTCCTAGAGAGACAAGCAGTTGTGCCTGTTGGCTCCACGGACGAAGTATTTTGTGGATATGTTGATCTGGGACAAATCCACATGGGGCAAGGACTGCATGGATGGTGGTCAGCCCGCAGGGGTGGTGGTATAGTCTGATAAGCGATGAATTCATTAACCATTTTTTTCATTTTATTTAATTTCTAAAATTATCTTAAAAATTATCTTTTATTAAAATTATTTTTTAAAAATTGTGGTAAAATATACATAACATAAAGTGACCATTTTATTGTAAGTATGCAGTTCAGTGATGTTAACTGTACCCACATTAAGAGAAACCATCCCACCATCCATCTCTAGAGCCTTTTCTTTTCATCTTGTAAAATGGAAATACTGTTTCTCTCTCCGCACTGCCCCTGACAATTAGCATTCTACTCTCTGTCTCAATGAATTTGACGGTGTCCCTCATAGAGAAAGAATCATGTAATGTCTGTCCTTTTGTGATGGGCTTATTGCATTGAGTGTAATATCTTCAAGCTTGATCCATATCGTAGCAGGTGTCAGAATTTCTTTCCTTTTTAAGGCTGAATAATATTCTATTGTATCTACATCATGTTATGCTTATCCAGTTGTCTGTTGATGGACACTTGGATTGCTTCCACATCTGGCTCTTGTGAATAATGCTGCTGTCAGCAAGAATGTACAAATATCCTTTCGAGTCCCTGCTTTCATTTCTTTTGGTCATGTACCCAGAAGTGATTGCTGCATCACAAGATAACCTTGTACTTCAGTTTTTGAGGAACTACCCCATTGTTTTCCATAGTGCCGCACCATTCTACGCTCTTGCCAGCAGTTGTAGAGTTCTCATTTATTTTATTTTATTTTTTAAAAAGATTTTATTTATTTATTTATTTGACAGAGAGAGAGAGAGAGAGAGATCACAAGTAGGCAGAGAGGCAGGCATAGGAAGAGGGAGAAGCAGGCTCTCCACTGAGCAGGGAGCCCCATGCCGGGTTCGATCCCAGAACCCTGGGATCATGACCTGAGCCTAAGGCAGCCGCTCAACCGACTGAGTTCTCGTTTTATAGAAGACGGAGAAAACTGAACTCTGAGGAATTAAGTAACTTGTCCAGACTCGTGTAGTGAGGAAGGGACCGCACTGGTACCCAAGCCCAGGTGTGTCTAGTTCAAGGGCATGTGCTCAGTCATGCTCCAAGCTGTGCATTCCAGGCCCGTGGGGCTGCAGGTAACGCAGAGGCTCTCCTACAACGGTGTCAACACCCAGGCCTTGGTTTTTCCTAGTTAATGAATGATCTCAAAGGGATATAGCTGCTCTCATTGTGTCATTGGCTCTGCACTAGCAATGAAAGTGACTCTGGTTCTTTCCCTTCAGACTTCCTAGTTGCCTTCTGTTGGCAAGACTGCTGTTACAGCTCTAAACTTCACATCTCTGTGATGTGAAGACGGTGGGAAGGAGTAAGGGCCAAGGCAGCTGAAAGGGTCTTTCCTTAAAATCAGAGCAAAAGCTGTCCTCCAAGCCCCGGACCAGCTTCCTGGAGACAGGACGTGGCTGGGACTAGGTTGGATGGTGACCCCTCACTAGAAGGGAGGCTGGCAAGTGCCTTCGTGAGAGGCCATAAGGGAAGGGGGGCTTTGCTGTGGCTTTTGGGCAGCTGCTCGGCTGTCTGCCACACTGTTTGCTAGAGAAATTCAGGATTTGTTCCACCCACTTAGAATCCTAAAGCCAAAATGTAGGTAATTAAGCAATTCAGCCTAATTTTAACTGGTAACAAATTTTGTTAAATTCTTCTCAGACCAAGGAGGGCATATACAATGCTAATAAAAATGCTGGGAAAGATGGGCTAAAGGTTTCATTGAAATCACTTAGTAGATTGTAAAGTGCTTTATAAGTATAGTTCGCTAGACTGTGAGCATCCCGGAGAAGAGGCTGTGTCTTATCGTTGCTGAGTCCCCAGGGCCTCACACAGGGCCTAAAACATCATGGGGGGAAAAATAGGTGATTACAGGATTGGCTGAACCATCACTGTAATATGCCACTGGTGACAAGCTTCCAGGGCATGACTTTCCTGCATGAGGCCGAGGCTGTCTGGACATGGACTGAGTATGAGGTAGGCTGTGGGATTGGCTCTTTTGCCCACGTCAGAATAGAGCCATTGGTATATCCAATAATAATGCTTTTAGTATGTTGAGATCAAAATTTAAATTCCTCATAAGTACCTGGCTGGTAGAAAACCGGAAGCCAGCACTGGCACAAACCGGAAGCCAGCACTGCCATCTTGTTAAGCTGGATCACCAGTCACCTGGCTCCCTGTGCCCATTGTTGAACAACCACGTCTGTGTGGTAAGATCAGTGTCATGTTAATCATTGTCATCAGACCCTGTTTGTTGCTGCTTGTGGCAGGAGGACAGTAACTGCTCATCACTGAATGCTTTCCATCTTCTAAGGGCAGGACCATTCTGGCCTGCTGGGGGCTGACACAAGGGAAGTGGACAGTGGTCACGAGCTGTCTTCTGAAGAGCTCCATCACTGGAGAGGTCGTGTGTGCCTGAGACCGTGCCTGCCACAGCAGGACATCACCTTGTCTAATTTCTACCACATCCCTGTGAGCTTTAAGTGGCAGATCCAGGACAGATCTTTGGATTTTATGCTCTCCTTTGGATAACTGGGGGGATTGCTCTCTTGGGGCTGGAGTAATGTAGGTGTCAGTGTAGGCCAGGGGTTCAACTGTGGATTAAAAGTCCAGGGTTTAAACCGTGGCTCTGACAAAGATGGCAAGACCTTGGGAAGGCCCCTTCCCATCTCTGGGCCTCAGTCTCTTCATCTCTTACATGGGAAGCCTGAATTTATGGCTCCACCTGCAACTTCCCAAGGGCCGGTCGGGTGCCGGGGGTGTCATGGGCCCTGAGGATGTGGCACTGAACAGTGGAGCCCATTCCTGCCTTTCTGGACCTTATGGTCCAGGGGAGGAGACAGCTATTAAATAGTTACTCAAATACATATTTAATTACAGTTGTGGTAAGTGTTGTGGAGGAAGAGTACAGTATAATGGGGTTATAGGTATTTCACATGCATCTAGTTATTTACATTATAATACAAGCTAGTTACAGACATTATATGGGAACATTATATTGGATCCAAAGCACAATACAATGTGTATGGTATGTAATGAGAGGTCCAGTGTAATGGCACTGGGGTGGGCTTGAAGGGCTTCACTGAGCAAACTGTGCCTTAAGCAGAGATGAAGGACACATAGGAGCAAGGACAGGAAACGAGATGACATGCTCACAAATAGACTCCCAGAGACAGAGTGCCCTGAGAGACTTAGAATCCTGTGACATTTCAGGAAATGAAAGGAGGCCAGTCTGTGGAAACAGAAGGAGAAAAGCTAAAAGACCCCTGGAAAGGTAGGCAGGGACCGGAGATCATTACGGTGTTGTGAGTACCCCATGGAGATTTGTATTTATCTTAAGAAAAGCAAACCACTCCAGGTTTTAAGTAGAGAGTGCCATGATCACATCTAAGTTGTTAAAAGGTCCTTTTTGGTGCAGTGTGGAAACTAGGTTGGGGGGAACAGAAACAGATATGGCACCTCCAGGATGGAAGTGTATTTGTTTGGTCCTTCTGAGAGGGTTGCTGCTGGCTTGGATTATGCGGTGTTGTTGTAGAAGGAAGGGAGTTGAAGGCCTTGAGACTTACTCCAAAAGTAAAATCGATCGGTAGGATTTGGTGTGTTAGCTCAAGGTGGGGGAATCGGGGAGAAAAGTTGTTGATGGTTCCCACAATTCTGATTGGTCATTTATCGGGGACGGATGGTGGTGGGCTAGGGAGCAGTGAGGAGAGCCAGAAGGGGAATCAGAAGGCTGGGAACAAGACACTGAGAAGATGATCCTATCAAACAGGAGGGGATTATGCCTCTCTTCAAGTGCATTTGAGGGAGGGCACAAGCCTGTATCTTTGGCTTGTTCTTAACACTGGCACTGCTTATTTCTTCCTCCTAGAGTAAACCAGAGAAGCGATCTGTTTTCCTGGGGGCCTTGGCAAGACTTGTGAGCACAGTCCACATTGCTTGGGAGCCCCGCAGCCCAGGGCCTTCCATACTCCTGCAGTGAACACAGCGTGATTGTTATGGCGACTGTAGCTGCTGTAAGAGACAAATTCCCCAGTCTCTGCTTCCCAGAGTCATTCAGGGACCCAGGCTATTAGAGAGCTTACTAGTTTTAACCTGTGTCCACTGACAAATAGGGACAGAGACAGCATGGAGAATAAATGCCCACTTCTTTTAGCTGTTCAATCTGGAAAGGACGTATATGAATTCTACTTCATTAGTTAGGATTAGTCATGTGGTCCTATGCAGATGCAAAGGGAGCTGGAGAATGAAGTCCACAGTCTTGGCAGCTGCTTAGCTATACTTCTTATCTAGGAAAGGGGAGCATGAATCTTTTGTGACCACTGACTCATTCGGCCACACACAACAGTGTTGTAGCATACCTTCTGTGTCGTTGGCCTTAAACCCTTGGAGACCGTGCCCTTTACAAAGATAGCAGCACTCTCAAGATGTTGCTCTGGTAGACCACAGCAATAAAGGGGAGTCAGACTGGAAAGGGTTGTTTGTGAACTTAGGTATTTTACTTCCAGAAACTCTAAGAAATAACTGGATGAGAAATCTGGAAGTTTGAGATCTTACATCATGTTTGGGTAGGCTCTGGGGAAATACCCATTGATGAGGCTTGAGGAAATCCAGGTGACACATAATAAGAATTTTCCAGTGTTTTGTTGGGGGGAGATTATTCAAGTTCTTTAAGTAGAAATATCCTTGGAATATAGGAGAATAACTCATCAGGTTGTCATTGTTAGAAACATCCCTTGAAAACATGCCACTGTCTTGGCTGTCATTTTGTACTTGCAAGGCAAACTTCTGATTGGTAGGGGTCTTCTGGGAGTTCCTTCTCAGGGTGAAGGGGCCTCCTCCTGTGGATGGCAGACTCTTGATCATGGATATTCCTGCTGTATGTGAATACATAGCTGGACACTTGAAGTTCTCAGTTGGTCTTATGTTTGTTCAGAAGCACTGAGTTCTTAAGCTCATCTGCATGGCATTACTGAAGACCACAGTTTGCTTTGGGTCACTTTTTGAAGCTCAGCCAGAAAAAGCCGTTATTTCTTTTGTAGCTGTGAGTTGATACTCAGGGAATATAGCATGTCTCAGTAAGGATTCCTGAAAGGCTGTGCATGCAGACTGCATGTCCAGAATTCTCATTACCTCCCTCTGCATTTGAGAGTGAATAGTCAATAATCTATTACTGAATGGATTGTAGCTGGTAAATAAAAGGTTATGCTATGGTATATAGAGATTAAAAACAATAATAAAACAACGGCATTGATGATAGGCAGCTAGCATTCACTGATTACTTGTATTGGCCAAGTAATTTAAGTGCACAGTACTTTATAAACTAGGTGCTGTTGTCATCTCTGTTTTATGGATGTGAAAACTTGGGCAGTTCTGAAGTGCTATCAGAGATGTGGCTAAGTCAGGGTGAAAGCTGTGGCTTTTGGGTCTAGCACGTGACTTCTGGAGAACCCCTGGGTTAGATGAGTTGGTGGGAGTCTAGGAACATGCCAGGAATGGGGTTTTCTGATCTTCATCAGTTTAAGGATTTCAATCATATTCTGGTTCTTTTGGCAGCCTTTTCGTTGTTGTTCTAGAGTCCACCCTTAACAATATAGAAAAGGGAATGTGTTCTCTAAAAGGGGTTTGAGGATTTTTGGAGTTTAAGCTGGAGCAGCTGTAGCTGGTAGGAAATGTCTTGGAAGCGTCTTTTCAAAATCTTAACCAGTCATATGAATATTGCTTCTGTGAATATTCTCTTCTATAATATTACATGACTGTTTTTACCATAGAAGCACTTTATCCTTACTGTATTTCCATGTAGAACTAATGCTCCAGAAAATGTAAACCATGTTATTTTGTGGCTTGCTTTCTCCCTGGTAGGATGCAGGACACTGCTGGGGCTGTGCAGTTCCCAGTTTGAGACACTTCAACACATGGTTGGGTAAAGTAGAAGTTACAGATGTGTTATCAGCCTTCAGGAACTGGGATGTGAACATGGCCGCCTGGGCAAGCCTTACTATCCTGCAGGGCTGTGTTGTACTGTGATTCATCAACATTACGAGAACTGCTGTTTGCTTCCAAAAATGCAAACCATATTTCTGTTTTTGGAGATGAATTTGGCAGCAGAACACCGGGTCATTCTCTTTTGCAGAGCAGGTTGGAAAGGTGGTTTGCATGGTGACACAGATGCGAAGATACACATGGGACCAGGAAATTTTATGCATTGGGATATATTTGTGTTGAATATTTCTGCCGTGTCTTCAGCATCATAGTCTTTTGCCATACCAGTGGCTTGATGGGACTCTGGAAAATAAACAACCAAGGCAGATCAATAAGTACATTAGTAATAAATGTGTCTTCACTTGGTAAGGCCATCCATTGTGCTAAGCCCAATCTTAAGTGTTGGTTTAAAATATTAGCCTTATGAAAGCGTTCTAGAACTAGTCGATAGAAATAAGGAGCAGCCAGCATCTTTATATCTGTAAGTGTGATCTTTCATACTTATGAATGTAAACAGATCCTTTGGTAGACTTTTTGAATAGAAAGTCCATACTGATAACGGGGAAGACTGCCTTTTAAAAATCAATTTTATTGAGTAATAATTTTCATTTAATACAATTCATCAATTTTAAATGTACAGTTTCACTTTTAACAAGTGTATACACCTATGTAAATACCACCACAATTAAGATTTAGAACATTTCCATTATTGTAAGTTTCCTCTGGCCCCTTTGCAATCAGTTCCCCAACCCAAGGAGACCTGATCTACTTTCTGTCACTGTACATGTGTTTCACCATATAAATGAAATCATACAGTATGTAATCTTTGATGTCTGGCTTCTTCGTATCATCTTTTTAAGCTTTGTTTGTGTTATTGTGTACATAATAATTCATTATTTTTTATTGCTGATTAGTATTCCATTGTGTGTATATAACATAATTTCTTCGTCCATCCATTGATGGACATTAGGTTTGTTTCCAGCTTGGGACTTAGGCTCTTTGAAACAGCTCATGAGGCAAATGAAAAAACAAGTCAGGGGCTGGGAAAATATCTATATATCTATATCTATATCTATATATCATCTATATATTATATGCATATGTGTGTGTACATATATATATATGACAGAAAACTTGGATATGGAATATATAAAGAAATATTATAACTTTAAATATAATAAATTTATAATGAGAAGACAACCCAGTTAGGAAATGGACAAAAGATTTGAATGAAACTTCATAAAAGGAGGTCGACAGGCATTGAACATATGAAAAGATCAAAACAATTAGACACCATGGAAATGTACATTAAAGCCATAATAATACACTGTTTCACATCCATTATACTGGATAACATTTAAAAGACTGACAGTGCCTGGTGTTGGTAAAGGTGTGGAAAACCAAAACACTGATGGATTGCTGTCAGTGGTGTAAAATGGTACAATGACTTTGGGAAAATATTTGGCAGTTTCTTATTCATGTTATTTTTGATAGCCTTTTGATTTTTTCAGTGAGTTATAGGTTGCTTCTTCCACTGTATGTATTATTTTATTTACACCAGTTTCAGAGCTCTTGAGGGAGAATAATAGATTTTATGGAGTCCTGAGTTTTGTTATCTTTGAACAGTGTTATACAAAGCTATTATTTTGCTCTTCTGTTTAACTCAAGACAGTGTCAGAGAATCACGAGCTAAAAAGTTAAAGCATATTTTCAACAAGATAATTACTGTAAAGAAAGCAATTAGTGTATATAACAGTGTGGATTCTGACAGCACACACAGTTACCATTTCCAAAGCTCTTTGTGTCTTTGCATAGGTCCATATTTCCATTTGGTGTAGCTTTCCTTCTGCCTGAAGTATTGCTTTTAACATTTCTTGTACTCCATGGCTGCTGGTGAGGAATTCTTACAGCTTTTGTGTGTCTGAAAAATTACTTATTTCATTTCTGAAAGACATTTTTGTCGGGTATAGAATTCCAGGTTGACAGTTTTTTTTTCTTTCATTACTTTAAAGATGTTGCTCTTTCATCTTTTTATTTGTGTTGTTTCCTTAAAGAAATTTATTTTTTGCTTTTCCCTTGTCCTTTTTTATGTGACATCATCTTTTCCTATGGCTACTTTTGAGATTTTCTATTTACCATTAGTTTTGTGCAGTTGATTGTGATGTGCCTTCAGTTTTCTTCCTGTTACTTGTGCTTGAGGTTCATGGAAGTTCTTGATCTGTGGGTTTATAGTTCTTATCTGCGTGGGTTTTTAAGAGTGAAAAAGATGACCTGAGATTTTATAGTATTTAGGAGTATGTGATTTATCAGGATTACTAAGGTAACATTGAAGTGGGCTAGCTAATTAGTTTTTCATTCATTTGAATTAGTAGGAAAGTAAGTGGATGTGGTTCAGCAGAAGTTTTTCTTCTTTTCTGGAAATAAGGTGAATTTGCTTCCAGAATTCTGGGTTATGAAAATAAGGGCCTTTAATTTTGATTCTTTAGGGCAGTTGACCAGTTAGCCAGTTAGGGATTTCCCAATTGTGACTTTCTGGCTCAGTGCTCATTGGGTAGAGCTTCTGGGATGTGATGAATGGCTTGTCTGGATCAGAGCATTCCTCTTTACCCCATAATGGGAATCCAGACAGTGTCTACTCTTCTTTACAATGGAGGGAGAAGGTTGGACCTAGCTGCCACCTTGATTGCATCCTAAGGGACCCTTTCTTCTACCTTTGGTGCATGTCATTCCACCCTGTCTGTGGACTTAACAGTTTTTCCTTCTGCTAGTACCCTTCAGCAGCCATGTAAACACATGGATTGGATTACTCATGCTCTCTCAGAAATCCATTTTAAAAACCAGCCCAGGGAGTTATCAATTGCCCTGATTCAACTCAGAACTGTCTATGTGTTTGTAATGGGAAGGGACTGCCTTTTATCATAGGAATCTCAAACACTGGGGACCTTCTCTATCTGTGTCACCTTCTTTCCTAGTCCAAGGATTATTCATAAATCTCTATTTACATACTTATTCTGAAATACCTTTTTTCTTTATCTACTTGAAATTTGACCCCCCCAATTGCTCAGATCCTCTAATTAGGGCTTAAAAATGTCATATTCTACCTCTTCTTCTGGTTTAGTTTCAGCTGTGCTAGCCTAAATCTGAATGCTTCCCTGGTCCTAATTGAATGTTCATTTGTGGATTCAGGCCAAATTCAGAATCAAGGAGGTCTGTGGTAGAACAGGCTTTGATCAGCAAAGCTACAGCACATGGGGGATAGGATGTAAAATCCTCCAGTCAGTGCAGGGGGGAGAAAGACTAGGATCATCTGTGACTATTTAACACCAGAATATGCAGCATTTGAAGTTCTGGGCCTTAGGGGGTTAAAATATGAAGTCTTGGAAAATATTTTCTAACACCCCCAGGAACACAGAGTGCTTATTTCAGGAATTACTGAAAATGTAAATCTCTGTTGTTTTCTTTTCCCAGTGATGTAATTGATAGCTAGACACATGGTCACATCCCAATTTAATAAAATTCCTCTAGCAATAAATCATGACCAGAAGGGTATTTTCAGTGTTTTGCCACCAGCAAGAGAATGTCTTGCATTTAATATAGGGAAATGTAAAGAGAGCAAAGCATTTCCATTTCTTCAGGTTTTAAAATCATTAATAAAGATGTCTTTACTCTCGAAGGAAAGGGTGGTGAGCAGTCACATTTTTATTATTCTCCTGAATAAGGGAATTTACCCAGCACATAAATTAGCAAATACATTTTCTCCCTGCAGCACATGTTGACATTTTCCTGCAGATGGCTCAGCAGAAGGGGAACGAGAAAGGTGGTTAGTGACAAAGGACAGGCATGTTTGGTCACTGTCTTGTACCACGGTGTCACCCTGTCACCCAGCCAGTGGGCTTGCTGGGAGTGGGAGGGTCCGGTATTGCAGACGCTGTTGGGAAGGGCAGACGGGATAGGAAAGAAGTCACGTCTGCCTGATACCTTAGAATGGATTTTCCCCTCTTCTATACCAAATTTGTTTATATCATTATGAGTTGGAGAAAGGATTTTCTTTATTTTCTTTCCACTTGGAATCATTTCTTGTAGTTTGTGTATGACGATTTTTCTTGAACCGTTTGTTAGTTGGGGATGGGCTATTGACTTGCAAGTGCTCTCATTTTGGTTTAAGGCACATTGAAGGCGGGAGAAGAGGTGAGTGGAGGCGGGGCAATCTCACAAAAAAAAAAAGAAGAACGAGTGCTGCATTGATTGAATATAGCCTCTTGTCATCCACATACCTGTTGGACCCTGGTGATCGGCAAGCTGGCCGTTGATGGGAACAGGTAGGGGCTCAGTGTGAGTTGTTCGGTATTTCACGATTGTGACGGGTAAAGGTTTATTCACGTATTTGGGGCTGAAGTCTGTTGAGAGGCAGAAGATTTCCACATAGGACTGTAAGATCTGGGCGTGGTACAGCTCCTTCCAAAGGTGGTACTTACAGAGAAGCCACAGCTGTAGCTCAGGTCTCGGCGGGGGTGGGGGGTTGTGATTGGTGTTCGAGTGGGATGGAGCTCATTCCTGGAGCTGGGAATGAGGAGGTGTGGAACAGAAGAGCCTTCAGGAAGGCAGCAGAGCTTCCCAGGTAAGTGAATTTCAATCCCCTCCAACTAACCACTCACCCATTCATTATCAACTTCTTAAGATGTTCAGTATCAAAGTCACTTTTGAAATAGAAGTTAATAAAATCGTAGGTTATAGTGTATGTTTGGTTTTTGCTTGTGATTTTTTTTCACTTGTCACAAGTGAGAGAGAATTACTGTTTGCCTGTGCATTTTGATTTATGTTTTTTGACAGTTTGTATTCAGGTAAAGTGGAATCCTGGGGAAAAACTCAGAATGCAGTAGGAGTGCTTTATGCTGGCCCCTGGGAACCAGTGTAGACTGTATTCATCAGGATTGCCTGGGAAGAGCTTTGAGTTAATGTCCTGTATTATGAGATGACATAATAGTAGACACCTGTCCATCAAAGGGTTCAATGAGATAATGACTGTAATTTCTTGGTACAGCACCCCTCCAAAGTGAACTCTTAAGATTTCATAAAGATAGTATCCCACGATACACGTTGTATTCAAAAGTAACTTCTTACCACTTACCATTAGATTTCGAACAGCTTTGTGTGTTAGAACATGCAGACCGAGACACATGATCAGAGTACACTTGGACCCTCTTTTCCAAATTTTCTGTTGAATGAAATCAACTTCCTCTACCCCCTCCCCCACAGGATGCCAGAGGACATTCTTGCACATGTATGTTGGCCTACTCGCCACACTCTTCTGTAGGAGGACCTTTCCATCTCTCGTACATGAGGCCTGTCAGGAGGCAGCACGCTCTCCCTGCCTTGGGTCGCAGACCCCGGTGGACACTCCACCGACGTTCTCAGGCTTCCCCTGAGGACTTGGAGTCATTCCATCCTCTGTCTGTGCTCAGGGGCTCTTGCCGAGCCAGCACAGTTTCCTCCTGTTGGCCTGGGAATTCTCCTTTCCAGGCAGAGACCTGAGCTTCCCCCGTGTTCCTGCTTAAAATGAAGTGGACAGCCCTGCAGTTGTTGGCTCATTCCTTAATGTCAAAAGTGGCACATTTTGGTTCCGAAAGCTCCCCCACACATACCTATCTCCCACGAGTCACCTTTTTCATGCCTGTCAGCTACAGGCTGGAAGCCCAAGTCATTTCTCTCTCTTCTCTGTGGCCGCTGGATGTTCAGTTTGGAGCCCGGCACCCGGTGGGCAGAGACTGGATGACAGGATCATCTCAAGCCCAGCCGCTTGTCACTGAGGTCCTGTGGCACCGTGGGCCTTCAGGTGCACACCTGTGCTCTGATGAATGAGCAGTTTCTTCTGAGCTGAGTGGGGCTTGTGGTCTTGGAAAATGAGGTCATTCTTGCATTGGGCTCACATACTCTGTCTTCATGACATGTGGTTTATTTCCCCCAACCCTCTGTCATTGGGGAGCATTGTTTATCTTGGGGGTCATCTGGAGTCCGAGGGTTCCACCTCAGAGTCCTGGAGTGCCTCTCATCCACATTCCTCTTTCTCCCTGGTGGCTGTGTCAGGCACTCAGCCTCTTCTTTACGTGGCGGTGAGGACTGGAGAGAACAGGGGAAATTCATATTCAATACTTATTTTTTTTAAAGATCTAAATAGCTTTTTTTTTTTCATTCCTGGAGAAGATTAAAGCCATGGGATAAAGTGAGACTTTGGTGTTCTGGGGACTTGTCACTATCTGTTGCATTTAATTTACTGCAGTTTGGGGTGGCCTCATTTGCATGACTAGAGCCGTGCTATGCCCACGTGAGGCCCATGGGGCCTGGTGCCTGGGAATCGTGACCTGCCCTGCAGGCCCCACCTCGAAGGCCCCCGTAGGAAGTCTTGGCTAAATCCTTGTCTGGGTTAACCAGCTCTTCCAGCTGCTCACATGCCACCTGTTTCCATTGGCTTTTGCCCCCCACTGGACTTTGAGGGCACGGAACACACTGGGTCCCCGGTAGGGCCCAGAACTGTGCCTGGGTAAGACCTTCCTGCTGGAATCTGTGCTGCCACTGGTACTGGGGAGCATGGGAATTTGTGACTTGACCCTGGGTTTTACCCAGAGCAAGATGCTAGGAAATGTCCTTTCTTGTGGTCCCCAAACTTGGTGTGCACCTCGGTGATGCTTGTTGTTCTTCTCAAGGTAGCATTTCTGCCTTTCCTGCTGTGTGCACCTGTCCTTCCCGCCTTTAGTCCTTCAGCTCATTGCAGCCTCCCGCTCCACGCAGACCTATAAGAAGAGAACGGCACCGTCCCATGCGCTTAGGATATCTGTGACTGTTCCCTGGCTGCTGCCCGCTGCTTTCCCTCCTGCCTCGAGCTCTGCTCAGGGCTGTGAACTCCACAGTCAGCACCCCTCCCGCTCACCCGCTCTTTGCATTGTGCCCTGGGCTACGTGGGCCTTCGTCTCTATTTAATAGTTGCTGGCTCCGTTAAAATGCAGTGATGTCTCCTTGGCCAATTTTCCAATGGGCACAAAACAGAATTTGTTGGGAATAATGAAACTAATAACAGATTTTGACAGCAGTGATCTGTGCAGCCACTGAGATGGTTATCAAAACGCAGACTTTTCCCTGCTTCCTGCAGCCAGCCTGCTTGTAACATCTTACAAAGTCCCGGTTGTCCCGATAAACCTCCCTAGCCATCAATTTCCAAAGTCTGGTTCTCCTGAACATCTTGATCAGCGCTTAGAATTAATTATCATCACGAACAAGTGAAATGATACCTCGGGAAGATCTTTTCAAACACCAGCGGGTGCCATGGTGGAGCTGCCAGATAAGGGGAAATAGATCTGCTGGAAGGTGTTGTAATAAACCAGGCGAACACCTTGATTAAGTGTTTGTGAACACGCAGTATCAGGAGCACGATAATAAGGCTATGAAATGGGAAGACTTGAGGGGCAATGAGGTCTTGCTGTAGTGATGGGAGATGTGGTGAAGCCGATGGAAGAAGTTCTCGGGGCTCGGGATGGCTGGCTGTGTGATGGCCCTAGCTGGCTGCTCACAGTCATCCAATGTCCTACCAACCACATCGGCTTTGCTTTAGCATCCCTTCCTCCTCCCCCAGTGCTCAGCCCGGACAGGAAATGTACAGGGTGCCTGCCAAATACTGAGCTGAGGCAAACTGAATGTTCACTGGGCCATGGGCTCCCCAAGGGCCGGACATCTAGCATTTAATAGATGCTGAAGGGCTGAGTCGTTGCTATGTTTGCATGTGTAGCCTTCCAACCTAACAGAAGAACCTCAAAAAGCAAGACAGAACTAACTTTGCCAACCCAGTGACTGCTACTACAATAGCTAGTCTTCCATGAGCACCTGCTGTATACCTTTTACCCATGTAATACTTATTGTGTGCTGAGTGTGTCTGTGCCTCATCTCAACCCTTCCAAGAACTTCAGGAGTTGCGTACTATGATTAGGCCATTTTACAGAAAGGGACGCAGAGACTTGGACATGTAGGACATGGCAGATCTGAGATTTGACCCAGGTCCTGTGCAGAATCACTCAGCTACACTGCCTTTTCCTCTGGCCTGCAGCCCAGTCCCACATTGGCCTGGGAGCCTCATGCCAGTGCCTGAGTGCAGCCCGCCTCTCCACCTGTGTACTGCTCCTGGAGTTAGGATGTCCCTGAACTCATGGATTCTGTCTGGTCCGACTCCCTTGGATTTCAAGGCACGTATGCCACCTGTGAAGGGCATAACAGGGTTCAAACATATGCATTTGGTGCATCAGCAGTACGATGTCCTTCCAGGTTTTGAATGAAGAAAGGGAACATCGTCTTGGAGGATGGAGGAAGTTGGGGACCACATCTGGCATTTCTTGGATGCAGTTGGCAGTGGGTGGTCAGGATACTTCAGAGATTATATGATGACCTGGGGTTCCCTCAGACTTAGAAGTTCTTGCTCATGGGCCTGGTGGGCTGTGTTCATAGGTGTGTATCTGGGGAAGGGGGTGGGAAGCAGATGGGAGTGACCTTGCCACAACATCAGTTGGGCATCAGCATCAGGCACAGTGTGGGCCTGTCTTCCCACCCACCCGGGGAGGAAGGTGGAGTTATCCTCCCATTTTACAGCTGAGGAAGCTGAGCCTCAGAGAGGCTAAGAACCACTGTCAAGTCTGCACAGCCAGTAAGTGGCAGAGCTGGGATGTCCCCCAGCCTGTCTCCTACTGGAATACGTGTTCTTTCCTGAACATACTGTTTCACTTTCGCAGGGAATCAGTCCTTGGAGGAGGCTTGTATCCTCTCCCACAACATAAAACTGGAGACTCACTGCACTGCAAATGGACCTTAGAAGTCACGAAGTCTTAAAAAAGAACATTAGTGGGAGTCCAGAGAGGATGTCTTCTTTACGTGGTGGCCACGTCTGGTAGCTTAAGATGTTTCTCTCTCTTTCCCATACTTTTCCTCAAGGACAGATTAGAAGTGAAGACAAATTCTTTATCCCCAAGGAGGATGGCAAGGATCGATGGGCTTCAAGGTCACGAATCCTTAGGAGGTAGCATATTCCAGAGGTGGCGCTCACAAGGTGATAATGTCACAGCAAAGGCGTGCAGTTTTTCTTGTCTGTTTTGTCTTTGACATCAGTGGGGTGAGGATCCTAGTGCAGCCTTATGAGAGCAAGACCAGAGAGTCATCCCTGAGTCTGGGTCTGTGTCCCTGTCTTCGTTCCTCATCTCTACTCTCTTCCACCTGGTTGGTCATACCAGTCTATCATGGTGGACTTCGGGAGGCCTGGACCCTTCACCTTCTGTAATATCTGCTGAGTGCTGGGGACACAGCAGTGAATGACAGAGACAGGCTTTTGTCCTTACGGGACCTACAGTCTAGGAGGTCAAATAAATAAAAAAATAAATCATATGTTTTCAGATGATAGTAAGTGCTAGGAAGGAAATAAATCGGGATACAGTGAAACAACCTTTCAGGGAGGTGAAACAGCATTTGCAAAGGCTCCAAGGTGGTGAGAGTTGGGCCTGTGGAAGGGAGTGGCAAGGAGCAGAGTGAGTGAGAGGTGAGGGGTGGGAGAAGGGGCAAGCTGGCACAGACCCTACAGACCCTTGTGTCTTGGCAGCGGCCCTTTGGATGTCATTCTCTGCACGGGAGAAACCACGAATGGGTTTTAAGTTAGGGAGTGATGTGACCTGATGTATGTTCCAAAAATTCTTACATTCCTTCCTCCATTTTACTCAATGTTGGCGGGTATTCAACAGACTGGTTTTTCTCAAAGCAGAAGGACTTGGGATCTGGTTTTGTGTTGGGAGAATGAGGATCTTTGTGTTAGCCTGGGTGACAGGAATTCTGTGGGTGGTCTAGCCAGGATCAATGTTATTTTATATTGGGGTCTGGATTCACAGAAGTAATGCTCTGTGCTTTTCTGGTCATCTGTTTTCCTCAAGGACCTTGAGGAGGAGAGGACCATGGACCCAGGCAGGATTTAAGCACCCCTGGGTCTAGGGCACCTGTGTCCTGCTCCAAGTGCAGCACACAGTATGCTCGTCTGTCTCACTCTGCTCCTCTTCCTGCTCACTCACCATCTCTGAAATAATAATAATAATAATAATAATAATAATAATAATAATAATAATAACAATGCATCTCTGAGTCACCATCTAATGGGCTCATTGAATACTTCCCTAACATAATCACCACTTCCCCTTTCAGGTGCACCCAGCCAGTTGGTGACTTCAAGAACCTGGTGGTCCTAGGTCCCAGGTGGGTGTAATTTTTAGGATGACATCCTGCCCTTGGGTTTCAGCCTGTCGGTGCTGCCCTTTCCCTGTCTCCTGTCTCTTCCCAAGCGTCTCCCCAGTTGTGAAGAATAGCTTAAAGTAAAGCATAGTGTTGTCACCTTTCCCTGGAGGAAAAAAAAGATCAATTCCTTTAAAATTGCCCATTCTCCTTGGACAGGAGTTGGTTTACAATGACAGCTATGGGCTCGAAGTATAGATCTTATATGTCTTTTTTCCAGACCATGAAATTATGTCCTGTTCCAGTACATATTTCATGGATATAATTAAGCTGTTAATTCTCTCCGAGTTTGTTTTAACCATTTTAGGCAGAATCCCAGGATGCTCTTAATGTTTCACTGGGTGGAAGGATGAGACCTTAGTCCAAGACCTGGCTCTGCTACTTCCTAGCCCTTCGGCCTTCGCCAAATTACTTTTTTTCCATGCGCTTCCTTGTTTTCAATGTAAAATTGATACGATAGTGGAAGTTAATGGTACCTAACATCCACACTTAGGCTTCTGAAGCACTGACTTAAGTTATTCATTTAATCCTCTCAACAGCCCTACTTGGGAATTACTATTGGCAATTATTGTTTTATTTCCATTTTACAGATGCAAACATTGAGGTAGAGTGCAGTCGTTGGCCCACAGTCACTCTGCTGGAAAGTAGAAGAGCTGGATAGAGAGCCAGAGTCTGTGCTCTGAGCACCCAGCCAAAGCTCCTTGTGGCTCCTCCCTTAGAGACTTCAGTGGAAAATGCATGCATCGTCCTTATCACAGTGCCAGACACGTAGTCCGTGCCCTTCCCATCTGTCTGCCTGTAATTCTCAAGAGTTGTCCTCTTGGAGGCCTTCTAAGTAGAAAGATAGAAGCATTGAATCCAAATGGGCTTTCTGCTGATGGCGACAGTCCCTTGGCACCCAGTGCTCAAGATGGATTGCGTGCTGAGCTGGTAGGCGTTGACAAGGCCGAGCTGTCAGGAAGCGGGTGTTCTGCCATGCCCCCGGTCACATGGGCTGCCTTCACCTTTGTGGGCCAGCGTCCACACCTGCCTGGCCTTCCTGCTCTTGTGGGAGTCCTCTCTCGCTGACTCGCACCTCATCCTCAGAATTAATGCCTTCCTCCTGGTGTCTTTAACTCCCACCGGGGTCGGCATAGGCGTGGAGTGCCAGGGATTGACACCGCTTCTGAGTGTGCCTGTCTTGCAGGCCTCTGCCTTTGGACATGCCTGGCTCTGGGGCTACAGGGTTGTGTCAGCGTCGAGTCCCCTCTGTAGGAGGCTGGGCTCCTTGAGCGAGGAGCCCATGTCCTCTCATTTGACCTCCCTGGAATTACGGACTCCTCCTCTCAGTGGGACCAGGCTGGGAGTCGGAGAGCAGCAGCTCACCCGGGATGCTGAGCCGAGGATGATGGAGTCAGGCCATTGTCTGGCCCTGAAGGCTTCCATTTCTTCTCTCTGCTCCACTGGCTGGGCCAGATTGGTGAATAGAGCAGAGTTCAGGCCTTGGCCATTACAGGAAGCCTATGGGGTGACTCCGTGAGGCTGCACGGTTCATCCAAGACACAGCTGTGGTTTCCTTGCTTGGTTTTCTAAGCATAAGTAAAGAGAGGTCCTATCAAATTAGGACTTAAAATGCATTTGGCGTAACTAGGGAAGGAATTAGCCAAAGCTGCCCTTTTCTTTGGGTTCTGCAATCCGGGTCTTGTCAGGAGGCGGGTCCCTCTTGGTCCTTCTGGTTGGGTAGCTGGGAAGCAGTGTGGAGCCTCAGAGAAGCAGGAGCAGCAGCAGCCCCGTTTGACCCAGCGGTGGGGAGGGCAGGATAGCCCCAAGGCTTGCTCATGGCGAGGGAGGTGTCTGGTGGCGCGTGCCCCTCTGTGGCTTAGAGAGGACCTTAGTTTCTTCCTGGACGAGAGGGTGCGAGGGCAGCAGCTGCCATTTTTGCCTTCTGCCTCCTTCCCCGGCCCTTCTCCCACAAAGCACACCTCTGGCTTCTCTCCCCTTTCAGACACCTAACTTGTGGTTCGGCTGATTTATGAGACTAAGATAAGCTCATTATGCGAGGTGTCAGTAATTATATGAATTGATGAGGAGATTTCCCTGTTCTTTCTCTTGAATGCTTGCAAAATTATTTCAGGTGGATTTTGCATTCTTGACCTAAACAGTGATGAATTTAGACATTTGCTTCTTTCAGCTTGGGATAGCTTCTGCTCTGCCTCCATTGCTTTGTAACAAGATCTGTCCTGTGTGGGGTTTCTGCACCGTGAGTGAAGTTTTCCTGCACCGTGAGTGACAAAGGCTCCCCGCATCTTTGATGAGCATGTGTTGTCTTTATTTTCCTAATTGTTAATTATTTATTAGGAGTGTTAACCTGGAAGGAGTTTAGCCTGCTGGCTCCTGCTGTAAATGCCTGCTGCATTCACAGACAGGTTCAGAGTGAGCAGTGGTATGTTCTTGAGGATAAAAACACCATAAGCCCCTGGAAACAAACTTTGTGGATCGTCCTGATGTAGTATAACTCGTTATATGTGTGTTGCAAAGATTAAACTATCAGTGCACGTGCATCAGCAGTGACAAACCCAGGGGTTAAATCCACCTTGTAGATGTGTTCTGTTTGGCCTGAACCATCTGTTAAAATACCTTTTTTTAAGTTAGTTGTTAACATTACAAAATTACAAGATGGGGGCGCCTGGGTGGCTCCGTGCGTTAAACACCTGCGTTTGGCTCGGGTCATGATCCCAGGGTCTTGGGATCGAGCCCTGCATTGGGCTCCCTGCTCATCAGGGAGCCTGCTTCTCCCTCTCCCCTGTCCTTGTGCGCTCTCTCTCTCTCTCTCTCAAAAAAAAAAAATCTTTAAAAAAGAAAGGAAAAAAATTATAAGATGCCTCCCCCCAACCCCGTATATTTGGATCTCCTATTGTGAAAAATCCTCAGAACGGCCACCTGGCTCACGGTGCCCTGTGGAGACAGGTGGCTGGCACAGAGCAGTGGCTGCCCTTTTCCAGCGGCTGCTCCTGTGCTATCTTGTTGGCCTTCATGTGAACCTGGTCGACCTTGTTGATGCAGTTCATCAGCCTGACTCCAGCTGGCATTTGAATGTGTGGCTGCAGGAGCAGAGGCGCGAGCACTGGTCGGCTTGGTGACTGACTCCTCACCCCCAAGGCACCCATCCTGGTCACAGCTAACGTCTCTCTTCCGATGAGTGCACACGCCTTCCACCTGCTTTGCCTGCATCTACCGTGGCAACCTCCCTGCTCTGCAGTCGTGGCTCGGCATGGAAGGCTCACCGGTCCTTATACACCATGTCAGAGCATTTCACTCCTCTGCTCAAATCCTGGCTAAGGTTCCCCGTGTGTCTCAGAGGAAAAGCCAGAGCGCTCGGTGGCCTACAGCCCTATCATCATCCGGCTTCCTGCGGCTTCTCTGAGTGGTCTCCTCCTCTCTCCCTTGCTCATTCTGTTCCAGCCACACTGGCCTCCTTGCTGTTCCCCGAACACACTGGACCTCAGGGCCTTTGCCCAGTCTCCCTGAGCTCTTCCCCTTGATAACTGCTTGGCTCACTCCCTCACTTCCTGCAGGTCTTCGGTCAAGTCCCACTGTATCAGTGAGGCCTCTCACCTCACCTGATTTATTACTCTGAGCCATTTCCACCACACTTTGTGTGTTTTTCATCCCCGCCCACCTGGCTCTACATGTTCGTTTTTGTGTAGTACTTTTTCCCCTTTCAACGCATTCAGTGCTCTCTTTATCACATGTATTGTTTGCCTCTCTCTCTGCTGGAATGTGAATTTGACAATGACAGGGCTCTTTGTTGTGTTCACCATTTTATCCCAGGCATCTAGAACAGCGGCTGGCACTTCATAGACATCAATAAATGTCTGTTGTTGGATGTAGTTGAAATCACGGTGTGGTGGCTTTTTTTTTTTCCTTAAACGTCAAGGTGATTGAAATTAAGGAGGATGGAAATGGGGAGCTGTTTTCGTACCCCCCGTCTACACTGCCCAGAAGGTGAGCTCCCTGGAGAAACTGGCAGTGTGGATGCTGTCCAGCCTGCCATGTGAGGGCTGGGTTTCCAGAACTTTACCTGGAGCTTGATCCCTATGCGGTCCTCTTGCTCCTTGCTCCTTTCCTCTGTCACTGAGGATGAAGCTGGCAGCCTGTTTTATGTCACACAGAGCCAAGAAGAAATGGAGAAGAGGTGAGGAGAAGAAGGGACATGTGTGGTGGCTGTCGTTCTGAAGTGACCTTGCTGTGTGACCCCAGGTGTGGCACCTGCCTTCCGTGTGAGCATGAGCATGAGCAGCTCGAAACAACGAGCCTGTTGTTTCCGATCCGCTGTGAGGGTGGACACCACTTGTCCCTGCTGTGGGGTGACGCTTCTGACGAGGGCTTGAGCCCTGCCACTGGAGCTCACGTTTAGGGGAACCTCTAGGTGAACTTGCTTGTGCCTCTCAACTTGTACTATAAGTTCAGAACTATTTCCAAAATCGAGATCGCTGCCGTTAAAAATAGACCTTTTCATGTTTCCATGAGAAATCGCTTTTTGGGGTCCTTTTCCCCCTTCACTTGTTCAAGAACAACAGGCTTTCAGAGCCCTTGCCTTACGCAGCCCCGGCTTTCATGTTGCTGGGGGGACCGGCGGAGATCTGACTCCCCAGGGCTGCTTTTGGGGAGCCCCCCTATTCACACTGTGGTGTCTAATGTCGTTGCTCACATTTTCACCTCCTTTCCTACTCACTAGTAGAAAATTAATTACAGCGAAATAGGAAATAACACAGGCCAAACACCACCTCGGCCAAGTGGCATAAAACACACCTCATCCCCACTCCAGATGGTTGTCAATAAAAAGTGACATTTAAAAACGCTGACTAAATTCAAACCTGTGAAATGCTTCCTTCCATAATTTAAATTCATTTTAGGGGAGATGTGCAAGTCTGTTTTGCTATTATGTCTATAAGCATATTAATCTCACGAGAACTAGATTATCTGCAATGGTCGTACATTTTCCTAAAAGCTTTTCAGAGAGAAACCTAACAGCTTCTACTGAAACAAATGAGGACCCCCTCTGAGTCTGGAATAAACCGGCTTGTCTTCTCCCAGTGTTGGACTTGTCACCCCTCTTCCCTGGCTTTCCGGTGTTGACTTTAAGGTGGAATCTTCATGAACAGGCAGGACTCCTTGCAGCTCCTTGGGAGGGACAGAGGAATTCCTCTAAGAGAACAGTGAGAAAGGTGCCCCCTTCTTCCCAGGGAAACCCGAGGCTCAGGTCTTGAGATCTCAGGTGGAATGCAAGCCTTTCCAGAGTAAAGACCCCATTAGCTTTCTTCTAAAAGAAACAGGTGCTGGGATCCTGGGATTCATGGGGTGACAGGGGACTGTGCATGCAGTGTGTGGGGAGAGGGCCGTGGAGAGTGTGCACACCTATATACACAGAGGCTGTGGTAAGCAGGCTTTTCTTGGAGTTAGCTGTGTCACCTGGGGCAAGTTACATAGCGTCTGGAAGCCCTCATTTCCCAGCTCTTGATGAGAATGTGAGTAGTGCCTCCTGCAAAGCATCAGCATAAGGACTCAGTCCGATGATGTAGGTAAAGCCAGCACATGGCTAGCACTTAATAAATCTTAGCCTTTATTGGCTATCATTTTTTTTATTAGCTATCATTTTGCCAAGTTTCCCCAATCCCCCTGCGTGCATCTGTTCCTTTTGCTTGTTGGAACAGTGCAAAGATATGAACTCCCTGAGCATTACTGCTTTTCCTCTAGCTATGGTGTTTCTCTGAGTGGGACTTGGTACACACCTCCCCTGATGTTCTAGTCTGCTGGAACCATCGGGGACAGCCCCTGGTTCCTGGCCTCTGGTTGTTTGTTGGGTTTGGTGCAAGGATGCCCAGCAGCCTCGGATGGGAGACAGGCCCTCTTTTTGCTCTGCCCCAGTACCCATCTATTGACTCTGGTTCCAGCAAAGCAAGACATTCAGGGGTGGTCTGGGGAGGGGTTTCCGGTGGGTGTTCTGCTGGTAAATGTGTGAGTGGCAGTGAAAGAACATTTTGCTGGGCAGTGGGAACCACCTCTCGTTTGTCTGGAGCTGGACTTTCTTCTCTTTGATCCACCCTTTTCTTTCCTCCTTGCCAGCTGTTCTTGGCACCATTCGTGTTTGGGTGTGTGCCCATGTAGCACCTAGCTCCTTAGCTAGGAGCAGTGCTTGCCTTCTCGAGAGCCATCTCAAGTCCCGAGGGCTGTGCTGAGGGCCTTGCAAGGAGCCCTTGGATGGCCACCATGGTGTCACCCTGCCATGCTCTCTATGTGACCCCAAAGACCAGTTATGTTAAAAGCTCTTCCTCTTGATCCCTCCAAGTAGGAGTAAGATATTCTAATTCCAAGGCCCCCCTTTCTAGAAAATGCAACATATGGTGAAGATTTGCTCTTCTGGGTAGACAGGGTGGATGAGCAGAGACTAAGCATCTCTTAGGCACTGGCGGGGGGTCAGGACTCTGCGTAGCTTCCTTGTGGGACTCACTGGTCTCCTTGTCCATTTGTGAATCTTCCTGTCCCGAGCTGGCTTGAGCCTCTTCCCGGTGGAGGCTCCAGTAGTAATGAGAGTCAGTCCTGGAGTCATTCACACGTGTCACCGGGTCTGCATGGGCTGGTGGGGGTTATGGTGGGATGGCTAGCTATGGCTTCTGGTTGTGGGGACAGGCAGTAAAAATGGTCCCTTACTGNTTTGTGCTTTGGTGAGTGCTGTGAAAGATGTAAGCCTGATGATTCACAGACCTGTACCCCTTGGGCAAAGAATAAAAATAAAAATTAAAAAAAAAATGGTCCCTTACTGGAGCTGTCCTTAGCACACTGTTGTCTTCTGCCCTATGACCTGGTGATTACTCCACTGACCAGAGGCTTCAGGGTCCCTGGCCACAGCTTTGGGATGGATGCATGGCTGCCCACAGTGAGGGCAAGAAGACCTTAGTCATCTTAAAGTCTGTGAGTGGAACCCAGGCCTCTGACGATGAGTCCCCTTATTCCAGCTGAGTGGATGAGACTTGCTTCAGGACAGTTGTGAGAGCTTGAAGACTAATCATGCTATTTTCAGGGACTGTTGACCTCCGAGAGTGCGAGTCCAGCAAGGAAGTCAAACTCTCCCAGAGTGTGCAAGCCTTGTGGTTTCTTTATTCTTTATGAACAAAAAATTTTGCTTTTGAAAAATAAACATAAAATTCATTAATTTATAAAATACGTCTTGCAAATCTTCCCTACGTGAATCTTCCCTCTAACTATTGGTGAGGGCATGGTGCAGACTGTCTGGTCTGCACCCAAGACCCTGTTTGGCTGTGAGCTGTTGTGGTGTGGACCTCTGCAGGCAGGAAGTATTTTTCAATAATGGAAACAGTCGCAGATTTTTTTTTTCCTTCTTAGTAACGAGGCATTCTAACCCAGCAGCAAAGAACCGGGGCTCTGAATTCTCCCTAGTAGGTTGGCTAGAATTAAATGAGCTCTTTGTTGCGAAAATCCGCTCCACACATCGTCCAGCTCTCAGTAAGTATGAGCTGAGCTATCATGGTTACATGATAGGGTCTTTCCTTGATGTCCTGACTCCTGGCATATTTCAAACATTTTCTGGCATTATTGTCAGCATCCTATGTGGGCTTCTGTGACTTAGATAAAGAGAACTTTCAGGAAAAATGAAAAGCTTATTAAAATATAAATGGTCACTGCACATCTCCGAGGGGACACACATATTCTTGCCTTCCATTGTGTGTCCTCCAAGATCATGTCATTGGTACACAGATGTCCCTACTCTACCCAATTCCTTTGACTAAAACCCCAAGACTTGGGGTCTTCCAAATGCCTGCGGTGTCAGTCTGTTGGGAAATCAAATGGCTTGGTCCATCGTATACCTCCTGCGTAGGTCTCTGCCCTGTCTGGGGACGCGAGGTTATGGCAGGTTGGTGCACTTGGAATCCTTTCCGAAGTCTTTTTCTTGCTGCTCATTCATTTTAAGGAATAAACAGGTGCTATAGGGTTAGATTTTATCGATCACTTAACTAGGAAGAAATTATGGAAATATTATCCATAAAATTGCAGTAAAACCCTGTTAATCTGCCAAATTCCCAAATTAGCGAATCAATTAGATTTGTTGAGTATTTGTTTAGCTGTGGTTTCCTGGTGACTCCTGCTTTATTTACTCTCATAATTTCCCCAAAGATTTGTTTCTGTCTTCCTGAGAGAAGAATGTGTTCTGCATATCCTATCAGAAGCTGCTAGAAGGGCTAGGGGCAGAGAGATAAATTAAGCAAATATTTCAGATTTGTTACTGTATTTTTGTCAGCCATATAAGTTAATGATCCAAGGCCAGATACATTGCTTAATGCCTGGCACAGCCGGGCTACGTTCTGCTTTTCCTGGTGGGGGGGATGTGGGGGAGGCACGGATAGATTACCGTTCAGGTTTCTCTGGCCTGGTCCCAAGGTGATGGGGACCTGCCTCATGACACTTTATCTTGGACTGAATATAGTCTCTGGGCACCAATTATTGCAAAGGCACGAGTTATTGTCATCCTGCTACCTTGTCCCAGCCCATCAGCTAACGCTGCTGTGCTGAGGTATGCACGTACCTGGAAAGGGCTGGCGAGCAGGCTGGCCTCATTGTAAGTCTTGTCAGCTTGCAGAAAAGTCCCATGTGTGGGTGATAGAGGCAGTCATCGATACAGTGTGCACTGTGCACTGGGGGGGGGGGGGCCCGCTGCGTGTCCGGGGGCCCTACCATTGCCATCCCAATAAGTCATCTTTCTTCTTCTGGGCTCTGAGGATTCTCCTTTGTTTGGGATATTCCCCTTAAACATTCACTTGATAAATATTTATTGAACATTTACCGTGTGGTGGATGTGGTACTAGCCACCGTGGGAGGGAGGGTCGGCGTGTCTAGGAACGCTTCCTGGAGGAGACGATGTCTAAACTGAGTCTTGAGGAATGGATAAGGGAGCCAAGTGAAAGGATTCACACGGATTAACTCAGTTGGGCCCCTCAGACCCTGAGTAGTGGGCATTAATGGCATTCCCCTTTGCTGGAGGAGGAACTGACTCTCAGAAAGGGTAAGTAACTTAGCCAAGGTCAAGAACTGGTTTGTGAATTTAGGAAGTCTCTCTCCAGAGCCCACACTCTGAGTCACGAACTTAGCGGTAGACAGGCAGGCAAAGCCCACTGTTTGACCTGTTATTAACAAAGAAAAGAAGAAGGCATTGGTGGTGACCAAGAGGACGGTGAATACATCTAACCTCCTTCAGGGCTGGTTTTATGAAGAGGGAAGTTGGGGTGAAGAGAAAGAGTCTTGATCCCCTTCCTGCAGAAGTGTGTGATTCAGCTAGAAAAGGCCAAGAAAGCTATAGTGGGTTGAAATAGTAACTGTGGCTATGTGTGCAGCCAGGCATCAATCTCCCAGGGATGACAGTGTGAGCGGTCCATAACCACTGGCATCAACTCACTCGCCATGTGAGGGCACCGTCCTCAGCTTTGGAGGAGGGATGGGCATTGCTTTCCTGAACTCTTGGACCAACCCTTGCTGGGTGGGATGCCACTGAAAGTCTGGAGGTCATAAGACATCCATAGAGCACTCTTCATCTCCCTCTCTGAAGGAGTTCTTTGGGAAAGCTATGGTTTTTTGACCTGGCATCCTGGAATGCAGCAGGATTTTGAGCTTCTGGATCAATAGACTAAAAACCTCCATTCTGATCCTGCCTCTATTGCTCACTTGCTGTGTGACCTTGGGCCACTTGCTCAACAGCTCTGGGCCTGTTTTCTTTGTCTGTCAAATGAAAGTAATACCTTAAAGTAAGTATATGTTGATGGTTGTGAAAGCATTTTGGAATTGTAAAGTATGAAAGTTTCATGTTCTTTGCGGAGTATGTTCTTACTGTTCTCTTTTCTCATTCTGCTGGGTGGAAGGGAGGTAACTCACCACTGAGATGCCTTCTCTTGGGTGGCAGTGAATCCACACAGCTGCATTATGATGCCAGATGAGACACTTCATACGCCTGGGATTAATAAGTGTGTTACGTTGGATGAGTGTTGAACCTCTCTCTGTCTCTTGCTTGTCGATAAAGTAAGAAGACCAAGCTCTCCTTTGCAGGATCATTATGGAAAATGTGATGATGCGTGATGATGCATGATGATGCATGGAAACAGCGTTGGTGCCTGGAGAATGTCAGAAGCACTCCTCCCCCGGCCCATGACCCACCAGCCCCTCCCCCATCCAACCTAGTTGTGCACATGCTCATAGGTAGCGGCAGGTGTTGCGGGAGTGGACCTCCGCTCTCACGTCCAATCCTGTGTCTCCGAGACTTGTGGGTCCCTCTCTGCCGGTTTTGGCCACATTCCCTGACACCTGAACTTATTAAAAATTTTTTTCTTTAAATCAGTTTCCCTTTCTCTCCAACTTCATCTTAAGTAATAATGGATCTGAAACTACAGGTTTGATATATAGAACATAAATTTCTTAAAGAAATTTTGTGTGCTTCCCCAAATCCCCAGTGGTGTATGTACCACACTTTGAGAAACGCTGTGCTAATCAGATGTTTCTGAGATAACTTCATGCCTGCTGGAAGTGTTTCCTCTGATATTTCTTGAGAAATACTGGAAGCATTTTGGAGGTTGTTTGGTGAAGGGAACATTTTTATATGAGGAAATTTGAGGCATAGAACAGGCTCGATTGCAGGGCACATTTTTATCTGAGTGTAGTTTGAGGAATCGAACTGGCTGAATTGAAGTCCACTTAGGTTTATTTGGGTCTTGAGGTTCGAAAGCTCCATCTCTCTGCAGATAGTGAAACCCAGAGGTTTGATGCAAGGTAGTCCTTGACAAAGCCACACAAACAGGAGTATTACAGACTGCACAGAAATGTAACGTGTGTTGGAAAGATTTACAAAACTCTGATTGGGTGCCACTGGCATGAAATCACAGCCTTCATGCTGGTGTTGGGGGGCCTGGATCCTTCTGGGAGCAAGCTAAGTAACCTTAGCTTAGCATTCTGACTCAGGCTCTTCAGGGGCAGCGCACACCCAGGATAGAATTGCACCCCGGCTAGCCTCCTCACCTCACCTATTCACCTCTGGGGAGTGTGGTGTGAAGGCCTTGCAGGGGCTGAACTTCTGCCTCTTCTAAGCTGCATTGCAAGAATGTGATTTCTGCTCTGTCAGTGGCCTCACCTCATCATGGCCTGTTTTCACTGCGCGCACACAGTGTAGCAGCTGCCTGTAGTTTGGTTATAGATGGCTGATGATCATAGTTATTAAATGCCATCAGTTGGTGAAGGAGTCACCGGGCATTGATCTCGTGTTGGTGGGATGGAGAGAGACGTGCAGGCCTGGACCGAGTATCCTCCTGTTTACCACTTTGCTTACCAACTGCAACCCGCTCATCCCAGACCAATGAAAATGCATCCTGTTTGTCATGACTGCGTTCTCCTTCTCTTGTGAAGAGAAATGTGGTTTTAATTCCAGAAATCAGACGGGATGACTTGTGTTCATACAGCTGATAAATCATTTCAAAGAAAATTACTTTGGCACGCCTGACATTTGTATGAATTGCTTATGAATTAAAGGAATGAATCCCGGGCACGTCAAAAATATTTTACCATTACAAAAAATTGTGGTCTGTGGAAAACAAAATTCAATAAAGCTATAAAGCTGTCTGACCATCTTTCTGAGCTGCAGAAATGCAGCATTCTGGGACCTTGTCACAGACAGTAGCGTGCCGCAAGGTGAGCAGTCTATAAGAGAAGACTCAGACTAGAAATGAGGAGGTCTGGGCTCTGGCCCAGCTCTGCCCACTGACCACCATTTGCCACTGGGCAGAAGTCTTGTCATCTTGCTGGACCTCAGCTTAGCTAGGTTATTGACTTTACTCGAATATCTGATACAAGTTTTGCCATCTCCTTAGAAAACAGGAACGCAGCCAGAAAGCATTTTTCACACAATGCTCAGACTCAGTGCCTCTCTTGAAGGTCATTGGTGAGCCTCAGTTTAACGACTTCCACACCCAGTGGACCTAGCACTCTCTCCCTGCTCTGGAGACCATCCTAAAGCTTCCTCAACTTTTTAACACTCTTCCCTAGAGGAGGAGGAGACAAGGAGAACTGGCCTTCAGAGCTGAACTAATTTCTCATGGGCTCTGTCTCCTGGTTCAGTGCAGTGGACATGTATTGAGCCCCTTTTGGATGGGAGGTAAGTGGGACAGATGAGCAGGTGCAAAAATGAGTGAGGCACTTAGCCAGTCTCTGAAGGGAGGCCGTTCACACGGGCATGGCGTCTTTGGCGGTGATGGCTGGGAGCAGCGCTGGCACCAGCACTGGAGAAAGAGACCGAATTTCTGTCCGATTCTCGCCTTGTGGTGAGTTCTCATTCTGCCTTTTGTGACCCCAGGCAGTCCCCTGTGCCCTAATTTCTTTGTGTGTACAGTAAGGTCAAGGACTCTAGGACTTGCTTTTTTCATTCTCGCAGGGTGACCTGAAACATTACATTAGTTTTTGGTGATCTGACATCTCTACACACAGCGAAACAATCTCCCTAAGAAGTCTGGTTACCATCTGTCTTCATACAAAGTTAGAAAAAAATTTTTGGAAGCTTTTAAGATCGACTTCCTTAGCACCTTTCATATCTGCGGTACAGTGTTATTAACTGTGGACGCCACGCCGCACGTTACCTCCCTGTGACTTATTTCATAACTGGTGGTTTGTACCTCCCTGTCCTAGGACGTTCAACTTTTCAGAAATATTGCAAGGAATGGATATGCTCCTGTGTTCATTTGTTTAAAGATTTTATTTGTTTGTGAGAGGTTGGGAGGGGAGAGAGCACAAGCAGGGAGAAGGACGGAGAGAGAAGGGAGAAGCAGACTCCCCACTGAGCAGGGAGCCCGATGCGGGGCTTGATCCCAAGACCCTGAGATCATGACCTGAGCCGAAGACAGACACTTAATGGACTGAGCCACCCACGCGCCCCTCCTGTATTCATTCTTAAGACTTTAGCGATCTACTCATGGTAACAAGATCTCTGCCAACAAAAAAGCAAATACAAGTGTGAGAAGGGTCGAGAGCACACACTAAGTGTAGAGAAGGAAGGCATTACTCCAGGTTCTGCTGATGCGGAAAGCCTGTGCGCTGAGTCCAGGTACCTTCACCTCGAAGAATTTATTTTAAGTCTTACTGCTTTATTATATAACTCATCATGTTAATTGTGGAAAAATAGAAAATACTCTTTACTAAAAAAAAAAAAAATGAAACCTACGCCATTGGTCATCGAAGCAGCTGAGAATAACTGCTTCTGATCATTTGGTATAAAACCTCCAGACCTTTGGATGCGAGCACATCCAGGGAAACCCACTTATTTATTCATCTCAGAGTATTTACTGGACTTCTACAAACGTTCCTGGCTTTGAGTTAGGAGCTTAAGGCTATAATGGTAAACAAAGCAGGTGTGGTTCCTTAAAGACGTATTCCTTCCGGCTGGAAGACAATTGTATAAATAGATATTTGCATTTGTCACTTTCTATGAATGTAAGCATGCACACACACACTCACTCTCAGCTGGTACAGTGTATGTTCTGTGTTATTGCTTTGCTTTTGGTCACTTTCCCCATCGTGCACGGTAAGCTTTTCTCCATGTTGGTCAATTCATGTGTCAGTTACTGTTGCCTGTTAGACAACCACAGAGCATCACTGACATACAACAGTAAGGATTCATGTCTGGAGATGGGGGCGGGTAGACTTTCCTTGGCGGGTCTTGCTGGCATGTTTGTGGGTCCTCTCACTGTCAGCCAATCTAGAATGGCCTCGGCTGGGACAAGTCGGTATTTATTGAATAATCCAAGGGTGGGCTTAGAGGTAGAAGGAAGTGGGAGGAGCTGAACCGAGACTGTAGAAATACGCTCTTGGTGGTAGAGGATCCATTTGAGAGACATATGATGAGACTTGGTAACGGTTTATGGAAGAAAAGAGGAAAAGATGTAGGTTGTGGAAATGAGCTTTCTAGCTGTGGGAGTGGTGCTCTTGGCAGAGCAGAAAGACCGCTTGCAAGTCCATCTGTCCCTGGGGTTGGGGGTTTAGAGTTGCTGAGGTCGACAGGGAGTCGCCTGTCTCTGGGCAGTGAATGGAAGCAGTGGTCAAGGGAGGACCTGTGGCATTGCCCAAGGGAAGGAAACTAGGTAGAGCAGAGAGTGCTGAGAGTAGTTTTGGGCTGATTTTCATCCTGGAATTAGGAAGAGAAAGGAGAGCCAGCGAAAGAGTGAACTGAAGGTGGGTGGAAACTGCCTAAATTTAGTTATCCATCCAGACTGAAGGAGGGGTGTTTTACAATGGAGGGAGGGATGGCCGACGGTCAGGGTGGGAAATGCCACCAGGAGGAGGAAAACTGACAAGAGGACAAGAACTTGGAATGGGGAGGTTGGGGGCACTACCAGGCAGAGCGGTTTTGGAGAAGCCGTGGAAACAGAAGGCAGGTCACATTGCCACCTGAACAGAACGACGGAGAAGGACAGGACAGAGGGTCAGCTTTCGAGCCTGTGCTTGGGGTGCCTGGCAGCCAAGGCCAGGGCCACTAAGGGCGCAGGCACGTGGGCTGTGTGAGCGTGACAGGGTGGGAGGTCAAGAGGAGACAGTCGGGGATGACTGGGGACGCCTGAGAGAGGAGGGCTCGTCAGAGGAGCCCACCCAGGAGGGGGTGCCTGGCAGGTGGGTTCAGGGGCAGGCAAGGAGGAGGGAGGGAGGGCTGGGTGGAACCGTCAGGGGAGGGCAGTGAGCACATGTGAGGTTAGGTGTGGCTGGGAGGAAAGGGGGTCCAGAGGCAGGACAGAATCATTATTGCTGCGTCTTCCCTTGGCTTCATCTTTCTCACAGTTCCCCACTTCCTGCACAGCAGCCAGGGGAACTTTTGAAAAGAAAACCGTCGACGTTCGTTTTTGCCTTCAGCATAAAGCCTGCTCTCCTTAAGGTGGCCTCCATGCTGGCCGCCTTTTGTGACGGGGTTCCTGCTGGCTTTTCAGCCCCGTCCGGCCCCACCCCCTCTACTTCCAGCCCCTCTGTTCCTTTTACCTGGAGTGCTTGACCCCCTGTGCCTGTACCTGCGCCCTCCTAACTCCGGGCCTCCGTTCAGATGGTTGACCTCTGGCTGCTTCCCGGCATCTCTTCTCTGGGAAGTGCCTTGATCTCTGCCGAATCCCCAGCATCCGGCGCCATGGCTGGTGCACAATAGGGGCTCAGCAGAACCTTCCTGAAGGAAATGGACATGGGCGGTGTTGACACATGAGGAGTCCGTGCTGCTTCTGGTGGCTGAGAACCTCTCTGCAGGTAGGGTTTCCCCTGGTGCTTCTGAGCCCCTTTGTCACGCTCGCCACAACTCCTGTGTGTTTTTCAAGCCTGACCAACCGCCCTCTGCCCTGCAGTCCTCTTTTTCTCTTTTCTTTTTAGAAATGGAAATAGAACAGGCAAAGCAGACCTCACAAGGACCTCTTTCCTTTAGACAAATAGCTGGCATTCCATTAAAATGGTAATTTCCTTTGTTTAAAAAGGCAGATGTGGTCAAATTAAGCTAATCTAATTTGCAATTTTTCATTAAAAATATATACGAGTCAGGCCGGGAGGCTGTTTGGGTCCCCAGGGTCATTGCGTTAGCAGTCACGGGAACAAATGTCCTTTATTTGCTTAGAGATACATAGAGCTTCCAGGCAAGCATCATTTCCTCACATTGACTCCTCCGTGACCTTGTTTCAGACCACGGGGGATTTCCGTCTGCCAACTTGTCTTGTATTTTGCCCTTTTCATTAAATAGAAAATCCCTAAGTACCCCTGGATTGGAGAGTCCCTTGTAGAGAGAACAGGAGAAATGTTCTCCTCTAACAGGGAACACGGGACAAAGACATGGAATTTTATACGAGAGCAAGGAAGAAAGTAACGTCCTGCGTGGAGCCGAGGGAGCACAGAGATGCGCGCTGGCCCATGTGGGTGCGTTTGCCAGAGCGTGGTGAAGGACGAGGCCGTGGTCCCTTGACATTCTCACATCCCCGAAATTTGTTAGTACCATTTATAGCGTAGGGTTTCTCCCATGAGATGCCTCATTCCTGCCTGGAACTTGTATGTCCCCATCTGAACCTTAAGGAGAGTGTATCTGCTCTCGGCCATTTGCACAGCACAGCTAAGCTCTGTGGAACCTGGACCATGTGGTCCACTGAGGTGGTGTGGTTTTTATTCTACACCCCAGCCCTGTGGGACTTGTGTCTAGTCTATTCCTTAGCAGCACTTCCGGCATCTCAGAGACCTGGATCTGAGCGCCAGCCCCGCCTCTTGCAGCTTTGGGGCTCCCCGTCTGAGAAGTGGGGATGCTGCTGTGTGGCGCTCTGTGCATGCTGGGCTCACAGCAATGGTCCTCCGCGGTGCCTCTTCCCAGCGCCCCTAGCCTTGGGATTGCTGGCCCAGGGTTGGGACCACGCATGTGACATCCACCATGCACATGACATCCACCATGCATGTGACATCCACCAAGTAGGATCTTCTCGCTTCTGTTTCATCTCAGCAGTGATACCTCGAACCCCGATGAACAGTGCTTCAGTCATTCACTGTGCCATCAGAACGTAAAACGGGTTAGAGCACAGGGAAGTGAAAGAAGTATTAGGGCGCAGGGATGAAAACGTGTGGGATGCACAGAGGCAGGCAGTGCCTACCAGAGGAGAAGGCGGTAAGCTTCCGGGGGGCAGACAGGACCTGGGCATGATGTTCTTGGCACTCTAGAAAGCTCTTGGCCCTTCTTGTCCTGGGTGACCGTAGAGTATGTGAGGACTTGGAGGTGCTTCTATACTATTTTAAAGAGGGCCGAGATCCTTGGATTATCATTTTTAAGCCTGTGATAAAACCCATCTCCCAGGAAGTATGTGGCAGCACGCTTTATTTGTCCCTCTCACATCCTGCCTTGATTGGTCTTTGGAATGAGCCTTAGGTATTTTGCTGTAGCTGGCCTATTTTCTTGCCTAAATTATGCCAATTTGTGCAGAGGATGGTATGTGATGACAAGTGAATGGTCTGCGGCGAATTCTGTCTTCTGCCGCCCTTTTCTTGTCACTGTCACAGCTGTGAGCTTTGGCAAGTCCTCCAGATAGATTTTCCTTTCCTTTTCAGTGTTTGTCTAAAATTAATTTTGACTGTTTTGAAGAGGTATCTGAGCACTCAGAGGGTTTTGCAGAGCAGAAGCGGCAGCCCAGGCAGGGGAGCCAAAGGCGTCTGACGCGGGGTGCTGTGCGAGTGCCCCCCAGAGAGGGAAACTGGGTCCTCAGCCATGCAGAGCTGGAAGGGGTGAGTGGCCGGTGTTCCCTCAAGCAGACCTGGAGTGGAACCCTTGAGGTTGGAGCTTTCAATGCCATCATGCCTTGTGGACTCCAAGGACACAGGATGGCCCGAGTCCTCATGGGCTTTCCAACCCTGGACGGTTGGCTGCCTGTCCGGAAAAAGAGTCATTTTTTTTTTTAAAGAATATAATTGAGTGACTTTGCTTTTGCTCTGTAGTATCTTATGAAATCACCCACAGCTCCCTCTGGGCCCTGTATCCACAGAGATCCCGTCAAAGGACATAGGTAGAACCTGGCTCACGATGTGGAAGGGATGCCAGTGTGTTTCATGGGTTTCTCTGTGTCCTATGGGTTTGGGTGGTCTGTGGTCTTTCCAGTAAGCAGCTGGCTCCGTGGTTTCATCGAGGGGATGGAAACCTCATGTGTTCGGTGTGAGCCCTGTGAGGGATTGGGTCTGCTCTGCTCATGTCCCTGTTGCCCGGCAGAGGCCTGGCCTCTCGCCAAATGTGGTATGACAGGCTCTTCCTATTTGCTGACTAGACTTCATGTTAGAAATATCTCCTCTGTGCCATGGACAGAGAGTTTGGCTCAACTCTTCCTGTTTCTCCTTGGTTTTAAGTGCGATTTTAATTGGTCCTGCCTGGACAAGGTACCACCTCATTGAGCCTGAGGTGGGAGTGAGAGACCTCCATTCTGTTCTCAGCTTGTCCCTTCTTCTCTGTGGGAGTTTTGTCCGTCATCACGTGGCTCCTGAGTCTTCCTCATTTGTATGTGCTCAGAAGCTGGGGTTCCAAACTATTGCCAGCACCTGTTCTCATAAAGCAAGTGGCGTTGGAACACGGCCACGCTCACTGGTTGACATGTTGTTCATGGCAGCGCTCATGCTGTAAGATGGAGTTGAGCGGTTGTGACAGGATCCATATGGCCCACAAAGCACCACCCCCCCAGTTGTTTACCATCTGGCCCTTTACAGAAGAATGTTGGCTGACCCCTGTTCAGGAGCACCAAGAGGGGCTTGGCACATGGTGAATGCCTGAGAAATGGATGAATGGAGTGGTTTGTCAGTTTGCAGGTGGGGTGTCCACTCCTGGGGGCTGTGGTGGAGGGGAGGTTGTGGGCTCAATCTCAGGACTGAGGCCCGGAGGCCTCCCCAGAGGTGTCATGGCTCAGTGTGAGCTGGTGCCTCTTTTGGAAGAGGAGTGGCTGGTGCTACCCATTCGTTGAGTTCTCAGGTATTTATTGAGCCAAACAGTTGGCAAGCACCAGGGGGGTGATTCCTGTCACGGGACACATACCGCTTGCTGATCCCACCATGCTGTGTACGTGTTGTGCGAGGTGTTCCTCACAACTTCCCTGCACAGCTGCAATGTTCCTGCTCCTCAAATGATGACGTGAGGCCATGTCCAATGTCATATCATGAGAAAGTGGCAGAGCCACATTCCAAGCCTGGGTCTGTCTGACAGCGGAGCCCGTGATGTCACGGCTGAGACTGTTCCCCTCCACTCATGGAGCACTTAGCGAATGGGTGCCAACAGGCCCGGCCCCTGATCTTAAGGGGTTTGTAGTCTAGAGGGGAAGCCTGGATTGTGTCAAATCCTTTGTGGAGAAGGGTACCAGGTGCTAAGAAGACTCCCCAGAGAAGATAAAGATGGCAGCAGTCAGCATAGTAGCATGGAATGTTACTGCTTACCATGGGACTGAAACCATTCAGAGCATGCTCCAGGTATTGTTTCTTTTAATCTGAAGAACCCCACATGATGGGTGCTGCAGACATGAATCATGTTCCCCCAAAAGATAGGTTCCGGTGCGTGAACCCCACAGTACCCCTGGTACCTGCGGAGGGGACCCAGGTTGGAAATAGGGTGTAGGTACTTGCTGGGGCAGAGTGGGGCAGAGCAAAGCAGGTGCCCGGCTGCCGGGTCTTCAGGTGTTAGGTGTGGCTCCGAATCCCCCAGTTACATCGAGTCCTTTCCCTCCCAGTCAGCGCTGACCCAGCTTCAGGACGCACACTTGTGAGAAGAGCCTGTGGCCCTCTTCAGTCTTAGGCTGTGTGCTTCAGCAAGGAAAGGGGAGGGTGTGAAGTCAACCTGACGAGATCACTCCGTGGGAAAGGCTGGGGGAACCCTGGCCTGCATTCATCTGGAGGAGATGCTGCCAGGGCTCCCCCACATCTCCCCCCGAGTCTCCCTTTCCAGCCCCTCTTCTTGGAGGAAGGCAGGTAGTTAAAGATCAGCCTGCCACATAGCTGCTTGTATTGTCAGAAAAATCAATTTGTCAGATCAGCCACGGAAGAGACACGGTTGGCGCCCACCATGTGCTAGGAGGTATGCTAAGACGTTTTGTTCTTGTTTTTAAAAATCACAGCAACTCTTTGAGATGTTCTCATATCCCTATTTTACAGATGGGAAAAGAGGTTTGAGGCTTTACAGTGACCGAGCCAAGGAGTCACAGACAGTGGTCACGCTGGAATTTGAATCCAGGGTCTTTCTGACTCCAAGGTCATGTTCTCAACCACTGCTTCTGGAGCAGGAGGTGCTCTCAGGGAGGGAAATGTGAGGTGGGGCTGCCCAGTGTGTGTGTGGGGTGTCTACGTGGGGACTGTGGGAGAGGGATGGAAAACCAAGGGACCCTCTTGGGGTCGTGCTTCACGGTTGGAACTAGTCCTGGCCCCACAGCTAGTCAGACTTCCTAGCGCCACGTCATGCGCCTTCATTTTAAGGTAAACATGGATAGGCTGCTTGGTTCGCCTGGGCAGTGCTGCCTAGTCTTTCCCCCACCTCCCTGGCTTCTTCTTCCTAAGCCACAGCGTCTTTATGGAGCTCACGCTCACATAGTGGATGTGCATGGGCTGTTGCGTGACCTGCTTAGGAAACCGTACCCAGAAGCTGTTGTCATGACTTGACTAGTAAAACGAATCCATTAGTGAATTTTGTTGTTACAGCCGTCTTTAGCCTTGGGTGTACCTAACCTGCCCCATTACCTCCCCCACACCCCCCAGCCCTCACCACCTCTATTCCCACCTCTCTGTCCTTACTAGTCCTTACAGCACAGGGTAGATGTATTAGAGCCTAGATGGATCATGACTCACGCACACATTTATTCCACCAAGCTGTCGGTCTGGTGAGTTTATTTGGTGTGGGTCTCAGGGAGTTGTTATATGAATATCTTAGAGGAAGCAAAGGAGAATGATGAATGCTTGGAAAGCTCTTCCCTGACATTCTAATTCTTACTCACTAAGTGTTAAAGTGGCAATATTTAGTCTGATGACTCAGTCTGTGCAGGGGAATTGGTTTTAGTGCTCTCACCATTGGGGCTCATGAACTGATCCACCACTAAGGTCGGAATTACCCGAGAGATGAGTTTATCTGGACTCGGGAAAGAGAAGACAGTCTTCAGCCCCGCTCGTTCCACAGCTTCTGCTGTCTTGTCAAGTCCTGGCTGGTGACTTGGCTGATGGTACCACCAGACGTGTCTTGGCTTCTTGAAGGAAAATTTCACGTTCAAATCAGAGGCTGACTTAATGTATGATTTTTGGCTATTAAGCCAAAGAAATGAGTGAAGACATTAAAATCATTGGCTTATCTTGTGTGAGGCTTGAGCGCCACCATTATCGTCCAGTGGGCAAGAGATGCCGCTCGGAAGAATTTGCAGCTTCCTCGGGAAGCAGAGAAAGTATTAAGAGACCTTGTCACTTGAACAGTGTCTTTTTGAACATAAAACCCTCCTTTTTTGTTATTTCAAGCCACAGGATGGCACAGAAACATACTCGCATATTACCCAGGATTTTTTTTTCTCTGCAGTAAAGATAAATCGGTATATGTTTGATCTCTCATGTTTGAAGGAAATTAAAATAAATTCATTATGATGAAACTCTTTTCAGATGGCTAATCTGTCTTTGTTGTGATAGAAAGCCAGAATGAGTTTTCATTCTAGTGGCTTGAAAACATGATCCTGACATTAACCATCCTAGGAGGTGGGCAGTGGGCTGGCGTTCCTTGCCTACCGCCGCATGTACGTAGCATCCCCAGGCCCGGAGGCCTGCCGCTGAGGTTAGATGGCGATGGGAGGGTGTTCTGGTCCCTTTAAGGCTTTCTCTGGTTCCTGTGGGAAAGCGGGGTGTACTGCATGGCCAGAGTGGGGGGTGGGGGAGGAGGCCCAGGAAGCAGTCCCAGTCTTGCAAAAGCTGAGTCTGTGGAGAACTGTGAGGTGTCTCAGGGCTACAGAAACCATTTATCTCGTGCGTCTGAGTTCTTGGGCACCTCGGAGTGTAGCAGGTTGCCCTCCTGGTGCCTTTCCATGCCTCTGCCACTTCTCTCTTCCCAGCTGCTGACTTCCCTCAGGTCTCATGTCCTCGTTCCCCAAGAGGGAAGCTCTTAGTAGTGAGTTAGTAGTGGGGGGTGCTGGCTAGACTGTGGAGGAGAGCCCTGAGGCCGGGCACTGAGCCCTGGTCTGGCCTCCCGAGGCGAGGGCGAGGGCTGCCTGGTAGAAAACATGCTCACCTGTGGTCATGAAACCCCATCTGGCCACTTTTCCCTGGAAAGGGGGCTGTCAGCATGTAGCCTTTGGTAGCATCTCTGTCTCCTTGCTGGCTCAGGTGGGGACTGTGACCTCATTTGCACGAAGGGTCTCTGGCCACTTGTGTTTCCAGCTCAGAATCCGTGCCTGAGACAAAGGGCAGCTTTTTAGCTCAGCCTTCAGCTTTGGTTTTGTTGGTCAGCCGGCTCATCCTCATTTTACGGAGCTGCAGGGGCTGGGCCAGTCCCACCTGGACTCCTATACCACCGCTCTCTCGCTTCTGCCATCCTTACTCCCTTGCTTCTTCCCACAGCCTCAGAGCTGCACTTACGCAGCCATTGCCCCGACTGTCCCTCAGGCAGCAATTCCTGTGCAGAGCGAAGCTGAGACACAGAAGGGGCGAGGTGGCTGTGTTGCATTTCTGCCAGCTCTGTCTCCTGATTCTCATGTGGTCTTGTCAGATTTCTTTCGGGCCAGTCTGATGGCTCTTTAGGACAAGGACTTACTTTCAGGACTGATTTGGTTAACTTGTTGACCGGAATCTGTCACTTGGAGAACACACCACGGAGTTTCCTCTCAACCCACTGGGAGAGAAGGCTGAGCGCCGCTGCAGCTGGTGGTCACACGGACACAAAAGAAGTAGCCCTGCTCTCACGATTTAGCTGGCAGCTTATTTAATTGCTTGTGTCTTGCCTTGTGCCAGAAACTTAATTTATTATTCCACAAGTAATACATGTTCCTTGTAGAAAATTAAAAAAGAAAAAAAAGAAAGAAACAGTAACAGGAACAAATTGTTCCTTGATACTTGGAGAGCAAGACATCACACATTACATTTTTCCCTGAAGTTAAATCAACTTTCAGTACAACTTGCCAGAGATAGACAAGAGGACTGGGGTCACGCATGCCTCAGGGCTCCTTCCTCTGGGAAAGACCAGGGAGCTACAGGAGAGACCAGAGAGCCTGGCACTGGATGCCCCCCCATCCTCGTGGGGACCCCCGGGGCCTGCCCCACACCAGCAGGCAGGCTCCCGGCCGTGGAGGCCTCCACATGCTCCGCCCCGCCCCACACGGCGTGCGAGGCCATTCCCCGGTTCCGAGCTCCAAGCTCGGGCCCCCCTTGCTTGCCTCGTGGGGACGGGCCAGGAGATCGGAAGCGCAGGAATACTGTTTGCTTCCCTGGAGCAGGGAGAGCCCGGACCTGGAGAACATCAGGCCGGTCGTCTCCTTCATGCGTCAGCGAAGCCGGGCCCCCGTCGGTGAGCCGCAGCAGCAAAACAAACAGGCACAAAAAGACTGCAGTAAACTTCTGAATAACGTACCGTTTTGATGTACAAGGGCGCAAAAAGGGCGTAAGCTGCTCCTGCTTCTGTTAGCCATGCTTCACGGCTGCTAACACCTTGTTGCTGACCTTCCAGACTTCTCTCTCTGGGCGCATGTACCCAGGCGCCCCGGGAAGGCTGGATGCAGAGAGCCGGTGGAGGGCAGTATTGGAAGAAGAGGCAGGGATCGGGAAGGAAAACCTGGGCATGGAAATCAGATGAATCCAGGAGCTGCTTTTCCAAGAAGGCGTACTCGCTTCCCTCCAGCGCCAGATGCTGGTTTCCGTGAAAAAGACTCTTCTTCTCCAGGCACCTTTGAAGGGAAACCTGTTGGTAGGGTGCATCTTATTTCTTTTTTGAAACGCCCACCTCCTGCCACATCCCAGGGGCAGTTCTGCTGGCCGAGGACCTTGTAATTGCTAAAGTGCAATTCAGATCTGAGTGTGATTGCCGTCCAACCCAGTGACTCTCATTATTCCTTTGCTTTCTTGCATCAAAACCACTCACACCGACAGCAGCAAAGCCAGCACTCTGGGCCCCTGGTGATGGGCAGGCCGGCTTCACTTTTAGTAAGTGGGGGAGCGCGGGCAGGAGCCGTGCCTGCTGGAGGCCCACAGAGCCCGTGCCACTCTCTTCCTCGGACCAGAATACCTGGGGCCTGGGTTGCCTTCTGGGGCTATAACTGGGCTGGTCCCCGGCTTTTATTCTAAGCTCTGCTTGTTCCCAGACCTGAAAATAATTAGAGGCAAGTGTGCCTGGAGTGGGCTTCTCTGTGTGAATGCCTGGCAGCTGCTGCTTCCCTTTTATCGGGCGTGCCCATTTTACTTCGCGTACTCGGCTGCTGAGATGGCCAGCAACAGTTTGATTGCATTCAGTGCTTTCGAGATTGCTTTTGAGTTTCTTGTGGCGCCTTCTGAAAAGGCCTGATGCTTCTGGGGGCAGCGGAAAGGCATATTCTCCTAAGCTCCTTTGAAGTGGCCGGGCGGGCGGCGTGGGCTTTGTTCTCTGCAGACACGTCTTTGGAGATTCCAGCTGTGGGTCTCCCCAGCGGGCAGGGCTGGGGGTCGCTGGAGGCCACTAGCACCTGAGCGGACCTGGAGCCTGGGGCTCAGGCTCGCTCATTCCACTGCTATCCAGCTTTGGTGTTGGGGTGGATTTTTGTTTCAGGGTTTTTTTTTTGGTTTTTTTTCTTTAAACCAACCTTATTTTAGTTTTTGTTTTGACGAGGAGGAGAGGCTATTTCCTTCTTTCTTAAAGGAGTCTGGGTTCATTTTTACCTAAAGTCAGGATCCTGGATTAAATAATTTATGGAGATATTTCTGAATTTTTAAAAACGTCACTTTATTGAGGTGTGATTGACATGAAAAGCTTTATGTATTTCATGTATACACTGAATGAGTTCGTAGGTAAGTGTATACCCATGAAACCATCACCACAGTCTATGCCATAAACATATGCATCACCTCTAAAAGTTTCTTCCCACTCTAATTATTACTATTTATTTATAGTGTGCGATAAGAACACAGCATATGATCTACCCTCTTGCAAAATTTTAAGACTACAACACGGTATTGGTAACCATAAGCGCTGTGATGTCCAGCAGAGCTCTAGAATTTACCACATGTAACTGGAACTTTGAACCTAATGCCTCTGCGTTTTCTTCTCCCCACCCAGGCTCTCACAGTCGCCATTTTACTCTCTGCTCCTCTGAATTTGACCATTTAGGGTTTGACCTCATATAAGTGGTGTCATGTAACATTTGTCCTTCTGTGTCTGGCTTATCTCACAAAACACGCTGTCCTCCAAGTCCGTCCACACTGTTGCAAATGGGAGGATGTCTCTCTTTTTTTAAGGCCGAACAATACTCCACTGTCTGTATAAACCACATTTTCTTTATCCACTCATCCACTGATGAACATTTAGGTTATTTCCGTGTCTTTGCTGTTGTAAACAGTACTGCAATGAACATGAGAGTGCAGCTATCTCTTTGAGATCCTAATTCCTTCGGATATATATCTAAAGGGGGGATTGCTGGATCTTAGGGTAGTTCTGTTTTCTATTTTTTGAGGACACTCCATTTTGTTTTCCATTTTGGCTATACCAGTTTACATCGCTAACGTGTGCAAAGGTTCCCTTTTCTCCACTTCCTTCCCAATACTTGTTATCTTTTTTTTTTTTTAAGATTATTTATTTATTTATTTGACAGCGAGAGAGATCACAAGTAGGCAGAGAGGCAGGCAGAGAGAGGGGGAAGCAGGCTCCCTGCTGAGCAGGGAGCCCGATGCGGAGCTCGATCCCAGGACCCTGAGATCATGACCTGAGCCAAAGGCAGAGGCTTAACCCACTGAGCCACCCCAGGCACCCTTATCTTTTGTTTTTTGATGATAGGTATTCTTTTTTTTAAATTTTTAAATTTTTACTATTTATTTTTTAAAAATATTTTTATTGAGATATAATATAGGAAAGCACACAGATCTTAAGTGCACAGCTCAGTAATGTTTACCCCTAAATATTCCTCTGTAATCTTCTCTAATTAAGATCCAAGAAGCTTTCCAGCTCCCCATGTGACCCCTCCTGCCGGTCCCAGCCGCTACTCCCTTAGCAAAGTTAACTGCCATTCTGACTTTTATCACCATTGATTAGTTTTGCCTGTTTTTGAACTTGATATAAAATGAACTCATCCAGTATATATTTTTCTTTACCTGTCATCTTTCACTCATCATGTCTGTGAGATTGTCATGTTGTATCTATAAGTAGTTCCCTAGCGCTCTGCTGTATTCCATTCTATGAATGTGTTACCACAATTTATTTGGTCGTGACTTTTTTATTTTTTTTAATTAATTTATTTTTATTTATTTATTTGATACAGAGAGAGAGAGAGAGAGAGAGATCACAAGTAGGCAGAGAGGCAGGCAGAGAGAGAGGAGGAAGCAGGCTCCCTGCTGAGCAGAGAGCCCAATGCGGGGCTCGATCCCAGGACCCTGAGATCATGACCTGAGCTGAAGGCAGAGGCTTTAACCCACTGAGCCACCCAGGCACCCGGTTGTGACATTTTTAAAAGTTTGACCTAGAAGCCATCTTTTGATATTGGCCATCATTTATGCCAGGGATTTAAAAAAAAATTAGCAGTGATGCTTTCTTTTTTTCCCAAATCAAATGTCATCTGGATTCTCTTGGTAAGAAATAGAGGGCTATGAACTGCTGCACCTTCATTGGGGGTTGAGGGCTTTGAGCCCCCAGCCACTTTGCCTCCCCGGTCCTCTGGGGGAGGCCCTTGGGTGAGGCACTTTACCTTATTGACTTACTGTGGAGTTGGACCATCTCCCTGCTTTCCACTTGCTCGTGCATTTTTGGACAAATTACTTAACCTCAGTTTCCTTGTCTACAAAATGGACATTAAAAAAATGAACGCTGCTATCATAGGGTTATTGGTAACAGTAAGTAGGACCATGCAAGGCAAGCACCATGCACAGCACAGACACTTAGCATGGGCTTCATGAGTGGTGTGGGGAGCCCCGCTGTCTTTCTGGGCATCATCATTCCCACCTTGCAGAGCCCTGGTACTCCCAGGGGGTACCATTGCAAAGCCACAGATGCATGCCAGTGCCAGGATGGCAGCCCTTACTATTCCTCCAGCCCTGGGAAGATGTGATAAGGCAGAGTGTGTTGGTCCACGGTGTGCTGGAGTGTCTCCGAGACACTTCTCCCTGCTGGTTTGCGAGCATTTTGGAGAAAGGCATGTCACTCCGTGTTGGGGGCTGGTAGAAACCTGGCGCTCCACTGGTCAGTAGAACTATGCCCCCCAGAGCCCTCTTTCCCACACCCACCTTTTGCTGTGCACCTGGGCTTCCTGGGACGGTTAGTTCTGCTCAACGAAGACCATGTGGCGCTCCATCCTTGTGGCAGGATGTCCTTGTGGCCCAAATCCAGAAAGATGTTAGGATGGGAAGAATAGAGTGCCTTTCTGGCTTTTATCCTTCCCTGGCTTCCAGCCAAATTGGACTTTTGGAGCCAGGCCCAGGCCCAGGTGGAGCTGGAAGGATTAGATATAACTATTACTACTCTTCCTAATAACAATTGCTAACATTTATTTAGTGCGTACAGTCTGCATTAGATGTGCTATTGAATTGAGTCCTCACAACACCCCTGTGAAGTAGGTACCATTATTATATGTGTTTGTACATGTTGATCTGCCCACTGGGTACCACCTCCTCTAACTATAATTAAGTTTCATGGGGAGAGATTTTTTTTTTTCTTCTTTTCACTGTTGCATCCCCAGAAGCTAGAATAGTATGGGCTTAAGAGATATTTGTTAAATGAATGAATGTTTCTATTACAGAAGAAGAAATTGAGGCCTACAGCCATTAACTCAACCAAAGTCACACTGCTGCTAAGGGGCAGAGTGAGGTCTTTTGAGGCCGAGAGCCTGCTGGTTACCATCTTCCTGTACAGGAGTTGGAGACCCTTCCCAGAAGGACAGAGGTTTGGGTTTGGAGTGGCATGGAGATCTCACGGAGGCCTTCCAAGCCATCTTGGTTCTTGGATGCACTTTTAGTCACAGTACGATTGGCGGCAAGTCATTACCATTATGCCATTACACTGCAAATTACAGCTGCAAAGAGATTCTGTCCCGAATAATTTCCACATCTTTGAGGCAACAACTGGACTCTGAGATGAGACACGAGCGGGTGAGGGGCTGCTCACCTGCAGGCCCCTTCCCCTGCTGCTCAGCCGTGCCTTGCTCTGTCTGAGGTTAAATGTGCATTTGCCCACTTCCTGTTCAAGTATACAGTACCTCCTCTGTTCCTGCATTTTTTTTCTTCCGTTTTTAGCATTGCTGTTTTTTGGCGTTTTACTTTGGAATCCTTAGCAAATTGTAGCTAATCTCCACAGCACTCATTCTCTCTTCCCTTCCTGGGAATTTCTGACATAGGGTTGGACTTTTTTTTTTTTTTTTGGATAGCTTTGAACCAACTTCGGGTGTCAGCTGGGTGCTGTTTTTAAAACAGTGCTTGTCTCCTCTTTACCTGTTTCCCAGCCTGGGGTCATTTTTAGCAGGTTTCAGTGCTGGTTGCCTTGTCAGGATCTTAACTTTAAATAGGAGTTTGCGGACATCTCTTGCATTTTCCCTCAGCATGCAGGAATGGATTTGCTTCCACTCTTTAGCATGAAGGTACTGTTTGTCGGGGGCGAGTGGTGAGCTACAGAATGTGGGGCTTAATGGCCTCAGGAGATGAGAGGCAGGACACCATAGCAGCTACGAGCTTGCCTCTGGACCAACTGCTCTTGAAAAACCTGTCAAGGTTTTTCATGACATTTGCTCATTCTTGAGACCTCCGTGGTCCAGGATGGTAATCACCAACCATGTGTGGGTGCTGAGCACTTAAAAAAGGCTAGTCTGACTTGAGGTATGCCCTGTGTATAAGACACACACCCGAAGCCAAAGCCTTAGTGGAGGAAGAAAAAAGTAAAATAGACCATTAACATTTTAAGATACTGATGACATGTCAGTGTGATAATATTTTGTATACGTTGGGTTAAATGAAACATGAAAATTAATTTCGCCTGTTTTTTTCACTTTTTAATGTGTCTGCTAGAACATGAAAGCGACATGCAGGGTTCACAATTGTGCCTCACGTGACATCTGTCTGGGACAGCTCTGGGACAGTGGGACTGAGGCGGTGTCGTGAGGATAGGCAAATGGATGGAGGTGTTTAGTTTGGTACTTGGCATGTGGTAGGCGCCCATGGTGTCATAGAGGCTGTCACCGTCGGCATCATGTCATCATCAAGGTTGGAAATCTCAGCTAGGAGGAGAGCATTTGGAATTGGAGACGTCTGGGTTCAGGAGAGTTCCAGGTAAACTCATCTCCTCCTTCCAAGAGGTTATGTATGATTTAGGGTTCGCGAGCGTTCCTGAGAGTCCCTCTCCTCTTGACTTCGCATTTGTGTTTATAATGGAAGGTTGTTTGTACAATTCATGATAAACCTCTTACCTAAAGTGATAACTACTAATTGCAACCCAGTCATAGACTTCCCTGAGGCTTCTTTATTTACCCAGCTACCTGGACTATTGCATTGGAGTGAAAAATCCATTTTTTAATGAAACCTCTTATATAATAGCTAAGCTTTGTGAAGTGCTTCCCATATGCCTAGCTCTATGCTAAGTGTTTTTCACAGTATTGACCTGCCACATTTGTGGTGGAATAAAGCCAGGATTTGGCCTGAGGGAGAACCCCAAGTTTTATAGCACATGAGGGAGCTGGGCCTTGAATCCAGGTCTGTCTGATGCTGAAATGGCACGCTATTTATTCCGTCTCATTAGCACTTAAAGCAAGACTCTCTTAATCAGGAAACCCAGGGCAGCAGCGGAACCTGTATTACCGGGTGTCTGAGAAATTGGAGAGACCTTATGTCTGCAGGCAGAGAAAGACCAGGAACTCGCTGAGAATCCTCTGAGCAAGGCTGATTCTGGAAGCAGAGTCAAGTACAGGGTGGCCGGCCACGTGCTGCGGCCAGGCAGTCGGGTGAGCAGTGAGGGCACTACAGCCCTCGTCCCAGGCCGCCCCTTCGTCTTGGTGAGCAAGATTTCGTATGGTTCTTCCGTGGACCCGAAGTCCATTCACCGGAAGGGTTTTCTTTGCCAAGCCCCTGGAGAGGTAGAGAAAAATACCGCCCCAGACACTTGACAAATGCATTAACTTTGGCAGGGCTGCTTCAAGGAGGCATTTGATAGCATGTTTCCAAGGCCACAGTGTTTTCTGGGAGAAATTTCTCGACAGCTAGAACTCTAATGGCTGCGTGTGTCAGGATAGGACCTTATCTTTCACTTAGGCGTGATGTAAATTTGCTGGTGACTTTACCACGTTAGCTAAATGCCAGGAAAGATACGTGTCACGGAGCTGGGCGTTTATGTTGCCGCGGGACGCCAAGCCCCGCATTCTTTAATGAATGAGTGTCACTGATTGGAGCAGCTGCCTTTCAGGGAAGCCGTTCCTCTTGAATAAAAGATTTCTATTTAGTATCCCTATTATTTCCTCTTTGACCTCCTTTCAGTCAAAATATGCAAGGCTCATTCCTCACCTCTTGACATCCGGTGCCTGTTAGAACCTTATTAGCATTTGTTCTCATTGATGTTCATTGCATTTTCTATCCGGCAGGGACCTGATTAAGAGGTGGAAAATCACCGGACTGGGTCCACGTGTGACTGTCAGCCTGTGGCAGGATGACCAGCTCAGCATTTAATCACATCTCTTGTGTTTTCAGTTTCCCTTCATACCCCTGGAGGGAAAAAGTTCAATTCCAAGTCACGCTCTGTCTTGGCAGGGAGAGGTAGGGGCCGGAAGGGGGATGCAGAGTCTTGAGTGCCATGCAAGGCAGGCTGGGGCCTGGATGACAGATTCCACCTGCCATTTGCACAAGGCACCTTCCCTGTGTCAGTTGCGGCAGGAAGAGGCAAGCTAGCAGTGACCCGTCATCACAGGGCGGACCTGTCATCACAGGACACTGACAAGGGCCAGGCCCAGGGCTAACTGGTCTACCCATTGGATCTTAGTCCCCATGCTGGTCCTCTGAGGTTGGTAGTTGCTCCAGAATGAATTGTGTCTCTCTAAAATTTCTGCGTTGAAGCCCTGTCATGTGATGATATTTGTAGGTGGGATCTTTGGGAAATGGTCGGGTTTAGATGAGGTCATCAGGGTGAGGCCCTCCTGGTGGGACTGGTGAGCTGAAGAAGAAACAGCAGGGAGCTTGCTGCTTCTTCCTCTCTGCTGTGAGACAGCAGGGTGAGAAGCTGGCCAGCCAGAAGCCAGGAAGCAGGGCCTCTCCAGGAAAATGAATGAGCTGGCCCCTTGTCCTTGGGCTTCCAGCCTCCAGGACTATCAGAAGCCGGTTCCCATTGCCCAAGCCACCCATCTGTGGTGTTTCGTTGTGGCAGCCCGAGCTGACCGAGACCGTGGTCCTCGTGGGTCTTCGTGCTGTTTTACCGATGTAAGAGGCTTGGCCCAGTTCCCCAGTCAGCGGACCGCAGGGCAGTCAGGAACTGCGATCTGCGGCCCAGTCTCCTGGGCTCCTCTCTGCCTCTGTGGGGATAGCAACTGTGTGTGTATGCGGGGTGGGGTGGGGAGGGTTTGCCTCTGTATTCTCCCTGGGTGGATCTCTTTTGGGCCTGTCCTTTATCTCTGGGTCTGTCACAGAGCCTGTGCAGAAGAGCCAGTGAGTAGATACCAGTTGCCAGTTGCGGGAATGAATGCGTGGGAGGAGTGAAGGCGGCAAAGGTCTGGGACAAGGGCCCCCTAAGGAAAGAGGCGGCTGGAGGGAGCCGCAAGCCACTCACCTTCTCCCGTCACTCACGACCTGTGTCTAAGCCTCCACAAACACCAGTCCCCAGAGAAGTCTCTGCTGCAGCTGGCCTCCCCAGAGATACTCTCCCATTCAGGGACCACCGTCCTGGCCATCTGGAACAGTCCCCAGACGTTCCCCCCGCCTGTCGCCCCAGCAGAGTCCTCTCTGTCTGCCCACACCTCTGCTCTCTACCTGCACACCGGGCTGGATGGCAAAGAAGGGGTTAAAGCCTGCAAGTGTGAGTCTGTTGTACAGAGCAGCATCTAGGTCATTCCTGTGACACAAAAGAAATGAAATACAGCTCGCCCAGCTGCCGCTTGCTGCATAAACCCCGCTGCTCCGTGCAGAACACCAGGCAGGCACCAGGCCATTTTAATAAGATACAGCGAGATTAATAAGGGACCAGACCACATGTTTCATGCCTCTCCAGAACATGCTGTCCTGTGCACAGTTGTTGGGTGCGGGTACTCAAGGGGAGAAGCAGTAGGGACAGAGGGTTTGGGGGGAGGGGTGGGAGAGGGAGGCAGTGAGGGCATCAGCCTCCAGCCAGGCCAGCCCAAGGAGCTTCTTGGGGGAAGTTTTGCCTACGGCATCTGTCCCACACCTGGGTCCAGCCTGGGTTTGTGGCAGTGTAGGGTCACCCTGGGGCCCTGTGGAGCACTCCCAGGCCTGGCGGCTCTGTTGGGGTTGCACAGGGCCTTTGCATCTGGTGTTCTCCCTGCCTGGATCATCCTCTCTTGTCTCTGCCTGGGCAGCTTCCCCTCCTCCTTCAGGTCTCATTTCCTGCAGAAGCCTTCCCAGACACCCAGGGTGGCTCACAGGGGCCATGCTCCATCCTCGGGGCCCCAAGCTCCTCTCCTATGGTACTTTCCCCAGTTGTAATTTTATTTTTTATTTTTTTAATGGAATGACATCTTTTTAAAAAATTTTATTTATTATGTTATGTTAGTCACCATACAGTACATCATTAGTTTTTTTTTTTAAAGATTTTATTTATTTACTTGACAGAGAGAGATTACAAGTAGGCAGAGAGAGAGGAGGAAGCAGGCTCCCTGCTGAGCAGAGAGCCCGATGTGGGCCTCGATCCCAGGACCCTGAGATCATGACCTGAGCCGAAGGCAGAGGCTTTAATCCACTGAGCCACCCAGGTGCCCTACATCATTAGTTTTTGATGTAGTATTCCATGATTCATAGCTTGCGTATAACACCCAGTGCTCCATACATTCCGTGCCCTCTGTAATACCCATCACCGGGCTCACTCATCCCCCCTCCCCCCTCCCCTCTGAAACCCTCCGTTTGTTCCCTGGAGTCCATAGTCTGTCACGTAATTTTAGCTTCAAATGTCCTCACCCTGCTTTGGCTTGTCTGGTTTACTCTCCTACTTAGTTTGCAAAAACTGAGTTTGTCTGCCTGTTGATTAGTATGTTTGTACTTGAAAACTGTTCTCCCAGCCTGAGTTCCACAGCACCTTCTGGGTCCAAAGCCCATCATTAGCTGCCTCTGGTCTTGTGACTATGAGGTACAGGTAGGCGTTTGAGGGAGAATTTGGCCCAATGAGTTCGAGCTCCTGCGTGTGTCTCCTCGGATCAGGTATGCACTCCAGTTCAAACGGCATTTTGAAGAGAGGGTCGTAAGATGGTGAAGCTGCTTTTCGGGGCAGGCTGGGTAGGCTAGGCAGTGCTGGGGAAGCCTGGGGTGGTGGGCATCTTGGTCGTGGCACGTCTGAAACACACATAGCAATAGCTTCTCTGTCTCTGGCCCTGGACATTGAGGGCAGGGCTGTGCTGTCTCTGAACATCCTGAGACCTTGGGACAATTCCTAGCAGGTAGTTGGTACCTAACAGGTGTAGGCTTCAACAATGTGTCTAGGACATTTCCAGACTTTGTGTGCTGAGAAATTTTGTTGGGATGCATCGTTTGTACAGGTCATCATGAAAGGCTGTAGGCAGAAAAAAAAAGAGGGAGGCAGAAGGAGCTGAGCTTGGGATGGTAATGGTGTTATTAGATCCCATGCCTTGGTTTCCTACATTCCCCTAGCTGTATGCCTCTTATCTCTTTTAATGCTTGTAGGCCTCTGTCTACTGGAGTTACTTATATTTCTTCCATTAAGATCTTCTCAAGCTGGGTGCCTGGGTGGCCCAGTGGGTTGAAGCCTCTGCCTTCGGCTCAGGTCATGATCTCAGGGTCCTGGGATCGAGGCCCGCATCGGGCTCCCTGCTCAGTGGGGAGCCTGCTTCCTCCTCTCTCTTTGCCTGCCTCTCTGCCTACGTGTGATCTCTCCCTCTCTGTCAAATAAATAAATAAAATCTTTAAAAAAAAAAAGATCTTCTCAAGCCTGAGTGTCTGCCCCGTGCCCAGTCTGGGCCACGATCCCCTGGGGCTGCCCTGGACGTACCTGGAGACTTGCTTATGTTTCAACTTCTGCTTTATGGAAGATGCAGTATATGTGTACGATGGAATATTACTTGGCCATAAAAAAGAATGAAGTATTGCCATTTGCGACAACATGGGTGGAGCTAGAGTGTATAATGCTAAGCAGAGTCAGAGAAAGACACCGTATGATTTCACTCATACGTGCAATTAAAGAAACAAAACAAAGGAATAAAGCAGGTGGAAAAGTGAGAGATAAACTAAGAAAGAGACTCTTAGATATGGAGAGCAAACTGATGGTTACTGGAGGGGAGGTGGCTGGGGGGATGGGTTGGATAGATGATGGGGACTAAGGAGGGCACTTGTGATGAGCACCAGGTGATGTCTGGAAGTGTTGAATCACTATATTGTACACCTGAAGCTAATCGTACACTATATGTCAACTAGCTGGAATTTAAAGGAAAACTTAAAACTCCAAACCCATGCAGTGCTCAGTGGCAGTGCTGCTTCTTTTTGTTTTTTTATTAAGATTTTATTTATTTATTTGACAGAGAGAGAGAGATTATAAGTAGGCAGAGAGGCAGGCAGAGAGAGAGGAGGAAGCAGGCTCCCTGCTGAGTAGGGAGCCCGATGCGGGTCTGGATCCCAGGACCCTGAGATCATGACCTGAGCCGAAGGCAGAGGCTTTAACCTACTGAGCCACCCAGGCGCGCTCAGCAGTGCTGCTTCTTGCTGACAGTTGACCGCAGGGATATTGAGGGCTTGACGCAACCCAGCAGAAGCCAGGGCTCCCCCTCTACACCGTACATTGCCATGTGGGATGGGTGTGGCTCACTCTAGAACACAAAGGAGGGGTCTTAGCTAAAGCAGGGAAGCTCTAACTGAGGCGGACCACAAATGCAAGCCAAGCCCTCTCCCTGGATAGCAGGGGTGATACAAAGTCAGTGGAACCCAAGTCATTTCACTTCATCTACTTGAAAAGATAGGAACAGATGAACAAACAAAACCAACGAGAGCACTCCAAGCACAGAAGCCCGGCTGACCGACTCATTTGTCACAGCGCTGGGTCTCTCTGTCTCTGTCTCTCTGCTGTCTCCAGCTCAAGAATTGTAGCAGTCTAAGGTCTGCTGTTGAAAAAATTGCACCCCTAGTCGTTTCCCATTCTCATTTACTTGGTCTGATTTTTTTTCTTTTAAATAGGATCCACACCCAGCATGGGGCTTGAACCCTGAGATTAGGAGTGGCATGCTCCACAGCCTGAGCCAGCCAGGCGCCCCTACTTGTTCTGATTTCTTGTTTTGCACACAACTGGACCACACTTAGCTGGAGCATCTGTCTCCCATTCCCCTCCCCCTCACACACACACATTTTCTTAGATCCACGCTCTTTTTCCCGTGGAAGCAGTGATGGAGAGTCTCTGGACATTCCTGCATTCCTGGAACCTAGGAAGCCAAGGCATGGAATCCAATTTCCTGCATTACTCTGCCCATTCAAAGAGCTGAACTCTTCTGACCATTGATGGTGGTAAATGGCGCACACTAAGGTGGGGGTGGGAGGGGACTCTAGCCTTGACCTTCTAGGCCACCTTGGTGTAAATAGGGCAAGGGTGTTGGAATCCAAAAGGTCCCAGCTCCCAGCTTGGCTCTGCCACTTTTTTTTTTGGTGGAGTGGCCATGGGCAAGTCTGTTAACATCTGTGTCTTTCTTTTCTTATCTGAAAAATGAAGGTGATAGTGCTTATCTCCCAGGATTGTCCTGAGGATTGAAGATCTTAAATCTCTCCAGTATTTAGCACAATACCTGGTAGTGAGCTGTTCAATACATGGGAGCTATTTGTGGCATTTATTATCTAGCTTATAGATGGCAATGAGACAGTTTCAAGTTTTCTATTTTGAAAACATCATAATTGTCCTATTGCCCATGTGACATCCTGAATTTTAGTAGGATTGAAAGATACTATCTCGTCCTTGGAGCACTTGGAGAGTATTCTTAGAGGATTCAGTAGAGTTCTGGGTTAAAGTGCAGAAAACCCAAATCTCTGTTTGGCCACCTACTAAACTTCTGTGCAAAGAGCTCTTGTGGGGACCCGACCTTGAGTTTGCCTCCATGGCATTGGTTGGCTGTCGGTGCCATACTCAGAGCCTTTGCTGCTCCTTCTGGGACATGTCATGCAGATTCCCTTTTTCCTAGTGCTGCCAGAAGCTTTAGGACTGTACTTTTCCATGTCTTTATGTGTAAGTGGTATTATGGAATATTTAATAAGGTCAACTACATTACATGTTTGAAAACTGTAGAAGTTGAATTGGGGAAACAGCTTTGATTGCATGAGTAATATTTAAAGTGCTTGCTAAAAATACAGTAACTTTTCTGTCAATAATAGAAAACCTTCTGAGCTCTGGAGAAATTTTTAAAGCAAGATCCAGTGGCTCTTGCCCATCTTGGTGAAAGTTTCCATTAAACAGATGATTCATGTTATGAGAGTAGAGTGATTAACATGAATTATGGGGAAATTATTCAGAGACTTGAATGGCTGAGTTATGAATGGGTTAGGAGGCAGATTGCTCTAGCAATTGGTGTTTTTAAAGGAAGATTTTAGCCTACGATGGAAGACCCTCAAAACACAAGGTTTGCCCAAATATTGGTGTTGCTTTTGAAGGAGATGTCCAAGAGTCCCTTAAAGAGGGAAAACTTGCTTTCAGGGTAGAGGAGTTACTTCTGTCCATTCCCGAACAGATTCTAGAATTCCTCCCAAACTTGACTCTCTAAGTAAGGTTTGAGAAGGTCAGAGCTCCGTCTTGAAGGGTGAGCCTTTAAATCCCGGCTTTGTGCAGAGGACTGGGAAGAATCCAAAATTACTTGCAGTTGGCCAGAGACTCCTGTGTGGTGACTCTTGTGAAGGAAAAGGCTGAGGCTCTCTTAAACCTCCTCAGCAGCCGGAGCACCGTCCTCAGGAGGGTCTCAGCAGAGACCCCTGGGCTGAGAATTGCAGCCAGGTGAGAGATGGCGACAGAGCAGGACCATGGCCGGGGGTGGGCGGAAGTGGGACTGGGTACTGTGCAGATGCCACCTACAAGCTTGGATCAGCGTCCTCATCGACAGCATGACCTGAGCCCTCCTATGTGCCAGGATCTGTGCTGGCTGCTTAGACAATAAGTGGAACCTCATGTGATTCCTGCCTGTGGGGAGCTCCCATTCCATCGGGGGCAGAGGATAGGGTGACCATCGCCATGCAGCAAGCTCCATTGAGCAGATCGCCTGCATTCAAGCCATCTCAGGCCAGCAACACCTCTTGGAAGGGGACACTCGGATTAGTCCTGTCTTACAGAGGAGGAGATGTAAGCCCACACAGATGGTGGCAAGCGACGGAGCCATGCGTTCAACCCAGCTTTGCCTAACTCCACCTCCAAGCCTTGGCCCTCAAATCCTGCCTGATCCTAGAGGTATGAAAGTGACAGGCATGGTCCTAATAGTACAGGCCCTGTGCAGGGAGGGTCCACGTTTTGCCCTGATTATGTATCATCCCTGAGTAAAAGGGTGAATTCACCCCCTTGTCTGTCAGGCATTGCCGGGGCTGTGGGACCTATATGTAAAAGCTCCTTACATTCTGCAGCCCTGTGTGTATCGTCCACTCACCAGTGCTTTATTTAAAAACAGTCCATTTTGCCCAGTTTAGTGTGCATTCTTTCATCAGGCCACTTGTGCGTCAGTGGCAAAAAAAGCCAAAGCGGCAATAGCATCTAGAAATGACACGCACAAGGTTCAGTATGGAAATTGCAGGGCAGGGCTCTGCTGTCGTCTGAAGGGAGTGGCAGGTGTAATCTTGGTTTTCTTGGTTTTTGTAATCTTGTAATCTTGGTTTTCCAAAACTTAGCATGGGTGGTAAATTGTGTATGTGTGTGCATGGGTCATTAATGCTTACGCTAAACTCAAGGAAGATGATGATGTTAGGGCCTCCCAGAATGTCCGGGGAATGCTTGTGGGTGGTCCTTTTTTCATTTGTTAGCTCGTCCATTCATTTGTTCATTCATTCACTCATTCATTCATTCCTTCCTTCATCAGACACTGTTGAACACCTATGTGTCACACACTGTGGGAAGTGCTTGGGTTTAGTAGAGTAAAGGACAGACTTTGTTACTGCCTTTCCTAGAACCCACTGTCCTGGCAGGGAAACAAGCCATAAACCAGTCTCATCCACCTTCCCATTGGATTACAGTGCTATGAGGGGAAGATCCAGGGGCCACAGGAATGGAGACAGTGATGCCGGTAGAGGGTTAACCTAGGCTCTTGTCAAGGGTGGTGGCGGAGGTTGGCGGGGGGGATCTTGCTGAGGAAGTCATAACTGAGCTGAGAGCCACAGGCTGGATAGTCAGGTAAAGAGAAGGGGTGAGAACATTCCAGGGAAGGGGAACAGCAGGTTCTTGGAACAGAAAGGAGGCCACTGTGGCTGGTGTGTAGTGGGCAAAGGGGAAGTGGGGCCAGATGGGCTTGGTGAGGGGGGCAGGGGCCTCCCAGTGCCTCTGCTGTTGGGTGAAAGTGAAATGGAGAGCCCTTGAACTCATATCAAGCCCTTGGACCTGGATTTGTCCCCTACTAGCTATGTGAGCTTGGACTCTTGCTATAACCTCTCCCAGCTGCGGCTCCCTCTTTTAAAATGTGAAGGAAAACACCTACCTCTCAGGGTTACGTAAGGATAAAATGGCATCATTTGACTGTGTAGCTCTGGGGCCCGTGGAACACTGCAGGTGCACTGAATATTACTATCCCACCCCCCACCCACCCCAGCCTTGCCACTGATGAAGGAGCCACAGGTGTGCAGGTGGTGGATCTGCATTAGGGAAGACCGCTTGCAAATTCATGTTTGTTTTGTTTGTTTGTTTGTTTGTTTGTTTTTTTAAGATTTTATTTATTTATTTCACAGCGGGAGAGAGATCACAAGGAGGCAGAGAGGCAGGCAGAGAGAGTAGGGGAAGCAGGCTCCCTGCTGAGCAGAGAACCCGATGCGGGCCTCGATCCCAGGACCCTGAGATCATGACCTGAGCCGAAAGCAGAGGCTTTAACCCAGGCGCCCGGGATTCACATTTAACCCTTATCTTCCTCCAATTAGGCGGCCCCCCAGAGAGGCTGTGGAAGGGGCGTGTTCCCTCTCCTGATTGCTGGAGCTTAATAAGGTCAGAGTTCATTCTGGGGTCAGAAGGAGGAGGCGGGCAGCTTAGAGGAAGGCAGGAGCCTTGGAGGCCAGCTGGAGGTGGAGGCAGGGTGTCCACGGAAGCCGTGCCATTCCCTCCCTGCTCACTTGAGCTGCCCTCCCAACCTGTGGCAGGGCAGGGCAGGGCCCAGCCCTCCAGGCTCCGAGGGAGGGGGACTCCTGCATCTCAGGGCTGGTCTTTGGTGCCTGGGGCTCCCGCTCTGGGACAGCCGGCCGTGCTTCCGCTGCTAGACTTCTTCATTGGGAAGTTGTTCACAAGGTAAGTCTTATTTTCCTGCTGACTTAAAATGCAGGTTTTCAGAGATAATTTATCTTTCTGCCCTTGACTTTGAACCTACTGTGTGTGCCTGGTACTGCAGGTAGGGTGCCGCACAAAACGCACGCAGCCTCTGCCCCCCATGTTGTCTCCCAGCAGCCCCAAGACGGTGAGGGATTCCAAACTTTGGTTTACAGGGGAGCTAGCTGAGGCTTAGGTCATTTGCCCAAGATCACACGGAACTGGGATTCTTATCCAGGTCTACCTGACCTCGGGCCATATAGTCTTTTCTTTCTTTCTTTTCTTTTTCTTTTTTTTTAAATTTTTATTTGAGAGAGAGAGAGAATGAGATTGAGCAGGGGGAGTGGCAGAGGGAGAGAGAGAAGCAGATTTCCTGCTAAGCAGGGAGCCCGACGTGGGGCTCCATCCAAGCACCCTGAGATCATGACCTGAGCCCAAGGCAGACGCTTAACCCACTGAACCCCCTAGGCGCCCCTCAGGGCGTATAGTCTTAACCATGAAGCTGAACTGGGACCCAGTACAGTGACTCTTAGGTAGGGGTCCCTCATGCTTCATCTTATCTGTTTCTTTTGCAATCAGGACTCAGGATGTATAAACCAGTAATTAAAAGCCCAGTTGAGCTCACTTTCTAGCAGCGTCCTTGTGTGGAAGAGGGTGAAACCCTTTTGTAAAGGAATTAGGTAAACCTGTAGTATGTCTGCGCTGTGGGAGAGTTCCGGACACCTCTTATTCTGCTGGGAGGGGGCGCTGGGTACCTCGGGAGCAGATGCCCATCTTCAGTTAGAAACTTGGGAAGGCAAGATCTGGATTTTTTTTTTTTTTGATTTATTTGTCAGAGAGAGAGAGAGAGAGCACAAGCAGGCAGAGTGGCAGGCAGAGGCGGAGGGAGAAACAGGCTCCCTACTGAGCAAGGAGCCTGATTCGGGACTTGATCCCAGGACCCTAGGATCATGACTTGAACTGAAGGCAGAGGCTTAACCCACTGGGCCACCCAGGCGTCCCGAGATCTGGATCTTATTCATGCACAAGGGTGGTGAAGAGTGGGCTCTTCAGAGTCAGCTGGACGTGGGGTTGAGTCAAGTCACGCCACTTTTTGACAGCATAGCCTGGGCAGGTGATGTAATCTCTCTGAGCCTCAGTTCCCCATCTGAGGATTGGAGGGATTAAATTAGAGATTCAGCATTGCCTGTCGCATTAGGTCAGTTGTGGGCAAACGACAGCGCTCCAGCCACGCCTGGCTGCTGTTCCTTGGGTAGAGTTTTAATCGAACACAGCTGTGTTCACTCTTCTCTGTATCGTCTGTGGCTGCGTTTGCCCTGCGGCGGCCAAACTGGGTGACAGAGACAACACGGCCTGGAAAGCTGACAGTATTTGTCACCTGGCCCGGTGTCGTCAGAGTTCACCCACCCCGTCTCGGGCCCCGAACAGATGGGTCGCTTCTCTGGGTGGTAAGATGAGGATTGATTGCTGCAGTTTTCCTTCCCTATGTTTCCATAAATTGCATGTATTGTCATTAGCTATAATGTGGGCCGTTTTCCTTCTTAAGCAAGTACCTGTAGAACAAGGACCTTCTTCTGTACTTGGAGCTGGGGGAGAAACTCTGCAGTTACTTGGCGGATGCCTTTGGGATTCCCTTAGTTTTGGTCTTTATGGCTCTGAAGATTTGGGTCAAGTTTCGTTCTTCGCCTTTTTCTCTTGGTCTGATGAGATTCCCCATGGTTTTTGGTTTGTCCCCAGACCACCTGCCCCTCTACAGAGCCCTGGCTTTGAAATGGCTGAGGCCAGGGAATGCCTGCTGAGAAGGCCTCTGAGCAAAAGGGGGGACTGTGTGTGAAGATCCTCTGTGCTCCGGGGAAACTCGGAGACACACGGACTCCTAAACTCTGGGTGATGAATCCACTCCCGTCTTGACTTGGCCACCCTGAGTCTCTCTGCCCTGTTTTTAGAGTAGAAAATCTAAAACACAGAGGTTGGTGGTTGGTTTTTTTTTTTTTTTTTAATTTTTTCCTTCTTAGTTATTTCCTTTTTAAAAACGTAATCTTATTTTGGATCATAAATGTAATACATGCAATTTATGGAAACATGGGGAATGAAAACAGCAACAATCAATCCTAATCTTACCACCCAGAGATAACCATTATTAGCATTTTTAGCATATTTCCTTCCAGATTCCTAATCATGTGTAAATGTTTACATAATTGAAATCACATTGTTTATATAATTTTATTTCCTGCATTTTTACTTATTATGTCATAACCATTCCCTCCAGCAATGAATGTTTTTCAAAACCGTAATTTTCCTGTCTGCACACATGCATCCCCTCAGCCATCCCCCCCACGCGGGTGGGCGTGCAGCCCTCCACCTAACACGTCTGTCCTGTGTGCTCGGCGCCGGGGTGAGCACTGGTAGACCCTCTCCTTCCCCTGTCCGAGCTCAGGGTCCAACAGAGAGGAGAGGGAGAGTCATGGTCCAGTCGTCTCTGTTGAGACTGCAGCAGCAAACCCCCGTAGCCTGGGGGGCTTAAATCCCAGCCCCCTGTTTCTCACCGCTCTGGAGGCTGGAATTTGAGATCAGGGTGCGGCCTGGTGGGGATCTGGTGAGGGTTGTCTTCCTGGCTTGTGTGTGGCCACCTTCCCTCTACGCCCTCACGCAGTGGAGTGAAGGAGGTCTCGTGTCTCTTCCTCTTCTTAGAAGGGTGCTCATCTCAGGCCGCTGGGTGGCTCAGTCACTAGAGCGTCCGACTCTTGGTTTCAGCTCCGGTCATGGTCACAGGGTGGTAAGATGGGGTCCTGCCTTGGGCTCCATGCTCTTCTGGTCCCTCTCCACCTCCCTCTGCTCCTCCCCCTACTCGTGCTTGCACTCTCTCTCACGTAAATGACATCTTAAAAAAAAAAAAAAAAGGCAGTGATCTCATCACGGGCACTCTACTCGCATGACTTCATCTAAACCCATTCATCTCACCTAAAGGTCCTGTCTCCTAACACCACCACGCTGGGGGGCAGGGCTTCAACGTAGGAAGTTTGAAACACACACGCTCAATCCATGACAAATGTCATATGATAATGCTTTAATGTGGGGGAAGGGATATGTAGGAACATGCAGAGATGGGTCCCACCCCCGAAATGGTGTTGAAAGTCTTTCCAGAGGAAGCTAATCCCAGTTTCTGTGGTCCTCTTTTTGGAGGAAGCTCTAGGAATCCTGACCTACAAGTTCACCTTGGAATGGTAGACAGTCTTCTGAGAAACGTGCACTTGAATGGGATGGAAGGAAAGGAAATTAGTAGTTACGATGAGTGGTATAATGGCAAATATTGCTGTACTATAGTATTACCAGGACTGTCTTAAGAAAAAAAAAAAAGACTGTCTTCTAGCATGGGGCACTTCTGAAATTACTGGAGGTACTGCAAAGATAAAAGCCGGCGGGCTCATTTGGAAATGTTGAATTCATTCCTTAAGTCGGAGGGCAGTGTTCCACATAGAATCGCTTCCCAAGACTTGAGTACAACATCCTAGGATGGGTGGTATTGGGTGATGGTCTTGGTTTTTAAGGTTTACCAGCACTGCTGAGAAATCACGGCTCCACTCTGCTTCCTGGTGACTTGGAAGATGATCAAGACCCATGTGGGTCCTAGTGGCCGTTGCATGACTAGTGGCAAGGCTGCACACCTAAGAGGTGACAGGACACGGGGTCTGCAAGGGCAAAGCTCAGACCCAGGCCTGTTCACAGGTTCTCAGCTCACAAATGCCCAACTTCTACTCTCTGTGCCCACCTTCTGCCTTTTGTCTTGCTTGCGGTGTGCGTGTGTTTGTTTTTACATGTTTCCCTGAGCAGTGACAGTGGGAGAGATGGCTGTTGTGACAAACTGATTGCAGTTTAAGTCTGGCACATTTATGTTTGGCAGCTGAGCCGGCCCCGAGAGTGGGGCACGTGCAACAGGGGGGTGTGGCCCTGAGGCTGGTTTTCTTCCCTGGTCTTGGAGCGAGTGAAATGGAAGTGGCCCTCTTTATTCCTTGTATGTTCAGGGACGGCCTTGTGGGAACTCAGCAGTGGGTTTGTCCCCACGAGGGTCTCTGCCATTGTCGCAGGGTGAGTCTGTGGGTCGCACGTGCCTCCCAGTAGAGGACAGGGCAGCCACAGAGATGTGTGTATGGTGTGGGGAGAGCTTGGTGCTATAGGATGTCCTTTATAGAGGGGAAAATGTCCAACTCAGGAACTGTATGTCTGTATTTCTTTTTGGGTTTTTATCTATGTTGGGTAAGCATATAAAAATGCTGATCAGGGGCGCCTGGGTGGCTCAGTCGTTAAGTGTGTGCCTTTGGCTCAGGTCATGATCCCAGGGTCCTGGGATGGAGCCCTGCATCGGGCTCCCTGCTCAGGGGGGAGCCTGCTTCTCTCCCACTCCCCCTGCTTGTGTTCGCTCTCTTGCTGTGTCTCTCTCTGTCAAATAAATAAATAAAATCTTAAAAAAAAATGCTGACCATATTTGCTCCTTCGTGTGGAAGGCAGTGTTTTATTAAAAAAAAAAACAAGCACAAAAAAAAAAACCCCCAAAAAACTAGTCTTCATTAATGAAGGCCTGCAAGTGAGGCAGAAAGTAACAAAATTTGCATTTCCTTCGTCTGTTCAGTGTGGGAGTTGCCGCTACCCTGTAGGGTTTGCTGTTAGGGTCACAGTAGAGAGAACAAGTCCTTGACCTATTGCCTGGTGTGCAGTAGGTACTCAATAAATGGAATTCGTAATTTCTGTTAACATAATAGCTAATTTTGATTCAGAGTTCAAAATTCCGTATAGTCATTCTCTTAACTGGTTTTGTATGCTGAGGATCACCCGTCTTGGTCTTTAATCAGAGATGGAAGCGTCTGTGAAAGTGCACACCTGTGCATTGTTCACCTTCCTGGGGGCAATTTTTGTCCTGATGATGAAATGTCAGAGAAGTATCTTATAATTAGAGTATTATTCAAGTTTAAAATTCCAGTTCAATCCCCAGATTGTTTTCTAAGATACAGTAATATTACTGTTAAAGTAACCTGGAGTTTCATTCTTAAGAGGGCCTTGTGTCCCAGTTAGAGGGAGAATTTGTATTTCCTAAGGACAGGAGACTTAAAAGGTCACTTCTAACGTAGGTCTCAGACCTCTGGCTCTTGAGTGGGCTTAGTTTACTGAGGCTTCTTGGGAGGCTGGCTGTGATAGACAGTTTTTAGCCTTCGTCCCAGGAATGATGCGTTAACATGCTCTTTTCCCGCTCTCACGTACCGTGGGCTTTGTGGTGAGCTCATCCTTCCAGGCCCATCCGAAAGCGCCAGTTAAATTGGAGTCTAGGATATCTAGGTTCTTGATTTGATCGTGTTCTGTCTTGAAATTCTGTCCGGGAGGCATAGAAAAACCCTTCACAGTTTGGAGTGTTTAATCTGTTTGAACACGGTTTCAGAAACCGTGATAGGGTTTAGCCCAAGAATATCAAACTCTTATATAAACAGTTTATCAAAAACCAACAGAAAATTTCTCTTACGTACACGATCACCTGGAGCATTTAAGTTTTGGAGGAAACAGCTGAAGAACTGCTGGACAGATTGCATTTTTTTATCGAGGCTCGTGGAGAGTTAGGGCTGTCTTTGGAGGTATTATTGGCAGAGGAGGCAGCTTATCTACCCACCTACCTACACTACCTACCTGTTTACCTATGTATCTGTCTAATTATGTGAAAGTGAACAGAGCTAAGTGTGTTGTACAGATGGAGGGCAGAAGGGTCATGCCTTAGGGGAGCACACGTGGGCGGTGGTCTTGGCTGAACTTCGCCTGGATGCAGCTGCTTGTGCCGGTGCACATGGTAGGTGTGAAGGAAGGTAAAGAAATGGTTGCCTTGGGGACATGACTGGTCTTAGTCTTTGCTGCATGTTGTCTCTTAATGGACACGCAACCACAGCCACACCCCTGCCTACCTTTTCCCACTGAGCAGATCTCCTTTGCTTACTTGCTGCTGTCAGACTTGTGCATAGAAAAACCTTCAGGGTTTGCAATGACTGCTACAGTCCCCAGGAAGGGAACGGGGCTCCAGAAGTCCTTGGCAGAAGGCGAAGTTTCTGCTCTTTTTTTTGCATTTGTATCTCAGGATGAGGTGGGTCTGGCAATGATTTCTTGGCTCCCAGAAAGAATCTTTTAAACAGAATGGTATCTTACGGGCATAATAGTTGACTCTGCTGGACGGTGAATTATTAACAGAGGATGGGGACAGGAGGCTGCAAGGGTTCCAATTATTCTATTAGGAAAGAATGAAACAAATCCCATTACCTTCCAGCTTCACAAAGATTCTGTAAGAATCATTAGTCCCAGATGAGGTGGAAGAGCGCACAGCTAGGACATCTGAGCAGCACATGCAGGGGCGCATCGTGCCCCTTCCAGCATTTCTGTATGCTGATCCATTTGCGGTCTCCCCACCCCCCTGCCCCATATGTGCCTGCCCTTACATGACTGGGAGCTTTTGCCTATGTTGGTCCTTCTTCTGAGAGTGTCCTTTCTCCTTGCCTACCTGGCAAACCCCCACTCCTCCCTCCAGACCCAGCTCAGGCGTTTCTTTCTCTGGGCAACTTTCTTGACCCTCTTCGTCTGCAAGCAGGAGTGATCACAGACTCTTCGACATCCCCACTGACCTTGAACCTGGAATTGTTACATACAGTTCTCATCTCAGCAGGCTGTGCTTAGGACGAAGTGAGCGTCAGGGCTGATTTGTCGCATAGCGGTTCGCGAGCATGGGTACCTACCCTTTGGTCTGTGAACTTCCTAATAGCAGAGAGTGTCTTCTCTTCATCTCGGTGTCCTCAGCAAATAGTGCAGTAACTTGGATATAGCAATAGATGTTCAATGATGATGAATTGAATGAATGGCTTCAGCTCAGTGGCCTCGGAGAAGGATGTGTGTATCAGCGTCAGGTGTCAGAGTCGATGAATGGATTGTAGTGTAAGCTCTTATTCCCTTTTTTGGGAGCACTTCCATCAGGAAGATGGAGCTGTGGGTGAGCGAAAAGTCAGTTCTTTGTAGCAACTTGAGGAGAGGAGAGGAAAGATGCTGCTAATTCCCAGGTCAGGAGTTAGGTGATGTTTCCCATTGTGTTCTGTGGAGACAAAACCCACTCGTGTGATAACCGTGCCCTGGAGCTGGCGTGACAGTGCAGTGTGGTGCGGGGGTCCTGGGGCAGGGGCGGGACTGGGGTGAGTCGTCACTGCCCGCAGCCCCTGGCTGGACACCACGCAGCTCTCCAGTGGTTTTAGCGGGGCGGGGGGTGGGGAGGGGGGAAACGGAGCCCATCTGCTCAGGTTCCTGGCGAATAAAACAGCAGCGACAACAACCCAGCCAGCACTCTTTGCATTCTGACATGACGCTGGGCAAATGCCCGCTTCTCTTTTAAATGTCCCCCCAAGTTCCCTAAATGTCCAGATGGCAATTTGTGGGTGAATAATTTATAACAAGATAGCTTATGCATTATGCAGTGCTGATTTAAATTATAAATTGACCTCAGTTGGCAGCTTACCTCGGTTAATCGGTAGACTTTGCGGTGGTAGGCTTGAGAAGCTAAACCGGGCTGAGTTAGGATTAGTGAGATGGGAACAGGGTGGGTGGCCTCATCCCCATGCACCGGGGCAGTAGAGCCGGTGGAAGGAGGTCCCGGTGCCTGGGTCTCTTTGACTTGGCTGAGCTGAGGTCCCGTGGGCCCAGGCCCCCTAGTCAGGGTCTTGGAAATCTGCAGCTTCCCTCCAGGAAAGAGCGGCGGAAGGAGTCCCGGCAGAGGAATGGAACCTCCCTCCAGGTTCCCAGCTTTCCCAGGGGGGAAATGCCCTGACAGGATGCCCTCAAGGGGGGTGAGGTCCCAGAGCCTGGCCCGGGGTCCTTGGAGCCCATGGTCTTCCGGACTCTCCATGAGGGAGGTGTGCAGGACCCCGTCTGGCGGTGGAGTGTGACCAGAGCTGAGGGAAGGAGCAGGAACGCGGCGACTGGAGATGCTTCCAGGGAGGGGTGTGGAGGGCACTGGGGCACAGCCCCAAGCTCTGAAAGGTACACCGAATGGACCAGATTTTTAAGGCTAACTGGAGAGTGAAAGAGGTGTGGTGGGGATATTGGTGATGCCAGCCCATCTCCCGGGTGGTCATCACGGACGTCCACTGTGTCTAGCCGCATGCCGAGCCCTTGTCCAGAACTGCTTTAATGACGCCCTGTGACAGCGCTCTGAGATGCCCCTGTCCTCTTCTCCCATTTTACAAAGGTGAGGATGAGGATGTAGAGTGATTGATTTACTCACAGTGACACAGTTAATACGTTCACAAAATATTCCCTCGGGGCCTCTTAGGGGCCAGATCCTGTCCTGCGTGCTGGGGTCCTGTGGGGACCAGGCACACAGGCCTCTGTTCTCAGGAAGGTTGGGGGCTGCTGGTGGAGACGAGAAATAAAGCTGTCAGCAGGCGAGGTCCCCGCTCTCTATAGCTGCTGCCCAGGCCTCCCTCTAAGCATTATGCTCCACTGGTTGATGAGACAGTATGTTCAGCAAATCCTGATCGAAAGTCTATGGTGTGTAAAAGTGCACCGGGAGAGGCATGCACAGGGGTGAGGAAGAGTTAGCCCTCCCTCTGGGGAGATCCGAATTGGGGGTGGCCGGGGGGAGGGGGAAGTGGCACACTCAGCCGGGTGGCACAAGGGAGGCCCTCCTCCAGGCAGCCCTTGGGGAACGGGGGGAGCTCCGGTGAGGGCGGGGCCTTGCAGGGGCAGGGGTCCATAATGGGATTCTGGGGGCTTTGGCTGGAGTGGAGCAGGAGGGCAGGTAGGGAAGTGTGGGACCAGATGGGTGGCGGCCAGGACCAGGGATTTGTGCTTAGTGGGGTGATGAGCCCTGGATTTCCTGCCGCAGTGCTGTGGAGGCCCACCTCAGCCCACCTCAGCCCACGTGTGGGGAGACGTTGGGAAGCGGAGGATGCTGGAGTCAGGGAGATCCGATTTCTGCGCTCTTAGCCTAGGTCCAAACTTGGGTGAAGATGGTGGAGTGCAAAGTTGAAGGCTGAAACAGAAGCTTCTTGCAGGTACCATCATTGAGGCTTTCTGAAGACCAAGGTGATTTGGTCCTCAGAGTGGACCCCTCAGGGCACCTGTAACGAGAAGTCAAGCCGGCCATAGGGGTTGGCAGGGAGACGCGGTGTTCAGCTTTGCCACCTGGTGCCCCAGAGGCCAGCAGCCGTTGGCCACCTGGAAGGAGGTGGGCCCACCAGGGAGAGCGCCCTGGGACAGACCGCTGAGGAGGGGATGCCTCTGCTGCCCCCTGCTGGGCTTCCCCTGTGGAAAGGAGTTGGAGGGCATGAACTCCTGCTTGCTGAGTTGATGTGTTCTGAGGACCTTTGATTTGTGCGTTGCTCTTGTCCCTATTGCTCGATGTCAAGGACTTCCCAGGAAGGACTGGGCTGTACTTACAGGATTCTACTGGGCTGAATAACTGGTGTCTGTCAGGGATCCACCTTATCTGATCAGAGACATTGGTTTCTCAGGTGTAAAGAGAGGCCGTCTGCTGGGGTGTTGGGTGGTGGTGGTGAGGCCCACGGAACACCAGGTGGTCGGACTGCCTCCTGGTTGGCCAGGCAGAAGCCAATGCATTCGCTTCTCATCCTGTGTTGCTTCTGGGACAATGTTCTGTATTTCCTATTTGTCCTCCGTCAGCCTGTCTTCTCTGACTTGACACAAGTTCACTGGTGCTCGAGAGCTCCAGAACCACAAAGCTGTTGGCTGCATCCATTCTAGAAAACAGCTTTCCAGAGGGTTTTTGTAGGGGACTCAAAAATACAGTTACAGGTGTGTGTGGTTGCGAAGAACAGTGAGGATGTGGTACGCGGCCCCATGATGCCCACACGTGAAAAATCACCCACTCTGCCTTTCTGTGTCCTTGTGTTGAACTAGAGATTATTTTGTTGACCTTTTCAAGTGCTGAGGAGTCATTCTTGGCTCCAGCCCATCTGTGTCTCTCAGCATGGGACGTGGCTGCTTTCTCCAGGGGATCCCTGAAATGTTTGTATTCCCCCCCCAGCCCCCCGCCCCGGTCCCCCTCCTTTCCCTGCCCCCGGCTGCTTGCTGAGCTCCTGTGGGTGCTGTCCTGGGCACTCTTCCAGCCCTGTACAGACGTGGTCCAGTCCTCCCAGGGCCTTTCCCTTTAGGGAAGCCACAGTCATGGACATAAAAAAGAATTACGGCTTGATGAAAGATGTAGAAAATTCTTCCCGCCTCACGTGTCCAAGAATGGAGCACTTGTAGCAGTCATGCATGACGTCATAGCTACCTCGGGGCGAGATACCACACCTCTTGTGTTGTCTCCCACCCCACCCCCAGTGTTTGACTACCTCAGAGGCTCTTTGCAGAATGGAGTGATTAACAGAGATGTCTTTTTAGATGGAATTGGGTTCTGTGCCTTGAAGAAAAAGTCTCGTCTATTAAAATACTTACACCATAATAACAATAGTAGTAGTTGACATTCGTTGGGGGGTCTTCAATGCGTCAGCTCTTCTTCTGGATTATTTCTCCCACCTTCTCTCAAACCTTCTCAAAACCTGGCAAGGCAGGATTTGACTCAAGAGGGAGAGGGAAGGCACAGAGAAGTTAAGAGACTTACTTGAAGTCACGAAGCCAGTAAGTACTTCTGACTCCAGAGCCTGAGCCCGTCATGTGTCTCTGCACGGCCTTGCTGTTAACGGGTCTCCAGCTCTTCTCAGAGCCTCAAACAAGGTTCTCACTCAGGTTCTCAGCTATGCCTTCGAAAGTAAGGCTGTTGAGAGGTTGAGTGAGGATTAATATTTCTCCATGGCTGTCATATAATTTTGGTTTCGGTGGGCCCTACTTAGATCAGAGTTGTGTGGCTATTCTGCCCCACATGATAAAATCGTGTGTTGTTTTAGTGTGTTCAAATGTGCTGCTTTTTAAGGGTACATGAAGGGGCATCTGGGTGGCTCAGTCGGTTAAGCGTCCGACTGGGTTTCAGCTCAGGTCATGATCTCAGGGTCCTGAGATCAGCCCCACGTTGGGCTCCACACTCAGTGTGGAGTTTGCTTGAGATTCTGTATCTCCCTCTCTCTCTGCCCCTCTCCCTTCCCATGCTTGCTCTCTCAAAATCTTAAGAAAAAAAAAAGCTTACATGAAGGGAGCCAACGTTCGGCATGCTGGGGACTTTATTTCCATAGGATCGTGGCAGTGTCTGTGAACTTCCTGCCATCCACTGGGATCTTGCACTTGAAATGGGCTCAGCATTCACACCCCTGGGTGTCAGGCCTTTTTGCAAGAGGCTGGTGGTGGTGAGGAAGATCTGGGAAGGCAGGGAGGGCAAGATGCAAGTGTTTCTTCTTCCCCAGGAATGGAGGATGTGATCGTTCTCAGGCTGGGTTCTGACCCAGCTTGGGATTCTCCTTTCGTGTGGACAAGGGTATCGTGGTTTTAAGGAGGACCGCTGGAAAAATACAATGCCCATGACCATGAGAATACCTCCCATAGAGGATGGCACCCAGAGACCAGCCTGCTGGTGCAATCTCATGAGAACGGTGCATCGTGAGGTGCATTTGATCAGTGAGGAGACTGAGAGGCTGAGCACCTTGCTCCAGCCCCTAGCCGATGAGTGACAGTGTAGGTGAGCAGACTCAGTTCTTTCTGTGACCTGTCTGCTCTGCTGGGAGGTGGAACTCCATCCCTGATTTCCTCCCCTTCCTGGCCATCCTGCTATGTCCCAGTATCCTGCTTCTCTGATGCTCTCATCTTCATCCAGATGCTTTGACTCTGGGGTCCTCTCAAGTGCTGTGGTCCTTGATGGGTCAGGGTTATGCTTCGACCCATTTCCTGGGACACCTAATGGCCACCTGCTGACCCTGCTGCTGAGTCCTGGTTGGAAAATGTGACGGTCTGTGCTTAACTCAGTCCTGATGGAATTGGCTTTTCCTGACCTAGGATGAAACCAGTTCTTCATGTCCAAGTCATGGGGAGCATGCCTCTTGACACATGTACTGGCCAGACGGCCTGACACCTGATTCCAGTGAATGCTCTTAGGGCTGCGGTACTCTCATGCCCACTTGGATGCCAAGTTCTATATATTGTTATTCCTGATTTTTGAAAATATTTGACATCTAATGATGTAAAATAGTCAACTATATTTAAATATAAAACATGCAACTGAATTGTTGAATATATTTTTTTATTTTTTTAAAAGATTTTATTTATTTATTTATTTGACAGAGACACAGCAAGAGAGGCAACAGAAGCAGGGGAAGTGGGAGAGGGGGAAGCAGGCTTCTGGCTGAGCAGGGAGTCCTATGTGGGGCTCCATCCCAGGACCCTGCCTGGGATCATGACCTGAGCTGAAGGCAGACACTTAACCGACTGAGCCACCTAGGTGCTCCTTGAATAACATTTTAAACCAAAATATTTAAGTAACATGGATACTTTGAATACCAGGCATGCCTAAGTAACTTCAGTGTCTTACCTCCAGTGCACCCAGTAGCTCTGTAATTTCTTACTAAAACCTTTTTCAGGGAGAGTGTTCCATCTTCTCGTTAACTTGGAATTGCAGATTTTCTTTAAGAGTTATCTTTCTATCTATCTATCTATCTATCTAGTCTTAACCACTTTTAAAGCTTTTCCATTTTGATCAGACTTAATCTCTTTATGCACGACCCATCCTTGACGGAAGATAATGCTAGTTTATAAAAATAGCTGCCGCCATGCCTCCAGGGAGAGGGAAATGAATGTGTATATTGCTTTTCATAACAAGCCTTGTAGAACTGATTAAGTCATAGCTCCCATATAATGGTTGATTAGCACTTGCCAGACTCTGGGCTGAGAGTTTTACTTGGATTATTTCATGAAATTTTCCTTTATTATTATGGTAAGAACGGTTCCTTTTCTACATTTGATGGCACTTTCTCGAACCTTTTCTACAAGAAGTTCTACACTGTCCTTTTGCAGCTGAAGGTTGCTTCTGCTGAGACCGGGAGGGTAAAAGAGTATGGACCAGGGAGAGCCTGCCCCTCTGCTCTGCCCCTGCCACCACGTGTCCGAGCGGCCCGAGTAGGTGCCCTGCCTCATGGTGGCAGCTGGGTCCCGCCACCTCCCCTGCCCCACCCCCCCCAGGGTGCCAGACATGTGAAAGAAGCAGTACTGGAACCCCTCCAGACCATCCCTCCCCGACATGAATACCACCAAGTGACTGTGGTTGACACCATGTGGTGCAGAAGCATTGCTCAGCTAAACCCCGTCTATATTCCTGACCCCCAGAACCATGAGAGAGGACTAATGGCAGGTGTTTTAAGCTGCTGAGTTTTGGGTAGTTGGTAGTAGAGTGATGGTTACCTGGGACCCCTTCATGGAAGCAGTGGCCCGCCCCTTCCCATGATTTCCCTTGTATCAGCAATTTTGCCCTTCTGGATCTTTTCTCCCTCATTGGCAGCCCTCCTCAGACTCCACTGCAAGCCCCTCTTTTCTCGTCTGCCTCTGTTGTGCTGATGTTTCAAGGTTCTCTTCTTAGCAGCTCTTCTCTGCAAAGCACTAGAATTTCTCTTGAGGGCACTCCCCCATCTGTGGCTTCAGCCATGCCATTCTCGCCCAGCGCCTGACATTCAAATACCTATTCCTGTTTTAGCAGATCAATGGGTTACAAAGGTATAAGCTTACATCTCTCAACTCTGTCTCTAGTGCAAATTTGTCTTCTGATCTCAGGGTCCATGCACCCATGACTAGCTCACCCTCATCAGGCTGAGAGCTGGTCTTCCCTGTTAGAGGATGCATCGTGTCCCTCCCAATAAATGGGCTGAAGTCCTAACAGCTCCTGCTGAACAATGGGAGCGTATTTGCAAATAGGATCTTTCTAGAGGTCATCAAGTTAAAGTGAGATCATCAAGTTAAAGTGAGATCACTTGGCAGGGGGGAGGGAGGGGGCTAATCCAATATGACTCATATTCTTAGGAAAAGAGTAAATTTGGCCAGAGAAATAGACAAGTACAGAGGGGAGAACCTATGAAGGCACACAGGGAGAAGGTCATGTGAAGGTCAGGATTGGGGCCATCCGTCTCCAATGTCAAGATTGCTGCTAAACCATGGGAGGCTAGGAGAGAGGCCTGGAATGGATTTTCCCTTGTAGCCCTGAGAAGGGACCACCACTGCCAGTGCCTTCATCTCTAATTTCTAGCTCTGGAGCTGTGATCCATTTCTGGTGTTTCAGCGTTTACAGCAGCCTGAAGACACTAACACACTCCCCTACGCCATCCTTGCCTCCGACTTCTTCCTCCTAGAGTCTTGGTCTCTGTGAATGCCCCCTCCCCCATCTCTCCACTTGGCCAACCCAGAAACCTGACTTCTTGGCCCCCAAAACTGGGCCAGCTAGAACCAGGCCCTCAATACCATAGACTCTTTAAAGAGATGCCCTCAAATATTGGCGATTATAGCAATTGCCCTGAGGATGTGCAGAATTGGAATTACAAAGAGCTACAAACCCCCAATATCTTTTATCTCCGTCTAGTCCTTGCATACTGCAGGTTTCCTAAGAGAAGCTATTGATGTCTTCTTTCAGCCAAGGGGTTGGCCTAGATTGAGAGCCACATGTATGTAAATAAGATCTCCAGCAGCATGCCTGCCATCCTATTCTTCAGAGAAATATCGATTTTTGACTTGGGAGACTTACCTAAAAGTTCTCTTTTCACCGGTCTCTTCTTCATTGTGTACAACTCGCATCTGCGTGTTGAGTCGCACAATGTGATCTTTGTAAGGAATCTTGCAAGTTGGACCCGGCTCTTTGGAAGGCTTTGGACGAGGAGGGCTGTGTTGGAGTGCTGTATTGATTTGCAGCAGGTTATTGAAGTTGCTGCAAATGCTTTGCCTCCGTTTTTCCCATTCAGTGATATTGAAATCACTGGTCTGCAGAAATAAGAGTCAGGCTTCCAAAGAGATGTCGTGCTCCTTTTCTCATGACAGTGATTTAAACAAGTCCTTGTGCTCCGTCCTTTCCGAGCATCCACATTACCCTTGGCAACAGAGGAGCAATATAATTGTTGCAGTTTCATTTTATATTGGAACTACTTCAACACATTTCCTATACTTGGCCTATGCAGATTGTTTCTTTCTTTTTTTCCCCCCCTTGGTAAAGAAATTACAGTTGTGTGTGGAAGCCCTAAGCAGGGCACAAAGACATCAAAGTCGGTCATAATCATAAAAAGCACATGCAAATCTTTCACGTTAATAATTCACAGTTAGGCACAGGCCCAACGGCTCCCTGTTTGAGACTGTGGCAAGGAGCAATTTGTGTAGCTTTGGTAAAGGGCACCCAATCACCCAAGTTCAGATGTTCTGTGTTCGTCTTGCACTTGCTCTCTGGATTGAATTCAGACAAATAGCCAGCCTTATATGCAGATACTTATAACCTTCCAGGTTGGTCTGGAAGGTCCGATCTGTAGGGCATACTGTTAATTTTGAGGACCTTATCTGTGTTACTGTCTCCTGAGGCCCTAATGGAACTGTTATCTGAACCCTGAATTTCCTGAGTGTCTCCCTTCTTCCCCTCAGCCCTTCTCCTGTATTCATTCTGTAGAAGTTTATTGAGCACCCACAAGTGCTAGGTTTGGTGACCACGATGAGCATGGCTCTGGGCCAGTGTGGACCCTCTGGGGTTCGCAGCCCAGCAGCATCGGCCTCAGTTGGGAGCCGGTTAGAGGGACGATGGCGTCACGCACCCCATTCCAGACTGAGTCAGTTTTAACAAGATTGCTGTGCGATGCCGATTTCTGTGAAATACCTGTGCAACAAGTAATCATAATGTGTGAAATGATCACCTGGAGGGCATTCTCATGGGGTGGAGCGGGTCATGCCCCTGCTAGAATCTTGCAAGGAGCTGGTTTTAGCTGAAATCATAAAGAAGCACAGCACACAGCAGGCGGACAGGGGTGAGTGCTGGCGTTTTCCGGCCCCAGAAAACCACCTGTGCTTAACCCCTAGGGGAAGGGATCACGGCCTGCTGGAGGACTGACCAGCTTTTGGTTGGAGCTCAGAGCACTTTGGGAGGGCCAGAGATCAGCTGTGAGCAGAAGGAGGGCTCCAGGCCCACAAACAAGGACTTTGACCTTTCCCCAGAGTTAAAAGGAGCCCTTGCGGTATTTAAATAGGATTGGATTTAAAAACTTGCTGGGTTGTTGCAAAATCTCTTCCACTACAGTGTGGGGGATGGGTTGGTACAGGGCTGGGCTGAGCGCTCCCCAGGCAGCTCTTGAGGGTGCTGGCACTGGGGTGAGGCAGTGGGAAGGCAAGAGTGGAAGCCTTTGAGACAGGATGGGGGGCGGGGAGCGGAACTGGAAGGACAGGACGGGAAGGTGGGGAGGAAGAGTCAGGAGAGCAGCAGGAGGAGCACGTCCTGGGGGGCCCAGCGGAAGGTCTGGGTACCGCTTCTCACTCTCCCTTCCTGTAAACTGTCCCACTAGGCACATGCACGCAGGGTTGGGGTGTTTCTCTTTTCCCCTCTCTCCGAGATCATCAGCTTTTCGAGCACGGGGCCCTGTCTTGCTCGTGTTTTGTTTTCATTACAGTGCCTAGCACAGAGCCCAGCACTCAGGACTCCCTGGAGCCCTCTTGTTGAGCTGGGACCCAGTTTGTGCAGGAGCTAGCCCTTCCTCAGTTGCAGAAGGTGACTCTTGGAAGAGCAGTGGCTGGAAAAATTGTGTTTCCCTGTTTATGTGTCTGCAACGTGAATGGTAAATGATAAGGCCTGTCTGTATGGCTCTTCATGGTGCGGGCGGCACACTCCTGACCACTGTCTCATCTGCATTCCTCTCCACAGCCCTCCCTGTGGCTTTAGAGGGGGTCGTGCATTCGCAGCTCAGCGTTAATCAAGGGCTGATTATCTCAGTGTTTTTCTCCTCCCTGTTCTGACTTCCTGCCTTTTGACTTGGGAGTTGAAGCTGGAAGCAGGTTAGGGTCAAACAATGCAGAGTTAAGTCAGATAAATCCTGTCCATTCAAATTAGCCATTCGGGAGAAGGAGTGTGGAGGGAGAGGCTGAGCGAGGAGGGGAAAGGGTTTCTGCTCGCTCTGTGGCTCAGGCTTCCAGGTGCCTGGATCCGTGGGCTAAAAGAGACTGTGGAGGAAATGCAAGCTCGCAGCCTTCCTGCGCTTCTCACTTGGGGGTCTGTTCTGCTAGCTCCCAGGAGAGGAAGCCTAAAAGAATTTGGTGGAAGAAGGAAAATCCAGGCCTTACTAATATTGCCCCTTGCCTGTCTAAATGAAGAAAGGGGCTTTTCATGGAACAGGCTTGAGTTTGAATCCTGACTCTGCCACTATTTAGCCCCAGGGCCTTGGGCAGCTACTTAGCTTCTCCAGGTCTGTTTCCTAAAAATAAAATAAAATAAAGGTGATAAAATGGTGGTGACAGTCCTCTTCACACAGGTTTGTGAGACCCAGATGAGGCTGAGATAAATGCTAACAAGCAAGGTGCGCCAGCATCTGGTGGAGTCCTTGCAACAATGCTAATATGTTTGTATTTATCCAGCAACTCCTCACCCTTGTTAGAGATGCTATGCTTCCATAAGACAGGGAATGACATCAAGTGCAAGGGTTGCCAATATTAATATGCAAAAGAATCGTTCAGGAGGTCGTTAAAACACACATTCCCACTGCAGTGGGCATCTTGGTCCGATCTAGAACGGTGCCCGTTTGATTCTCACGGGGACCACATTTTGGAAAAGTTTGGAAGGGACCTGCAGCTAAAGAACTACCTAGCCTAGTGTTTGCTCAGGTAGATTCTCAGTCCTGCTCCAGACCTACCGCAAGGGGTTCTCCTGTGGTAGGACCTGTGTTCCTACCAGACACCAGGTGGTTCTTAGGACAGAGCCAAAGGTGCATAACCCTGGGCTCTGTGCTCCAGGTAATGCCCACTTTTGTGGGGATATTTAGTGCAAGATGTTCAAGCAGCTGGGGACGTGCTTTCGAGGCAGACAGGTAAAGACCTTAAGTAGGAAGAGCTCATCAGGGAAGGAGCTCTGTTCCCCAACGTGCTGACAGCTGGGACTGCTGCTGGGCACGGCCTGGGAGGCAACACACTCTAGAAACCAGCTCTGTGTCCTTGTCAGTTAAACTGGGGCTGGAGGACTGGATGCCGTTAGTCTTTCCAGCTCTGAAGTCACTCGGTTCTAGAAGATTGAGTAGAAGTTAAATTAGGCAGAGGTGATTATATGTTAGCAGTGTGTCCCCAGTGTATGGTATTTGCATTTCTTTAAAATGTTGCACTATATTATGTGGATTTATTCAGTTTCTGTATTCAGTCCATGTTGGCACTTCACTGTGTTTATGTTTTTGTGGGGGAAATAGAGCTGCTGTGGTTGCGTGAAAGTGCCTGGGAACTTGGTAGATTTGTTACCCAAGCTAACAGCAGTGCTCCCTGGTGGCAGCTCCTGGAATTGCAGGGCTGTGGTTTTGAGGAAATACTATGGAAACCCGCTGTTGGGTAGACAGATGTCTTCGTGTAGGGAGTGGGGGGGAGAAGCAAATTCCCACTTCAGCTGAAATAGAGTCTCTGGGGTTGGGATACAGAAACCTGCATTTATAGTAAATCCTTCCTGTAAACCTTATGCCCAGTGTCATTTGCCAACAACTGGTCTGCGTCAGGGTTTCTTAGCCTCGGCACGATAGAATGTTTGGACCATGTGGGGAGATACCTTTGTGAGGAGCTCTTCTGTGCAGGGGGGATGTTTAGCCACATCCCTGGCTTCTATCCACTAAGTGTCAGTAGCGCCTCCCCGCCTATTGGTGACAGTCCAAATTGTCCCCAGACACTGCCAGTGTCCCCTGGTGGTCAGAATTGCCCCCACTTAAGCATCACTGATCTGAAGTGTGTCATGACCATCCAGCCCATTTCAGTGACAGCACAGAGCGCAGGGTCGCTAAAAGCTAAGATGTGTCAGCTGTCATGACATAAGGTCACTAATGCAAACGTGCAGTGACTTCTGACTGGTAGTAGAAAAAACAGCTGGCCCTGTGACCTGGGTTTTGATTTTTATGTAGTCCTAGAGGAGAATTGTGAAGGATGGGCAGCATTTGTGACTCCCCACACCTGAACTGGGGTATCTGATGACCTCCATGGAGGACCCCATGGAGGCCCCCACATACCGTGTCCACTTCATCCTTCTGGTGCATGGAAGCCCCAGAGGCGGAGATGGGGCAAGCGTCATTCCTTTGTGAGTCTTTAAAGTAACTATGTTCTGTCAGCTTTTCCAGTTGGGTAAAAGGGCTGTTTATTGTGTGAGATAGAATTCTGTATAGCAAACACTTATTCCAAAAGCATAACAAACAAGACCGGAAATGGGGAAGAGAATGCAGTGGGCATCTGTGTGGGACACAGTTTGGTTATATGGCTGTTGCTAGGCTTGTTCTGTGGGGTAGAGCTGGATTAATCTCTGGTGGGCACCTGCAAAGTCTGGAGGGAAACGTTTGCACTTAACACCTCCAGTAAGCATGAGTTAACCGGGGAGAGCATCTCCCTCTTCCTGATAGCACTGATAGGCCAGCCTTCTGGTCTCCTCACACTGGGACAGAGAGTCTTGTCAGCAAGACACCAGAGAACCTGTGACAGGATGAATGTGTGAATGTTGCAGAAGGCCTTGACTTACTCTTCTCTAAAAACAGGGTTGGGTTGGGATTGGCCCCAAAGAGGGTCTGTGCGATTCCGTGTACCGTGTCACCCACCAGGGCTGAGAGCCGTGAGCCTCCCAGGTTGTCCGTGATGGGGGATTTGTGTTGAGGCAGGTGAGTGGGTTGGAAGCAACAAGGTGTTTCTGTAAGGCTCTCTCTCCAGTCCTCTGAGGGACCCCAGGGAAGCCCCTGCCCTCTGGGCCTCATTTCTTCCACTGTTGTTTGGGAGCGCTGTGCTTGGACTTCTCTAAGGCACTTGCAGCTTCCCCACTGTGTGGCTCTTGTGCAGAGAAGGGACATGGCCTGTGCGCCTACCTCTTCTTTTGTGGGTGAGGCCGCACGAGAGGGTCCTGACCAGTGGCAGGGGGAGGGGGAAGGAAATGCCATGGAATTTCTGATCTTATTCTGCTTCCCTGTATCAACTCGTCATCCCCTCCTGAAGGACTGTGGATACAGCCAGTCTCTGCGTCAGCCTGCACACTGAAGTTTGACCTGGAGGAGGTGCGGCCAGCCCTCCCATCCCATCCCCCCCGCCCTTGGTGCCTGTGTTCCTCCCACAGCTTCCTCTGAGGGGGAGGCGAGCAGGGCAGGGGTGGGGGGGGTGGGGGAAGCTCCATGATGTTCTTGGACTTAACCAAAGGCCCTTCAGTTTAAAGAGACTCACCCACCAGCTCTGAGATGGCTAAAAGCCTGTTTGAGGAATGTAGTTCTTTTGGTTCAATGCTCGATCCAGCATGAAATCATTCATCTAGTATTAGTCATTACATTTTGGTGTGAATGAATTTCAGCTCATTTTCAGAGATGAGATTTTGCTGGGAAAGGGGAATGTAGATACTGCGCTCCCCAGAGGGCTGGGTAAGAACAAAGAATGGAACAAAAACGCAGGCGGAATGAAAACGGCACACAACTTGGAGATGAGAGCTGATAAGAGACTTTTACTCCCTGTTGTTGCCAAGGGGGAAGGTTCTCTGGTGGCTTCCTCAGCCACATGTCCTTGTCTGTGAATAGCTAAGCAACTTCCATTTCATCCTGCTCTTGTTGGTCTGAACCAAGCAGATTTCTTTATTGTAAATAATCTGTGAGGATTTTCCATCCCTCCCGGAGACCCGCCATCTCTTCTGCTGGCCCGTCTTCACTGGAAGCTTACTTTATCTGATCCTGGATGGGTGGGAAGGAGGTCCTGAAAAGGCCTCTTGAGGTGACAGTTAGGACCACCCCCAGTGGACACCATAGTGATGGGCTGGACCGCTCACTGAATTTCTGACTTAGGCTTTTTTTTTTATTCATGGAGGTCAATTCTGTGGGGCATGCTGAAAGAAGTGCCTAGGACATGACACTTCTTAGTGATGGAAGGAACACAATGGCTTTCAGATTCTAAATTGTATTTTCTTTGGAAAATTCTTCTTCTGAGAGAAACACAGAGGTAAATACGAGCCTGTCGGGGACATGGGATATGAGGTCAGGAAGGGACACACGGTCATGCTGGATTTTCCTGCCATCCTTTTTTTTTTTTTTTAAGATTTTATTTATCCATTTGACAGGAGAGATTACAAGTAGGCAGAGAGGCAGGCAGAGAGAGGAGGAAGCAGGCTCCTTGCTGAGCAGAGAGCCCAATGCGGGCTTGATCTCAGGACCCTGCGATCATGACCTGAGCCGAAGGCAGAGGCTTTAACCCACTGAGCCACCCAGGTGCCCCTTTTCCTGCCATTCTTGATGGTAGTGTCTCTGAAGAGCTTTCAGTGGGACGCTGGTCCCTCAGAATCTTCTATGGAAAATAGTTGATCGCGTACATACTAACAAACTTGTGCTCACCTCCTGGGGTTGGACCAGCTCCGTGTGCCCTCACCCTGCGGCCTTGACTTGCCTGGGGTGTCTTGCTAAGCACCTTCGCAGGGTGAAGGATGGGAGAAGACCTGTAATGGAGAAACTGGGACTCCAGCTTTAAAAACAGGCATTCTCCGCTAATTGGGCCACAAAAGCTTTTTGTTTTCTTCCCTTGACACCTTATTAGAAGGAACACGTTTTTAGAGATGTGGTCCCTGAAATGATTTTCTCCCGGGATGAGTTGTTAGCACGTCACTGTAAGAGTGAAGCATTGGCAAACCCGTGTTGAGCCCTGGGCAGGGGATTCGGGCCCCTGAGAGGCGCTGGCTGCACTCCCAGCCCGAGGCCCGGGCCTGGCTCTTCAGGGCCCAGCGCAGAGCAGCTCAATGAAATTTTTTGGAACAAATGACTAAAAGAAGGTTTGTTTTAATAATCAGTCCTGTAAACCTCATGTGGTTTACAGAAATGTCCTCTGAGCTCATAGTTCTTTCTTGCGATCATTTTTTGTTGTTGTTGTTAGTTTTTTTGTTTTTGTTTTTGTGTGTTTTTCCCCCACCCTGACACATGATGATCTCGTCCTGCAGGCTTACGCCGTCTTCCTGGCAGCATCCTAATGTCCTTTGTCTGGTGATACACCTATTCGATTACTGGGGCATCTTGACACTTAGGAAGAGAAAAGTCTGTGGGAACAGGTTTGTTTATTCTGAGCCGACCTGAAAACACGGCTCCATTTATACTGTGCCTGCCGGGCAGTCCAAGCAGACACACACATTAGGAGAAGACAGGACTTGCTTCTCATCTCTGAGATCTTGCCTCACAGAGCATTAAGTGTCTGCAAAGTCTGTGCAGAACGTGACACTTGAAGTCCCGCTTGAGGGGAACGCAGGTTTGGTGCCGCAGCAACTGTGCAAATAGAGACTCTGTGTGTGTGTGAGAGAGAGAGAGAGAGAGAGAGAGAGAGAGAGAGAGACACACGTGGTTATGCAGACTGTCAGTCACGGGGCCAGCCTTGCAGGTACAAAGGAGGGTGACCAGGGCAAGGGCTCTGAGGTCAGACCTGGATGCAAGCCCCACATGCCACAGTTAGGAGCTATGGGACCTGGCACAAGTCACTCAACCGCTCTGGCCTCTGTCTTACACACACAACTGAGTGAAGACCTCCTACCCACCCAACCAGTGAGTTCCTCCTCCTTCCAGCCTCAGGACCTCCTGGGGAGAGCGTCAGATTATCAGTCTACAGATTATCAGTTCACAGATACCACGGCTGAGGCTCCTTGAGCTGGAGGACTTGTAGTAGGTCCTCCTTAGGAAGTAGCCAAGTCAGGAATGCGGCGCCGGTGTGCCTCCATGGCATGGCACTGACCGTTCCCTGCATTGCCTCCCTGTAACGATCCTTCCCCAGGCTTCGGGAAGGATCTGGGGTGGCTGTGGGCACCGGCCGGCAGAGATTGTCAAGAGCTCAGGGGGCCGTGATGCCTGAATAATGACCTGTGACTGGTGTGCGGCAGAGGCGGGCCTATCACCCCAAGTGTTCCCAGAGTCCTTGTGAGAATCGAGGATTGAGATCTCCTTCAGTGAAGACAGCAGGAGATCCAGATCCACTTAGCTGTCCAGCTCCTCCTATGTGTGTCTTAACCAAGAGTTGTTTTGTTTTGTTGCCTTAGTAAGATAGAATTTATGAGGGGCTTTGACACTGTGTGCTCCAGGGAATGAGACCCTTGTCCTCATCGTAGCTCCTGACATGCGGAGGGATGGGGCAGACGGGAGGTCAGAGGCTCTGCTGGGCCTGGGCCGGACCCCGTGGGCAGACCTCAGGTGCTCAGGCTGGGGTGCCCTTTTCAGGCTAGGAGGAGCACACATCCCACAACATTTGGATTTGCTATTTGCTCAGTGTGCTTACTTCTTCAGGGCTTCTGTTCCACAGTCCAAAGTGAATCTGAGCTTAGCAAGCAGAATCTGGACCCATCCCCACCTCTAACCAGCCCCAAACACTCTGACTCTGTGCATTAGTTAGGACTGTCCCAGTGGCATAAGATGCCATTTGGATTTCAGACTGATGGAAGGGAAAGAAAAGACGTCTAAGACAAAACCAAGAATTCCAGAGACATTTCTGACTTGAGATTGAGCTTGATGAAGGTCTCATAGAGGTCATTACGGCCTGGATTCCCACTTCCCATCTCTGAGCCATGTTGTCTGTATACCCTCTCTCTGCTCAGGCGGGCAGTATCTATGTGGCGGGGGGGTGGTGGTGGTGGTGGTGGTGGTGTCAGCTTCTGGCTTACCACCTCCCACGTGTCCATGGAGTAGAAAATGTCTTCCAGCCGTCCTGGCAAATGCCTCATTGCATTGCATTGGCTCCGATTTCATCATGTGTCCATCTACAAGCCAGTCACTGTGGCCAGGAGCATGTAGTATATTGATGTGCTTGGGTCTGGGTCACATGCTCAGTCTCCTGGAACTGGGGTGGAATTTGGTCCAAAGCTAGGAACTAAATATGGGGGAGAGCTCATTCCCCACAGGCACACATAAAAGGGGAGATGGATGCTTGTGGTGTGACGTAAGCACTGTTCACTTCCTGTTCTTCTTGGTCCCCTGGTCACCGGCTAGGCTCTGGGATTGTGGGTGCTGCCAGAGGAAGGGGGTTCGTTTCTGATCGGATTCCAGTAGGTATGTACTTATGGCCTGGCCACGTGCTTATACTGACCTAACAATGTTCACTTCATAGCTTCCAAATCACAACTCCCGTTTGTTGAGGTCTTACCATGGGGCAGCCACAGCTAGACACTTCGATGAGTGTTCCCTGACCTAGTCTTTGAAATTGCACTTGAAGAAAGTATTATTAGTCCCAATTTACAGATGGAGAGACAGACTCTGGGAGATGGAGTGCCCTGCAGAGTCACATAGTTACTTTAGGTGAAGCGGGGAGACACGATGGTGAGAAATCACTCTGGTCTGTTGGCCACTCCTCTTGTTGACAAATCTCGTATTCTTGCCTGTAGACATACTTATGTGAAAGATAATTGGATATTTAGGAATGTTTATTGCTAGACCAAAGAAACAGAAGTGTCTGCATTCGCGAGGGCCAGAACTCAATGTACTTTTCGACCGAGTTTGGTTGTGTGCGTGCGTGAGTGCATATGTACGTTTGTATACATGTGGGTATCTGCATGCTGTTGTGAGAATGGAATTGAATGATTGTTCTTGGCCTTTAGTGGGGTGTTTGTTGAAGCTGCTGTGGTGTCTCTGGATCTGTACGTTGGTGCTTGTGGTCAGACTGTCCAGAGGTGGAGGAGGCTAGGGAGTCTGAAAACACAGGGTTACCAGATTGAGGATTTTCATGGTACTGATACGGAAGGAGGATGCTACAAAGTCTTACGGCTAAGTAGGAATATTGAGAAGGTAAAGTGACACGACAGAGTAGCAAGTGGAGGATTAAGGAAGCACACAAGGAATGTGGTTTGGTTCCTAGCAGTGTTAGCTGTGGTCTGGGCTGACCTGCAGACAGGACTTCTGTCAGGCTCTTTCTTTAGCTTGATACGCAAGGGTCTCTCTCTCTCTGCAAATATGCTTGGTGTTTCCACCAAATGGGGCTTTTCCCTGTTCCTTGGACAGACTGTTCTTTCCTGCTTCCATGTTGGTATATGGAACTTCTTAAACCATGTGTTTGAAATGAATGTTAACAAAAAGTTGATAAGTATTTAGGCATCCACTAGTTAATTCAGTGGGAACTAGTTGAGCACCCACTAAGCACCAGAGAGTGTTCTAGGTGTATGGGATAGAGTAGGGAGCAAGGCAGGCACTGTCCGTGGTCCCTGCCCGTGGGGAGTTCTCCCTTTGATCCATTGAGTGACTCAATCCCACTGTTGGCTCCACTGGGCTTCCAGCCTGGACACCTGCCACAGGAGCCCTTTCCTTAGGAACTTGGACTTGAATCTCTGGACCTCTTTCCTGGGAAGGAAAGCATTGTATTCCTCTGGCCATGCCTTTGCTAATGCCTCCAAGTGGGGAGCCCAGAGAAGTATTTCCTGTTCTCAGAGTGGCATGGATTTTGTAGCTCTTCTATCTAAGGTTCTTTTGGATATGACTCACAAAAAATCAGGTTCAGTTCAAACCTAAAGAAGGAGTCATCAGGAGGGGCAAGAGGTGGGTGGCTTCTACATCCTAAGAGCTGCCCTCACAGGGACTGGTGGACAGTTGGGGATCCAGAAGGCCACTGTCAGTCTCTTCATCTGCATTCTCTGAAGCACCCTGCTCTCTCCTGACCTGGCTTACCGGCATCGCTAGGTGCATTGGTGGGAAAAGGCTGCCCCAGAGCCCCAGAATGCATAGATCCATATTTCCAAGGACCAATAGAGAGCAGTAGTATGGCTAATCAGTTTTCACGTCAGGAGAGAGGATACTTGGATCAGAGGTCTTCCCATAGCCCTAGCAGCTGGGATCTGAGAGGGGGGAGTGGGTTCTGTAGCACAAATGAAGCTGCAGGGCTTGTCCCTATGATAGGAAGACGCATGGTTCCTGGAAAAATGCTGGCAGGCTGAGGATTCCACCATCCAGATTTCCTACTGGGCCGTGTCAAGGAAACATACTGTCAGCCTCAGTTTAGGATAGTTCAGACTGGCACATTGTAGGAATGGCCTCAGCTGACCTTGCCCTCAAGCTTAACACCTGTGGTGGAGAAATGCCTGTGTTAGCATGGTACCAAGTATTTATTGTTTTAGAAAGTTCTGTATCAGCAAAGTACCTGGAGATCCAGTGTGTGATATTAATTCTGAAGGATAGGAAATCATTAGTTGGGGCCAGTAAATCCTCTGTTCCAGTAAGACTGTGTATTCCAAGAAAATAAAGAGCCCTTCTCATGGGGAAAAAAGGCGTTTGTACAAATAGGCTCTGTTCTGGGTTGGGGATGGGCACCTCGGGGCTTCTGCTTGCTAATGTTCTAGCTACTCTCGTCCATATTTAATTGAATTGAACACGTTGAAATTTGTTCCAGTGTATTAACAGGGAGCTGGTGAATGCATGTGCAATGCGTGACAATTAATGTTTGCTTCCCCCCCCCCCGTGCTGACCCCCTTCTGGGAACACCCACAGAGGACCCACTGAGGAGAGGACACGTGCTCACTTGAAAAGAGAGGCCTTAACTCTTTCAGGCCCTTAAATTTCAGCCACAGCCTGGAATTAAGAATCCTCTCCATCTCTGTGGCTGGGAGTGGAATCTTCTCAAACATTGATCTGAACTTGTGCAATTAGGTACAATTACTTCACAGACAGATTACTGAATAGCAGTTTCACTTGTTTTATTTTAGAGAGAGTGCACGCGTGAGCGCGGGCTGGGGCAGAGGGAGAGGGAGAGACTCTCAGGCCGACTCCACCCTGGGCACGGAGCCCATTGCAGGGCTCCATCCCGTGACCCTGAGGCCATGACCTGAGCTGAAACCAAGAGTTGGTGGTCCAACCGACTTAGCCACCCAGGCACCCCAGCGGTTTTGTTTCTCAATCACGAAAGTGGTACACGTTGATGATCAAAATTTGGAACACACGGAAAGTATGGAGAGACAGTAGCACCCATAATTTCACTATATAGGAAATAATGACTGTAAGTTGTCTGGTGCGTTTCTTTCTTTTATTGCTCTTATGGCTAGCAAGTATATTTAAAGTAAATTAGGAGCTCCTGATTTCATATCTGGTATTTTCTCCTTCTCTTTTTTTTAAACTTGTTTCTCCTATCATTAATGAATGAATGTGCTTTTGATAGTTTCACTGAGGTATGATTTAATATCATAACAGCCTGTTTTTGGTGTGCAGTTCTGTACAGTGGAGTAAAATTTTGGAATTGTGCGACCATTGCCTCAGTCCAGTTTGAGAACTTTGCTCTCCCCTCCCCCACCCCCAGGTCCCCGAGTCCCCACTTCCACCCCTGGACTCGCTTTGTCTCTGTAAATGTGTCTTTTAGGAATAGGGCACAGAAATACAATCCTACTGCATGTGCTCTTCCACGTTGGACTTTTCTGCTCAAGCGTCCTGGTGGGGGCCCCACCACTGAGGGGGGGCTCCATCGGAGATGACACTGGGGTGCCTGCCTCCTCTCGGTGGGGGGTAGTCCTGAGTGTTGCGGGCACTCCGCTCTCTGAAGAAAGGCAGGACTGCACCCATATCTGTCTTCAGCATTGGGTTGGATTCTTGCCTAAGTGCTAAGAGGGCAGCGATTACAAATGTTAACATGATTGTGAAGAGAAAATGAGCTTTCTGTGTCAGTGTCCCATTGACCTCAACAGAGGACCTCATCTTAGGGCCAGGGCTCTTGCTTTATTCTGAGCCAAGGACTGAGTTATAGCTATTGATTTTTCACCATGAAGGTTATCTTTGAAACCACAAGGGCCAGGAAAGCATTGTCTGCTTTGGAGACAATGTGGGGCGATAGGGCAAGAAGCACAGGGACCTGGTTCCGTGACAGAATTCTCCCACGAGCTTGGAATTCAAACATTTTTTGCTCTCTCTTTGCAGTCAGCTCATTGGAGAGAACTTTCTCAAACCATTCCTTTTCTTACAGGGAGCTTCAAGGACGCCCCCAAAATCTTTCTGGAAAGTTTCCAGCCTGTGTACCTCCAGACCAGGAGAGATGATGTGATTGGCTGGAGCCCTCTTGTTGCATTTCAAAGAGGGAAGCTTTTTAAAAGTCGCTCCTCTGCTATTTATCTCAACAGAAAAGGAGGTTGTTGGGATGCTTACATACTTTATCATTTTGAGTCCAAGTTGTACACTTGCATTCTGAGACAAGTCTATCTCACAGAATCTGTGTACCCGTGTGAAGGCCGTGAATTTGGCATAACTCAAAATGGGGGGGGCCACGTAGACGTGGGGACGGTACAGGGGGAGGATGGCTCCCTTGGCAGACACCCTAGGAGGCCAGGGCTCTGCGGGGCTCTCATGCGGGGCCGCTTTTCATCTCTCCAATCAGTAGAGAAATTACCCCCTGCATTTTTAATAATGATGGTTTGCATGTGTTGTTGATAGACCCTCCCGCTCCTGGTTTCTTTCTTTGTTTCTTGAATCGTAGAGGCCATTGCGATTCTTTTCACAACCAACAGACACGACTTGTTTAGAAAATATCACACATTTAGCATTCACAGAAATCTCTGTGTATTTATAGATGCACCGTGCGTGTGCCAGCTTTCCCCCCAAAAGCAGGTTCTCGGCTTTGACCGGATTACAGTTACTATTTATTTGTTTCCAGGAACTTGGGCGCCTGGCACACTGCACATCTCTGCCAATGCGTGTTGGAGCACTTGAATTCTGAAGGATCTCTTACTCTCTTGGCCCGAAAATAAGATTTTCTCACTCATGCCTTGAGATCCTGTGTGTTTCCTTTCGTCAGAGCCTCCTCAGGCCCGGATTTACCAGGCTGGCCAGAGCGGGTGCCTGTGAAGGAGGCGGCGGTGTCTTGGTCTGGAAGTCTGTGCACGGTCCTAGTGGTGGCCACTGGGAGAAGGGGGAGGGCTGTGCTGGCCTGGTGTCTGCTCGAGCCTCCTGTGCCTTCCTGAGTCTCCCTCTGCTTTCACTTAGCTGTTTTCTTCCTCCCTCCTGAGCTCTTTGCCTCGCTTTCTGGAATAACGTGCTTACCAGGTCACTCTTTTCCTCCAAAGTCTTGTACCTATAGAATCTGGACCCAGCTCTTGAACCTGACATGTCAGGGCTGGACAGAGAAAGGCCTCACATGTGTTTCTGAGTTTTTATCCCCTTTATTTTAGGGTCTCCTACATGACTAGCCTACAACCTACAGCGGGGTGCCATCGGGTCCTTTGGCCAGTTCACATTTCGCTGGGTGATTACTGGGGATGAATGTCTAGTCTCCCAGAGCTTAAGCAAGTGGGTCACGGTGAGGCCCAGGGATCTGTGCTTTTAGCCGGCATCTAGGGGGTCACTGATGCTGGTGCGGAGGGGCCACGCCTGAGCTTCTCCAGCTGCGGGCATCTCCAAGTCTGTGCTGCTTGTAGGGCCTGGCTTCCCTGGGACGGCTCGCCACCCCCGCCCCCCATTCTTCCTTATTTTGGTGGTGCTGCTTCTTTATGATGCAGATTTTGCACTTAGCACATTCTGCCTTGGACCATGATTTGAATGTGTCATAGATGTATTTTCACACCAGCTGTATACCACCTCTGTAAAACCACCTTCTATTTGCATGGCGCTTTCTAGTTTGGAAACACTTTTGCACGTGTCCCTGAGCTCCTACAGAGCAGAGACTTTGCTTTTTACAAGGGTCTCAGTGTCCCATCACCCTCCTACCTGTCCAGCCTGCACTGGCTGAGGCCGACTCACCATGTGAGCTTATGGAGATAGGCAGTGCTGTTCTTTGAGACGCTCAGCGAGTCTTCACTGAGGCCTGGTTTTGGCAGGCACTCTGCTGGGTGCAGATGATGGCAGAAGCCGAGCCTCCGATGGGGAGAGGAGCCATGAACCGAAGTAGAAAAATGACCAGTGGTGGTACCTGCCCTGAGGGACCAGATGGGCTGGAATCACGATTGCCCATTGGGAAGTCTCCTCAGAGGAGGAGACCTGGGGGCTGGGCCTGAAGGGCAGGGGGACGGGCCTGTGAGGGGGCAGGGGAGAGGGTTGCATACAGGGAAGAAAAGGGCCGAGGAGGGGAGGACTGAGCACCAGGTGGGTTGGAGGAGCGAGCCAGGGGGTGCAGGCCTGGGTGAGGCCAGAGAGGGAGCATAGGTTGCACTGAGGGGTTGACATAATCAGTAATGGGGGGGGAGGGGGGAGGTGACCTTTCATGAAAGGGAGGTGATGTGCTCAGAGTTGTATAAAACTCTACTACATAAAGCACCGTGTTTTATCAGCAAAGGAAATGCGACCGGAGGAGGAGTGTGAGGAGCAGTGAGGGATTTGGTGGGGAGTTACGTCTGACGGGCTCTGGCTGATGCAGCCGGGCTGGAGCCAGCTCATCTCTGTGGAGCTGCTTGTGAAGGCCTGGTTGTGATACCACGCGTCCTGGAAATGAGCTAGAACTTTTTTTTTTTTTAATCTTTTTAAAGGTTTTATTTAAGAGAGAGGGAGAGCACAAGCGGGGTGAGGAGTAGAGGGAAAAGCAGACTCCCCACTGAGCAGGGATCTTGATGCGGGACTCCATCCCAGGACCGTGGGATCATGACCTGAGCTGAAGGCAGATGCTTAACCGACTCAGCCACCCAGGCGCCCTGAGCTGGACCTCTTGTCCGCACTCCGGCAGCTTCTCCAGTTGCAGGGATTCAGAAGACCCTGAGGTTGGAAGACACCCTGGGGATCACTTTACTGACCTTGCACATTCCCTAGACGACGAGACAGACTCCAGAGAGGGGAGGCAGCCCACCTGGGCACAGCAGCTACAGCCCTGCTGCTCATGTGGCTGGTCCTTTTTTTTTTTTTTTTTCCTAAGGACTAAACAGTCCCTGGGCCTCAGACGCAAAGTGGGACAAAGGATGCCGAATAGAGCAAGGAGCGGGCCTCTTTGGAACCCCTGGGGCATCACTGTGGGTGCATCTGGGGGGCCCTAGAGCTTTGCCACCACACAGATGAGGGCGGTGAATCCTGGCTCTACCACCATATGGTGGTGAGAGAACTTCTGCCCGGTCATGGAATCGCTCTGGCTCTCAGCTGTAAAATCATAGTACTCATACCGAGCTTGCCGAGATATCAGGTGGATTAGGTGGTATCACGGGCCCTGTACCTGTCACGGTGCCGGAGGGAGCAGGTGCTCAAGAAATAAACTAATGACAGTGCGTGTGGCTGAGTAATGCCTGACGCGTGGCTCTCTGAAAGCCATGATTCCCAGGGGGCCTATGGGGCTGGGCGGGACTCTGCAAAGACGACCCAAACCCTTTCTTGGCACCCGAACAGGCTTTGGTGGAGAGTGAGCTCCCCTAGGCCCCGTCTCTTTGTCCCCCTGGCCCATGCCTGGCACACAGTGGCTCCTCCACACGTATTTGTTGAAATGTTACGTGGATGGATAGTTTTACTATCAAGAACTCACAACAAGCTCCATAACCGAGTACCAACTCTGCATTGACACTCTTTTTTTTTTTTTTCGGCTTCTAGCTTTCCATGTGAATTTTCACAGTGCATCTGATGATAGATTTGGACCAAGTCCATGTCTTGAGATCTGAGAGAGATGTGGCTTTAAAATAAGTGCTGATGTGTGTAAGGAATGAGTTCAACTGGCTTTCTCCTAATCTGACTACAGAGGCAGTGTCAGTTTGGGTTTTGGGCGAAGCTGGTGGAGGGAGCTGGGAAACGGAGGAGCCTGGTGGACGTGCAACCCTCACCTGAAAAACCAGTAACTGGGAAGCTCAGTTACAGTTTCCATCCCTGCGATGTCTGGCGATCTTGGATTCAGCCAGCCAAAGGTACTGAGTGGAGACAGAAGGCAGGGAAGTGGCAGGGACATACATATTATGAATTGTGCCCGCAGGTCATCTCTTAGCTCCCGTGCTTTGGGCAGCTCGTCATGATGAAAGTGCTAATTTTCAGGAGCAGCAGCCCCGCGGGGAGGCCTGGCAGGCCAGAGGTGAGGTCTCAGCTCCGCTCTCCATGCGAGGTGTGATAATGGCTGGTCTGGTTCCAGCTCAGTGGTGGACTGATCCACAGGGAGCCTGGTGAAAGGGCCAGGGGAGTCTGTCTTGGGAAGAAGACAAAGAGGCAGGGACTGCAGAGAAGGTTCTCACCTGAAAATGCCTTGCCCTTCTACCATTGGCTCAGGTATTTCCAGATCCAGCTCTGAATCCAAAAGGCTTGATGACACGTGGCAATCAGCTGAGCAAGCCTCGGGGAGGGATTCTCAACCTTGTATGCAGGATAGTGTTTGTGCGCAGAGGGAAGTGCTGTGTTAGAGGAGCCCCAGAACAGCAGTGGTGTGGAAAGACACAGCAGGGACAGAGGAGCCCGCCACTGGTCCCATACACTCCCTTCTCTTCCCCCTCGGTCCCCTACTTCAAATCCCTGCCCGTTTTATTTTCCAAGCAGCATTTCTTCGAGTCAGACATTTATCTAAAGTTTAGTTGTAGAAAGTGGGCCATTGGATGCTTCATGTCTAAACAACTCATAAGGGGCCCCTGGGTGGCTAATTGGGTTAAAGCCTCTGCCTTCGACTCAGGTCATGATCTCAGGGTCCTGGGATCCAAGCCCGCATCGGGCTCCCTGCTCGGTGGGGAGCCTGCTTCCTCCTCTCTCTCTGCCTGCCTCTCTGTCTACTTGTGATCTCTCTCTCACTGTCAAATAAATAAATAAAATCTTTAAAAAAAAAAAAAAGCTGTTAGGGCACCTGGGTGGCTCAGTGGGTTAAAGCCTCTGCCTTCTGCTCAGGTCATGATCTCAGCGTCCTGGGATTGAGGCCCTCATCGGGCTCCCTGCTCGGCGGGGAGCCTGCTTCCTCCTCTCTCTCTGCCTGCCTCTCTGCCTACTTGTGATCTTATCTCTCTCTCTGTGTGTCAAATAAATAAATTAATTAATTAAAAAATAAAAGCTGTTAAACAACTCATAACTCCATTGTTAACGAAGTCCAACTAACTTTAGTTGGACTTGTGTGATGCTTGGCATCTGTGTTGGCCCAGGTTCTCCAGAAAAACAGGATCAGCAGGATAAAGATAAACGTTCATAAAATAAGGCATTGATTCAGACAGTTGGAGAGGCTGAAATGTCCCAGTGTCTGCAGTTGGCAAGCTGGGCACCCAGGAGAACTCAAGGTGTAATTCCAGTCTGAGTTGGAAGGCTTGAGAACTAATGTTGGAAGTTCTGGTCCAAAATCCAGCAGGCTTGAAATCCAAGAAGAGCTGATTTTTTCCATTGAAGTACAAAAGTGAAAAAAGACCAATGGCTCAGCCCCATTACTTAACCAGAAGGAATTCCTTTCCTATTTAGCTTTTTGTTTTACTTTGATTGTCAGTTGATTGGAGGAGGACACCGACATGGGAGGGTCAGTCTGCTTTACTGATTCTGCCTTTCAGTGTTAATTTCTCTTTTTTTTAAGGTTTTATTTATTTATTTGACAGAGAGATCACAAGTAGGCAGAGAGGCAGGCAAAGAGAGAGAGGGAAGCACGCCCTCCGCTGAGCTGAGCAGAGAGCCCGATGCGGGGCTCGATCCCAGGACCCCGAGGTCATGACCTGAGCCGAAGCAGAGGCTTAACCCACTGAGCCACCCAGGCACCCCTTCAGTGTAATTTTCATCCAGGAATACCCCTCCCCAGACACACCCAGAATGACGTTTAGTCAAATGTCTGGGCATTTCATGGTCCAGTCCAGTTGACCCATATCATTAACCATCACTGTATCTCGAAGCTGGTATGGGGGAAATCTGACAGCTGAGGGGCCATTTATGTCTTCATATCTCATTTCCATTCCCCAAAAGACTTAAAAAAATTAATCCCTGGTACATGGAGGTGATAGAGTTGGGAGGTAGCGATGCGAAGAGCTCTGGTGGGTGTTATGGCTTTGCCGTGTACTAGCTGTGTGATCCTGGCAGGTCTCCTCGTCCAAACTTCAGTTTTCTCAGCTGGAAAATGCAAATGATAACAGCACCTGCTCCTTAGCATCGTTATGAGGAGTAAATAAAATAACACACGTAAGGTGCTTAATGTGGCTCTTTGGACTGTGGCAGAACATGCATACTGTTGTCACAGCTGTGGTCTGCCGTGAGGGGGAGGGGAACGCCTAGACTCACTGTGCATGATGGTCACGTGGGGTGCCCGGAACCGAGGCAGGTGCTTTCTCTACGGGGACTCCCTAGTGGCCTGCCTGCCCCAGAAGTAGGATCAGGTCCCAGTATTCACTCTGTTCCCTCCCCTGCAGACTGCATGGATTATATTTCTTTTCTGGATTTTTCTTCTGTTGTTTAAAGGAGAGAAGACTTAGCTCTTTGGGGAGGAGATGGGTCCTCCTTGGGATGGCCTTGGCCAACTGTCCCCCTTTCCCAGGCCCGTCCTCAGACTCTTGTCCCTGTCCCCAGAGTGTACTGGAAGATGGGGGGGGGGTTGGCAGCCAGGGCCTGACGGTGACATGGCCTAGGGACCTTCAGCATATTTTGCCATCCAGCTGGGTCCAGTTTATAGATTATGTAAAATCACCAGGTTGCCTTTCAAGTGCACTCCTGGCACGTGCTTGTGGGTCAGGCCAGTCGTGTTCCACAGGTGGTTCTCCAGTGACCAGCAGGGAGGAGCTCAGCTGTCAGTTGGATGTCAGGCAGCAGAAAGGGCTGTGATGAGCTCCTGTTGACATTTTAAACGGCATTACAGGTAGGCATGGGCAGGGGGTGGTTAATTCCGAGGCCTTAACAGTCTGAGGGGTCTCTGAGGGACTGATACATTCATGTTCTTTTTTCTTGCCAAGACGTTTTCCTTCTGTTCGTTCAGCTTGAGAATCTGGACTCTTTCCCGAATTATTAAGCCTACTCTGGAAAAGGCAGGTGGATGTACATTCCCCAGCAGCTCGTGTTGGCAAATGCTATGTGTGTGTGGCAAGACTTACCTGGCATACTAGGCATTGTATTCGGGGCAACTCTTGAGCGGGTGTATTTTTCATGTTCCTTACCTTACACTTGAGAAAGATGATGCACAGACTAGTTATTTGGTTTGCCTAAGGTTTCACAGCTTATATGTAGAATTAAGGCTTATATTTAAAGAATGGACTGGCCTTTTGGGACAGACCCCCTCCCCCACCAGCACCATTCTTAGAGCTGTGGCAAGCTGAGCATGTTCGTCTCTGTTCCATTCATCTTTTCTGGGAGAACAAGTTTCTCAACCACTGGTGTCCTCATTTTCCTGATGGCAAATGCAGATCACTATGTGGGCTTTTGTCAATGTCACAGGGGAATTTAAGACTTTGTGATGTTATATTTAAGATTTATTTTCTGATTTATTCTTGTGGGTTGTTAAGAAGGTTAGGAAAATAAACCCATATTACTTTGACTTGAGAGAAATGAGAGGTTTTTCAATCTTTCAGTAGTATGTTTTAGCTAACAGCAGTTTGCATTATTGGGATACACCAAACAGTAATGATTACAGCTGACACTCCATGCTTATGATGGGGCAGGGAGGTGGCATCATAGGTGATTAACTCACAGAATCTTTCAAACCCTCCCTGGGTGGTGAATGTTCCTTTGGTTCCCATTGTACGGTTGGGAAGAAGCAGGAGCTGGGCCAGGAAATGAGTCTGACTCAGGATTTTGTGCTGGTAACCAAAGTTCTCCATCCTTCCCCACGACAGAAAGCATTACACTTGGGCTTTGCGGAAATTTCCATTAAAAAAATATTCTTTAATTTAAATTCAGTTCGCCAGCATACCGTCCATGATTAGTTTCAGATGTAGAGTTCAGTAATTCATTAGTTGCATATAACACCCAGTGTGATGAAAAGTTCCATTTAAGTCAATGATGAATGCGAATGATGATTTTTCAGAATTTTGGTGAAGTATACTCAGAGTGAGGCTCTTTTGGACCATATTTCATCCAAAATAATGAGGTTTAATGCAATATGTGTTAAAACGCACCCCATTTGAGAATATCCAGAGAGAGACTACCTGGTTGATTTTTACAGTGGGCATAAACACAATGGAATGATAGATGAGATGAATTCAGGTAATCTTTGGATTAAAATTCTGAACAGTCAAAGAGTATCTTTTGGGAAAGGTTGGATCTCCGGATAAGCTCCAAATTATATTCCCACCTTATTTAAGAATTTGTGTTGGCAGGTTTAACAAGATCTTGGCACATTCTAATTTGAGATTTATTACAAGATGTGTGCAAGTTTAATAGGGGCTTAATTATTCATATCCACATCTTCCTGACAGTAACTTACTTCAGCTGTAGATAAATTCCTGGCGCATTGGGAAATACTGGCTTCTATGTTGAAAAAATACAGTGAAAGGAAAATTAAATGCATATGCAAGAGATTACCCAGGCCAACCACTCAAGCAGGATCTTGGAGTGAGTAGGTCTCCACATGACTTGAATGGGGCTGCAGGAAGGGAGCTGTTCCATGGCCCTGCGTTGGGAGGCAGCCCATAACCACGGACAGAGCCCAGGGTCTGGAGTGAGGCCCACTTGAAGTCCATTCCAGTGATAGCTTAAGGATTGAGTGTCTATCTTAAAGTCTTTTTTTTTTTTTAAAGATTTTATTTATTTCACAGAGGGAGAGAGATCACAAGNTCTATCTTAAAGTCTTTTTTTTTTTTTAAAGATTTTATTTATTTCACAGAGGGAGAGAGATCACAAGTAGGCAGAGAGGCAGGCAGAGAGAAGGGGGTTAGCACGCTCCCCGCTGAGCAGGGAGACCGATGCGGGCCTCGATCCCAGGACCCTGAGATCATGACCTGAGCCGAAGGCAGAGGCTTTAACCCACTGAGCCACCCAGGCGCCCTTAAAATCTTTCATAAAGTCTGTAGGCTTCAGGTGTTTTTAAAAGCAGAAGAGGGTAGTTAATGTCTCTCTTAAAAGGTTGATGTGAGGATGAATGGAAACATCTATAAGGAGCACTGTACATGGTATAGAAAGCACAGAATGGATGCCACCTTCTTTCATTTCCTCTATTCCCATCATCCATTCTTTAAGTCTACCTATCCAAGCCTCTTGGAGAAAATAAAGTCGATATGTATAAATGAGAAGCTGGTGAAAATGTAGGGCAGTAGGCATTCTCAGATGCTGCTGGTGAATGTGAATTGCTACAGCCCTTGTAGAGGTCATCTTGTTGATATCTTTCAAGATAAGAGACCACAGGGCCTTGGTACTTGCTGTTTCCTCTTCCTGGAATGCTTTACAAAAAAACACTTGGGTGGCTGACTTGCTCTGTATTTCATCCCTTGGCTCAGATGTGACTTTATCAGAGAGGTTGTACCTAACTATCCATGTAAATTAGCTCTACTCTTCGTTCTATGTATTATTTACCCGGCTTTGTTTTTTTTTTTCCTCATAGCTGTTTAACACTCCCTGACATTTTTACTTACTGTGCGTGAGTTTGTATGTCTATCTCCCCAGCACATGTGATTTCCAAGAAGGCAGGGTCTGTGTTCCATGTCGTATGCCTAGCACTGTCTAACAGCGTGGGTGCTTAATTAATGATTGTAGAATACTCTAATTACAAATTACTGCCTTTAAGTTCTGTTTGGATAAACACTTAATAGAGTTGGGCTGTTAGCTCCCAGGAACCACATATATGCTATTGGTTTGAGTAAAGGTACAGGTGCTCAAAAAAAAAAACCCACCAAAAAATGCACAACTGTACGTGAGACCTAGCTCCCTTGACAACAAGAGTCTTATGTTATTTGTCCTGGTCTCAAAGAACAAAGGACAGTGAACTGAGTGGCCAGAAATTGAATGGTTGGTCAAGGACAGAAGGGTAAAATATCCCTGACTTGAGGAGTACCGTGCAAGGGAGGGCTTGTGTCATTCTATATATCAGTGACACGTAATTACAATACCATAGCCAGTTGGTAGATAGAGTTGACCCTTGAGCAACATGGAGGTTGGGGTGCAGTCGAAAAACCATGTATAACTTTTGTCTCCCCCCAAAACTTCACTCTTTATAATCTGCTGTTGAGGAGAAGCCCTACTGATACCACGAACAGTGGATTAATATGATTTTGTATGTTAGATGTATTATATATTTTACAATAAAGTAAGCTAGAGAAAATGTTGAGAAAATTATAAAGGACAGAAAATAAATTTATAATAGAGTACAGTATTAATAAAAAATTCACATGTTAGTGGACCTATGCAGTTGAAACCTGTGGTGTTCAAGGGTCACCTCTAATTTTTTAACCAAGAAATTTTATTTTCATAATTTTAAATTGCACAATTAAGTCATTTTCTTTTAAGAGATTCTAATTTGACTCCTAAGGCTAAAGTGTCTTGACCACCTCTTACCCACCAGCACCCACACTCTCCCTCTCCCCCACAAGAATATCGGTTCCATTAACAGTTTGCCGTATGTATTTACAGACACGCCTGTGAGCGTTGCCGCACACAGATCGCTCACTCAAGGGCTGCAGGTGGGTTGAAGAGTGTTCATCTTTCTCAATGAGTGCTGACCTCTCCTGAAAACAGGTTGTTTTCAGGACTGAGCCATGAAACTTGTCTATATGGTTAGTGATGGTGGGGCTTTGCTCGCTCTCTCTTCGGAAGCTAAATTTTGCAATGGGGGAAAACTGCTTTTGAAATGGTTTGCATCCATATTCTTCTGAAACTTCCAACCTAGACAAGTATAGTTTTTGGTTTTTCACTGTGCTGATATATATACACACACACACACATATATATGTATATATACACACACACGTATATATATATATATACGTGTATATGTATATATACACACATAATGTATATATATATACACACATATATACATGTATGTGTGTGTGTATACACACACACATATATATGTGTATATATATATATATATAAAATATGAAACCAAACTTAAATTTTTAAGTGTCCGGTGCAGTATTAACTATATGCACATTGTTGTCACAGAAGATCTCTAAAAGTTTTTCACCTTGCACGATGGACACTGTATACCCATTGAACCATGACTCCTCATTTCCCACTGCCTCCCCCCCCCCGCCCCATCTCATCCCTTGGTGACCACTGTTCTCCATGCTTCTAAGATTTGATTATTTTAGGTACCTCATATAAGTGGAATCATGCTGTATTTGTCCTTCTGAGACTGACTTATTTCATTTAGTGCAATGTCCTTAAAGTTTATCCATGTTGTGGCGTATGACAGGATTTCCTTCCTTTTAAAGGCTGACTCATAATCCATTGTGTGTGTATATACACACACCTCATCTTCCTCATCCATAGATGGACACTTACATTGTTCTATCTCTGGCCTGTTGGGACTAATGCTGCAGTGAACATGGGAGTGCAACAACAGTTGTGTCCTTTAATTTCTTTGAACACAGTTTGTAGTTTTGTGTAGAAGTCTTTAACCTCTTAAACCTTAGTAAGTAAACCTTAGTTTACTCCTAAGTGTTTTATTCTTTTGGATGATATTATGAATGGGATTATTTTGTTCTTGTGCCTGCCTGCCTTCCTTCCTTCCTCCCTTCTTCCTTCCTCTCTTGCTTGCTTTCTTCCTTTCTCATCTTCCTCCCTCTTTCCTTCTTTCTTTTCTCTCTTTCCTACCTGCTTTGATTCTTAATTCTAATTTTGTGAATCTTCTCTAGGTGTTTCCTGTGTGATTACTATGGGACTTAAGTATAACATTCTAAGCTAATAACAACTTAGCTAGCTTCAATCACAAACAGTCTGCTCTTTCACTTCTCCCGGTAAACTTTGTGTTGTTATTGACACTACAAACAAAATCTTTTTTTATTGTGTATCATTTACCTATTTTTAATAGTTATTTTTATACTTTAGTCTTCTAAGTCCTGTATGAGAACTAAAAGTTATTTACACGCTACCATTATGGTATTTGTGCGTGTATTTTTACCTTTGGGCTTTATACTTACAAATGCTTTCATGTTGATGTCTAGCATCCTGTCATTTCAAATAAAGTATTCCCTTAAGCATTTCTTGCAAGGCAGTTCTCATGTTTTTAAATTCCTTTGGTTTTTTTTTGTCTGGGAAAGTCTTTCTTTCATTTTTGAAAGACAGTTTTGCTGGATAGAGTATTCTTGGTTGGTCTTCCCCCCCTCCCCCACCTTAGAGTATTTGAATGTATCATCCCACTGCTTTCTAGACTGCAAGCTTTCTGCTGGTAAATCCACTCAAATTTTCTGGGGATTTCTTTTGTATGTGATAAGTCACTTTTCTCTTGTTGCTTTCAAAATTCTTTTGTTTGACTTTTGGGAATTTGATTATAATGTGTCCTGACGTATATTTTTTTGGATTCATCTTTGCTGGAATCTGTTTGGCTTATTAAATCTGGATGTCCATTTACTGCCCCAGATGTGGGAAGTTTTCACCCATTATTTCCTTAAGAAAGCTTTGTACCCTTTTCTCTCTCTTGTTTTTCTAGGAATCTTGTGTGTATATTGGTCTTATTAATGAACTTCCTTAAGTCCTTTAGGCTTTCTTTGCTCTGTTATTCTTTTTTATTCTTGCTCTTCTGCCTGGATAATTTCAAATGACTTGTCTTTGAGTTCTTGGATTCTTTCCTCTGTTTGATCAAATCTGCTGTTGAACCCTTCTGAAAATTTCAGTGCAGTGAAGGGGTTCTTCTTAAAATACTCTGTCTCTTCGCTGATATTCTCATTTTGCTCATGCATCATTTTCCTGAGTTTGTTGAGTATCTTCTTGATGGTTACATTGAATTCTTTGTCAGGTGATTCATATAACTCCCATTTTGGAGGGTTGGTTTCTGGAGATTTATTTTGTGCTTTTGATTGGGCCATGTTTCTTTGGTTTGTAATTTTCATGTGCTTTGTAACTTTGTTTTGGGATATGCACATTTGAAAACAAAACAAAACAGCCAATTCTCTCTGTGCTTACAGGTTTGGATCAAATGGGAAAACTTCACCAATCAGCCAGGCTAAGATTCTGGGGACCTCTCAGATCTTTCTGGGGATGTGTAATCTCTGGACATCTGTATGTAATTTACCAGTTAGAGGGATTGTGTTTTTGTTTGTTTTCTAAGAGCTCGTTGTCTCTTAATCCCCCTGGTGTCTATGGCACTCGAGATTCTGAGAGAGCCACTGAGCTCTCCTTTATTCTCTCTGGCTACTCCAGGTATCTAATAAATGCCAGTTTCATCAGTGTTCTGAGTCCTGTGAGACAGAAACTAGTCCCCCAGACAGCCTTCTGAAAAGCTGGGTTGTGTGATGCATGTTTCACTGTTCTCTTTTCTATTAAGGGAGAATCCGTAAGCTGGGCCCTTGTTCCCAACTGCAGTGAGCTGTGTCAGTTTCCTTTTGCAGTATTACAAGGTCTCTGGTGCTGTCACAAGCTGCTGAGCTCTGTTTTGCTCTCTGAGGCCCCCAGGCATCCGAGGTATGCTGTTTATTCATCAGTGCTCCGAGTCACATAGGATAGAAACTGCTGCCTTGGGCAGCTCCTTGAAAAGCCACAGTGTTGGGGCACCTGGGTGGCTCAGTGGGTTAAAGCCTCTGCATTCCGCTCAGGTCATGATCTCAGGGTCCTGGGATCGAGCCCCTCACTGGGCTCTCTGGTCAGCGGGGAGCCTGCTTCCTCCTCTCTGCCTACTTGTAATCTCTCTGTGTCAAATGAATAAATAAAATCTTTAAAAAAAAAAAAGAAAAGAAAAGCCACAGTGTTGTATATTTCGTTCTTTTACTTCCAAGGTTGAAGCTACAGGTTGGGCCTTTCTTCCCAATTGTTAGCAGTGTCAGGTTGAGGGAGAGTTGGGCATGGTTGATAGGATATGGGTTTTGTTACCTGTTTCAGCGCAGTTATTCTTGGTCTTGAACTTGCCTGGAGGACTGTGACTTCTTAATTGATTTCTGGAGTTCTTACAAAGGATTTTTGGAATGTGGATTGTTGTTGGTGTTTCTGTGGGGAAATGAAATCTGGAGCTTCCTGTTTTGGCCATCTTGCTGACATCCCGTGAATACAAAGTATAGTTTTATAGCACTTCCTAAAATTGGAACCCAGTCTTACTGTGGTGGTAACATAGCTAGTTTGATAATTGATGCCTTTCAAGAAACCGTTTTATAAGTATTAAGACTTTCTCTTCAACGGATGTCAATCTATTACTTATAATGAGCAATAAACATATTGGGAAAATGTACCGGATGAAAGAAAGGGATAATGAATTGCTTTAAATTAATAAGTGTTTCATCCGATGCTAGCCACAGAGTATTGCTTGCAAATCAATTAAAGGCCAAAGGAAAGGTCAATCATTGAACTCACTGTGGGTTTTTACTTAGAGAGATTTTTTTTTCCTCCAGATGCACTTTGCCTGGCAATCCATGAATCCTCAATTCTCTGGGGAGAGGCAGCTTAAAATTCAGCTGGGCGGTTTTCATGATGTCTCAAACAGGCTCCGTAATATTTGTGATGTGTGGCCTTGGAATTTGCGTGCACCCTCCTCTTTTCTCTGAGGCAAAGATTGGACAAACTTGAACTGCTGAGGTGGGGAAAGTGACTTATTCTGCTTTTTAACCTACAGCAGCTTTAGTTGGCAAATTTTAGGGGCTCAAATGTGAACTGTAAGCCCTGAGCAGAGTGGTGTCCACGCAACCTCCTCTGTGACCGAGCAAGTCTATAAATGAATGAAGTTTTATTTCCTTCAGTGAAGCAGATGAATCGGTCAGCAAACCCACAATATTGAGCCTCTCTGCCCTCAGCAGTATATCTCAGGGTTAGGAAAAATTTTCTTTCTGCCTGGTGAAATGTCCAAAAGGGGGCCGACTCTGTGCTTTTCTCTGCGTGCTGTGGTATTTAGAGTCCCAGCTCTTGCCCTAAGCCCCTTACTTGTAACAGAGGACAAATTCAGCAAGAATTCCCTTTTTAGGAGGGGGTGATTTCCTTTTATTTTCCTTTTGTTTTTTTTAAAGATTTTATTTATTTATTTGACAGAGATCACAAGTAGGCAGAGAGGCAGGCAGAGGCAGAGTGGGGGGGAAGCAGGCCCCCTGCTGAGCAGAGAGCCTGATGCGGGCCTCGATCCCACGACCCTGAGATCACAACCTGAGCCGAAGGCAGAGGCTTTAACCCACTGAGCCACCCAGGTACCCCGAGGGGGTGGTTTTCTTAATTGTGTCCTAGATCTCTGTTCCCACTTAAGATGCACTTGGCCAGCTAAGCAGTGATCTGGTTCAGCACTCACCAGAAACTTTGTTACAGAGAGAACCACCTTGATACTCTGACCTCTTCTCAAGGTACTGAAAGCAGTTTGTTCACAAGGAGCAGGTGGGGTCTCTCACTGTTGCCGCCTGGAAATCGGAATTCTGCTTGACATTCTGGGTGATAGAGCCATAGTTTTTTATTCTTTAAAGACAGCCTTTTCTTTCATAGGTAGTCGACAGCTAGCAATTTAAATGAGCTAGGTTTATGGATGGCTGCAGAAACCGTCCTCCCTCAAACCCAGTATCTGTCCATCAAGCATCATGCAGCATTCTACTGTGGAGGCAGGCAGGGGGACAGCTCATCAGAATCGCCCCAGTGGAATGTTATGATCGAAAAAGAGAGGAAGAGATTACATATTTATGTGGTCTTTGAAAATGCAGTGGGACAGGAAGATTGCTTGTACCATATGCAGTTACATTAAATGACTGTTAACTTTCACTGCAAATGTCTGGTGAAGATGTCTGTTCCTCTGTGTGTTGCGTGGCTTGAAAAATTAATGCAACTTTGAAAATAACCAGATTAAAAGTACTCATTACCCAAGGTTCTGGTGAGCCATCAGAACAAAACTTAGTATAACTTAGGAAAATAAAGTGTCTGCCAAGAAAAAGAAAAATATACCTGGAGGGGTGGTGGGAATTACAGCTGTGTAGATCTTGGAGGCTAGGTTCATCTGTGGGAGTGGAAAGAAAACCTGTCTGCTGCGACTTGGTTTCATCTGTAGGTGTTTGGTGAATGGTTGGTGGATTACCTCTTCTGTTACAAATGTATCACACTCTGGTGGAAGAAGGTGGACTTTGCAATGCCGTGTATTTCTGTGGGGACCAGACTTTTCTCCAGCCTGATGACTTGTAGGGTTACTTTGCTAGACCTGATGAGGAAAAGTACCAGCTGAGCTGAGCTTTCTACTTGTGGAAATGGGATGTTTCAAAGATGCTCTTTCCACAAAGACAGTTTGACTCTCCGTAGATTACCACGCTAGGAAACTTTGTCTTTAACACCCCCACCCAACTTTGAAGAGAATATTTACCATCCATTTTTTGAAATTCAGCCCTTCCTGATTTGCTGGAGCCCCCGTTCTCCCCAGTACCCTGCACTCCACCAGCGCAGCAGCAGTGTAGGTAAGGGACATACTTTTGGAGACCCCGAAGATTAAAGACGATGAATTTTCTCTACTCTCATTCCGTGGCCATGAGATGGGAGGGATGAGGAGTGAGGGGTTCCAGCAGTTTCATGGTAGGGACGAGGAACAAAGGCCTTTTCTGTTTCCCATTTTAACATTTTCCCCCCACAAAGCCCTTTATGTTTATGTAGCTGTAGCGGAATCTGGGGAGGAAGAGCAGGGACTGTCAGTTGGTGACCAGTGACTCTGTGGGACATTGGCTCTCCACGCCACCAACAGAGATACCCCTCTGACTCAGCCAGGCAGTCCAGTGAACAAACACTTGGGTTATACCCAGAGCCCTCTGAAAAAGATGGGCTCTTTGTTCTTCCTGGCCCAGCGACCATTCAAAGCCCTTCCCGACTTGGAAAAAAAGGATACTCCTTAGAAGGATCAAAGTGTCACCCCTTTTAGATGACACGGCACTGTGGGGGCTCTGGCTCTTCAACAGATCTCCTCTAAAGGCAGGTAGATGTGTTCTCCAGGTGCACACAGCAGGCTCATGATGAGCACAGAAACCGTGTTACTCTGATTGTTAAATGAGTAAAACAGCATGTTATTCTTTAGGCTAATTGATCTGCAGAATTTGGGTGTTCTGCAACTTAAGGCTCTGTCCTGGGCATGAATGAAATATTCTGAGGGCAGAGGAGCTGGGGATGAAACCCGCAGGGAAAGAAAGCGTAGTTAGAATGCAGTTTGGCAGGTGCAGTTCTGAATTCCAGGAATTTAAAAGCAGAGGCATCTGCTCACTCGTCTGCAGAATGGCTGGGTTGATAATGAGGAGCTGTGAGCCCTGGGCCTGGTTGGCCTGGGAGCCAGCACCCGGGGGATAGAGCTGCTCGGCTGTCCAGCCCTTAGCTCTTCAGGACGGAAGCTCTGCTCTGAATTTTGGGAATCAGGAGACCACGCGCCAGGAAGGGAGGTCTCGTGGCATAGCCAAGAGAGAGGACAACTCCACGTGTCCAGGAATGTAAACCAAAAGTTGTTTATTTTGAAAAGTGGATTGGCTCTAGCCGGCAGAGACTCCAGCTCCTTGCCTTGCCTCTCAAAATGTGGTCCCCTTTCCAGCAGCCTTGGCGTCACCTGGGGCCTTGCTAGAAATACTGACCCTCACTGTCCACCCCGGCCCTCCTCAATCAGTCTGCTCTTTACCAAAAGGCCCTGGGGACTGGGAGGCACAGTGAGGTCTGAGAGGTCCTGTGGGACAGGTGAGCTGTCTCTGTTCTTCTCCGAATCTTCATGGGGACCTACCTTAGCTGCCCGGTTAGCGCGGGACCCAGTGAGAGGGGACAGACTCTGTCCGGCCTGAGGGACTTCATCGTCTAGAAGAAAGGGCAGCAAATAATCTTCAAGTGAGACAGACTGACTCATAGATGTGTTCATGAGAGCTTCAAGAGGGGATCCCAGGTGGGAGGGCTCAGCCTCTCCCAGCTTCTGTGTTTTGGGGTAGAAAATGAGGGGCACAGAGCAGTGTCTACTTCACAGGGCTAAAAGAACTCAATGTTTGCCCAATATCTCTGCCTCAGACTGTCCTTGTGCCCACAGCCTCATGGGGACCACAGGATGAACGGAATTTAGCCCCATGGAATATGAACTGGGGCGTGGTCCTGGCGATGAGCATCGTGTTCTGTCTAGAATGAATCCTGGAAGGCTTCCTAGTGGAGAGAGATGGATTTACAGCAAGGATGCTGCAGCTCTTCTTGGCATAGTCCTGGCTCTAGCCGATGTGATAGTTTGGTCCTCTCAGAGCTGCCTGTGGTCACTGATAAACTCCCACAGTGGACACGGGGTCCTGATGGGACTGGCAGGGGTAAGCACACAGATGAAGGCTCTGATTTTCGAGACGAGGCAGAATTTCTCAGGTAGCTAGGTTTGGCGCATCCCACAGATTCCCCACACGTTCCTGAAGAGGCCTATTTTTGCCAAGTGTTGACACCTGGCCAGTGCATATGGATGAACAGACAGTTCTAAATGCTGCTGACCTCACCAAAGCCGATTGAGAACATCAGCGTGTCTTGTGAACTTCATTTATGGAGCGCCTGTATGGTACTGAGCTTGGGGGGAAAAAGATGGGCTTAGGGGAGTAAAAAGAGAAAACATGGTCAGTGTACTCTAAGAATATTAAATATGGCAGGGTCACATGTCTTTTTTTAAAAGGATTTTGTTAGAGAATGAGTGTTGGGGAGGGGGGAGAGAGAGGGAGAGAGAGGGGGAGAGGGAGAAGCAGACTCCCTGCCGAGCGGGGAGCCTAATGTGGGGCTCGATCCCAGGACCAGGAGATCATGACCTGAGCTGAAGGCAGACACTTAACCGACGGAGCCCCCCGGGTGCCCCCCACATATGCCTTTGAAACGGAGCCAGGCTATATATAAATCACTAGCCAGAGATTCTAGCTGGAGAGAAGCAACAGACAGGTGACAGATGTTAATACTTCCTTTCAAGGAAAACATGGTTTGTTCAAGGCATTGTGCTCCGTATTTCACATATGGCATTTCTAATTATTTTTTTAATTCCCCAGGCATTTCTTTAAAAAATAATCTTTGTTGTTCGGGTGGGGAAAGTGGGGCTCAGAAAGTCTGTGAAGAGCAGAGCAGAGATTTGAACACACGTTTCTCCCATGGCAAGTCCTGAGGTCCTGTCTTCTTTCTCTGGGACCTCGCGTTCATTCAAAACGAAGCCCAGAGAAGCTGGGGCAGTTACCGTCATGCAAAGTGGGAGTGCTGGTGAGGCTGGGTTTTGGAGTTATCTGAACCGTATCAGGGGAGTTAGGGCATTATCCCATGATCCAGTGTGGGAGTTCTGTTTCCTCGCTCTTACTTGCCCCGAAGCAGTGACGGGACTGGGTGCCTTGTGCAATGATTCCGGCCAAGCGGAGGGAAACGAGGCATCACCACTTGTCTGCAGAGGCTGTGGGCACGGGAGAGGGCCTTGGAGGCCTCCTCATGGCAGGGTTTGTAGGAGAAAAGCAGAAATAGGGTGAACATAAGCCCCAGGGCAGGGAAGCCTTGAGGGGTCAGGCTCAGAGCTGGAAGCCAGACTGAACTGAGGTGATCCAGGGGCCGGAATCCTCCCTGAGAGACAGGCTGGAGGTCTGCCATTTGCCGGAAGCAGGGGTGGGGGGCAGGATCCACATCTCCCTGTGGGGAGCGTCTGTCAGTTCTGCTGCTTTCTTCCCTGGGAAACATTTGTGAGGGGCTCTTCCTTTCCCCCAGGAGGTGCTGAGTCCTGCAGTAAATAACTGGAAGTTGCCAGGAAAACTGTTCCTTTTCCTGTCGCACAGGGACGCAGCCCCTCAGCCCAAGCAGCTCTGAGAGAAGGGCAGGGTGGGCTCCTGGCCAAGGGGTGGATTGTAGTGGACTTGAACGGTTTTCCCCACGGGATCAGTATTTGTGCAACATGGCAGTGTGTTCTGGGAGCTGAGGAGAAGGGATCAGGTTCACTGTGAAGGGATCGAAGAGAAGCTGGAGCCTGTGATTCTCTTTCTGAGGTTTTGGTGCCTGTTCTGTTGACTGGGGGACCCCCGTTTCCAGCCCACTCTCCGATCATCCTCCGGGACCTCCCACTTGGGGTACTTTCTGTAGGAGGACGCTGGGCTGGGCTCTGTCTGGTGCTCTCTTCCACTTTGTCCTACTGGCAAAGCCTTTCTCTTTGTGGGGGGCCATACCTCATCCCTGCTTCCACCTAGACCAATGTAGCATCTTACAGCAGGCTCCTTGAAGTAACTAGTTTAGCAGGGGCTAGGTTACATGTTACCTTATAATTAGGCAAAAGCATAATGCATTGCACTTAATAAAACTCCCACATTCCAATGAGTTTTTTTTTTTTTTTAAGATTCTATTTACTTATTTGACAAAGAGACAGTGAGAGAGGTAATACAAGCAGGGGGAGTGGGAGTGGGAGAAGCGGGCTCCCTGAGGAGCAGGGAGCCCAATGTGGGGTCGATCTCAGGACCCTGGGATCATGACTTGAGCCGAAGGCAGATGCTTAACTGACTGAGCCACCCAGGTCCCCCTCCCACTAAGTTCTTAAGGAGAGACTAACTGCGTGGGCATTTCAGCTCCTGTGGGGAATGGATAGTGGGGGCATGTTGAGGTCCTGGATAGTTAGGCTCTGCCCCCTGTCACCCCATGGAGTTGAACTGTCTTCCCCTGCTGGGTCCAGCCTTGCTGTTAATCTGGGATGCTGCCAGGGGAGGACAGAGGCCCATGTCCTCTGAATTGTGCTTTACCTGGCTGACCGTGGAAAAGGAGGCCTGGCCTAGGTTCCCTGTTGTTCCCTGTTGTCTGCTGGTAGCTCTGTCTTTCAGATCCACCCTCCCACCGCCCCCCTGTACCTCTCCCTCCCGTAAGTGGACATTTCTCCTCCAGGGGTATTTCCTCTTCAAAGAAAGCCTCCCTTTGGTGGAATAGTTATCAGATGGGGATGATGAAAGAAAGACGGGGGTCAGATTTTGGAGCAAAGAAACCATTTCTTCTCAGATTCTCAGGACGTTGAGCCCCCGTGGGCTCAGTGGCTTTTCCCTGTGCCATGTTCCCCGGCTGCCAGAAACATGGGGCGTGTTGCTTCTGAGAGAACGCAGAATCCAGAACCACTCTAGACTCCCGGCAGCTGTGGACTCCTATATTGGCACTTGTTGGTATCATCGATTTTATAATGTAGTTTCTGAATTTGGATTACAAGAAAGAAAACAAAACATCTTGCTCCTTCCTTACTGGACATGTGACTCTGAGGGCGTGAACCTGGGCCAGAGCCTGGTATTTGTGCTCTGCAAGGCACCCCTTTTTTTTTTTTTAAGATTTTATTTATTTGACAGAGACATAGAAGAAATGCAAGCAGGGGGAGTGGGAGAGGGAGAAAGCAGGCTTCCCGCCAAGTGGGGAGCCTGATGTGAGGCTTGATCCCAGGACCCTGGGATCATGACCTGAGCCGAAGGCAGATGCTTAACTACTGAGCCACTCAGGTGCCCCTGCAAGGCACCCTTTGACCCCACCTCCCGTCTTGAGCCGGAAGCTGCCCTGAGCCGGGCACTGGGAACTCTCAGCACGGTGCTGCTGCTGGAGATTTAAGGGAGCTGAGTTTGAATATTGAGCCATATCCTAGGGCCTTGCCAGGAATTTTTTTTTTTTTTAATGAAAAGTGTCTAGGATCCCTTTGAAAAAGAAGTACCCTAAAGAATTGGCATATTAATGCCAGCTACTTGCCAAGCAATGAAAGGGTCTCCACATTTTCAAATACCTGAGTACCTGCTCTTTCTGGTTTGGGTATTGAAAGAGTAACTTCTGTCAGACAGCAGCATCTAATTAATTCAGACGAGCTAAGTAAATTAGGGCACAGGCAGACACTGCCATACTAGGCAGCCACTGAAATGATGCCATAGAATATTTAAGAACATGGGGGGGAAGTTCATGCTTTATTAAGTGTAAAAAGCAGGTTGCAAAAGAGTGGGTACAGAGTTATCCTATTTTGTGGTAATTTAAGACATGTCAAGGAAAAGACTGATGAGGCAGATGTGTCAAAATTTTAGAGTGGCTCTTTCTGGAGGTCGCTTCACAGAGGATTATTATTTTTCTTTTTGTGTATTTTTTTTAAGATTTTATTTATTTATTTGACAGAGATCACAGGTAGGCAGAGAGGCAGGCAGAGAGAGAGGAGGAAGTAGGCTCCCTGCTGAGCAGAGAGCCCGATGCGGGACTCAATCCCAGGACCCTGAGATCATGACCTGAGCCGAAGGCAGAGGCTTTAACCCACTGAGCCACCCAGGCGCCCTATTTTGTTATTTTTTTTTTAATTTTATTTTTATTATTTGCCCAAGGGGTACAGGTCTGTGAATCATCAGGCTTACATCTTTCACAGCATTCACCAAAGCACAAACCCTCCCCAATGTCCATAACCCATCCACCCTATCCCTACCCTCCCACCCCCCAGTAACCCTCAGTTTGTTTTATGAGATTAGAAGTCTCTTATGGTTTGTCTCCTTCCCCATCCCATCTTGTTTCATTATTTTTCCCTCCCTACCCCCCACNACCCCCCACGACCCCCCACCCTGCCCCTCAAGTTCCTCATATCAGAGAGATCATATGATAATTGTCTTTCTCTGATTGACTTATTTCGCTCACCATAATACCCTCCAGTTCCATCCATGTCGTTGCGAATTATTTTGTTATTTTTTGTGTACCTCTGATGTTGTTGCTCGGGTAATGGGGGAAGGGCATTTAAAGTGTGTGTGTGTAAAGATGAGACTCGAGAAAGGAGTAGATGCTTTGAATTTATTGAAAAGTATGTTGGATGAATGACTTGTGTTTGCAGATGATGAAACCAAGATGCTGCAGCGTGGGAGGGACCTTATCTGTTCTTCCAGCTTGTTGTAATTATCAGAGGAAAACGTCCTTTGTAAGGAATCGAAGGCATTAGTGTTTTTAATACTCTCCAGGTGGTTTTCATATACAGTCAGGACTGAAAACCAGCCATTAGCAAGGGACTTAGGAAAAGAGCTCAATTTGGAGTCACCCTCCTCCCTTCAACTCCTGCTCCCCCTCCCCCCCCAAAAAATCATGAATCAAGGATAGTGCTTAACCCAGAGTAAGTGCTTAGAGAATTTTCTGCCGTCTTCTTCTGCAGTCTTTTACCTCTGCTCAGGAGAAAACCATGACGTTCTGAAGCTAATGGGAAAAAGAAGTGACTTTGAATTTGTCCCTCTTGGGTTAGTTGTATTTATTAAACCAACACCAGAGGCTCTGTCTTGTGGCCTCAGAGATTAGTACGCACTTTGAGTTGTGTGCTTTTTAAGATGAGAACGGCATAGATTTCTAGACCAGCCTGTGGGAGCTTTGCTCTTCAGTATGAGAAGGGTTCCCCGAGGCCTGTCCTCTTTTGAGGAGGGTCTGTGTTTGGGAACAGAGCAATCCTGTTACCTTCTAATACAAGCCAAATTGATTTTAAAGCGTGTGTCTCACCTGGATCGGGGAGGTGCAGCCTCTCCTGTCCAGCCTCCCAGCCTCTCATTTCCTGGGCTGCTTTTGCAGTATTTCACGGACGTAACTCAGTAGGCACTAGCCAGTAAATGTTCACTAAATTTTTAATTCACGAATAAGCCCATTAAACTTCGGTGGCTCTGCAGTGATTAGAGAGGGACACCCACCCTCTCAGTCACATGTCCCACTGCTGTGGAGGGAAGCGGGGCAGAGACGGGGGAAATGCTGATGATCTGTTGGATGACACAGCTGTAGACTTCCGTGCAAATTCTCCTTTCGTCATTGAAGGCAAGCTCTGTGGAGGCTGCTTATCAAGTGCGTGTTATGGTTTGGATGATTAATGATTCTGGTGTGTTGATCCACCCTGTTTTCTTCAAAACAATTATTTCAACTCTAATCTCTCCTGGGGAATTGCTTCTTATGGTTAATAAGCCAGCAGACGATATAAAATTCCTAAATGACAGTGACACTTGTGTGGTCCCATCTGGGTGCCATTGTGCTGTGCTGCTCATAATTGCACCGAAGTTTGCTTGCTTTCCTTGTGAACTGAGGAAAGACTTGGTAGCGTTTGTACCAGTGGGAGCGACAGAGGGGAATCCTCAGAGGCCTCCACGCTGAGACCTGGGTTAAATACTTCATATGCGTTTTCTCAGTCCTTAGAACAATCCTTTTAAGGAGGGCGGTGTCATCTCCATTGTACAGAAATGGCTCAGAGAGGTTCAGTAACTAGCCTGAGGCACACAGCTCGTGAGGTACAACCTGATTTCAAAACACAGCCCCCCGGGCTCCAAAGTCGAGGCGGTTTCTAAGTTTCAGTGTGTTTGGGCTTATTGTGCAAACAAGCAGGCATTTTCACAGGCGTGTTCTTTGATGACTAAATGAGTGACATCCGTGTGTAAAAAAGCGACCTCGAACAACAGCCCTTCCCAGAGTGCCTTTGCTGTGTGAGTGCAAGTGGAGGCAGGACCTGTGGATGGTGCGGGGGTCCCGCTTTAGAGACCTCACTATTTGGCACATGCTACGCCCTTCACCTGAATTTTCCCTTTTCACCATCATTATAATCCTCTGTGGTAAGTATCCATAGCCTTAGCTCAGAGCTCAGTGAGGAAAAGTAATCTGCTGGAGGACTCTTGGATTTTAAATGGCAAAACCAGGATTTGGACTCATATTTGAGCTTTTCATAAACAAATGATGGCAGTCGGTGGGAATCACGCCATAGCACGCTCGACCCGGGGCAGAGATCAGCGTGCTTAGTAGACACTTATGTTGTGCTTGTCTACTTGTGCCAAGAAGAAAAAGAAAAGAAGCAGGCACCTTGGGAGAAAGAGCAGCAGGCTGAGAAATGCAGGAAGGCTTCTGGAGGAGGTGTTTGAGTACATTCCCACAAGGGAGCTGGAGGAATGGTAGGCCGTGGCTACGGAAAGAGTCCTCAGGACCAGTCTGGAGTGACCAGGAGGGCCTCTCAGAGTGGGTACCAGTGCCTGTTACCCAAGCAGGGATGGGTCCTTCCTTGTCCTCACCCATGCTGTCTTCCTGTGGCGTTCCTGCCACCCCCTGTCACCTTGCCGGGAGCGGGTTTAGAAGGCCTTCGTCATCAGGAGTCCCTGAGTTGTGCAGAGAACATAGAGGTATGCCGATCAAATACGTGACCCTTCCCTTCTTTCTGAAGATCTCTCTCCTTTATTCTTCCTCTGTTTTTCTCCAAAATGGAATTAGCATTTTCAGTGTGCTAATAGAACAGTAATTCTTACCAAAGACAAAAGAATCATACTTTCCAGAAAAGCACAAAGAATTAAAAAAAAAAATCCATAATCTCACCACCCGGAGAGAATCCAAATCAAAATTACATGTATATTTCTATAGTCATTTTTTAAGTGCATATATGAATATATCTTTTAATGTCTTTTTTCTGAGTATAATGCTGTTCCACGGTCCTCATTTTGTCTTACCCCCAGCCCTCAGCCCCCTCTCTCTGTCAGTACATTGAGGTATGTATCATCATTCCTAATGGCTGCTGAGTGCCCCAGGTGGTGTAAAAATGTTTTACATTTGTGTATTGGTCAGGGTCTGGTTAGGAAAACAGAAACCACTTTAAGTGTTTTCACCAGAGAAGAGCGAATATGGAACGTTGTTTACACAGGGGATGGAAGAGATGAGACAAAGAGAAAAAACTCTTTCACTCAAGTTGCGGGGGCACCCGGGAGGAGGGGTGGTGCAGAGATCGGGAGCGGGACCCTCTGGCAGGAGCCCAGACTGCAGTGATGGCCGTGCTGCCAGGGACAACTGTCCACAGGAGCTGGGCCATGGAAGAGACACAGTTACTGCCGAGATGCCCCTGGAGGCATGGGAAGTGGGGTGGAACATCTGGCTTCTCCCTGTTCCCTGCTCTTCATCACTCCACCTGTGCCTCCTGTGGAACAGGGTGACCTTGCTGCAGCCAGAGGTCAAAGAAGTCAAGCAGTGTCTTTCCCTCTGACACAGAGCAGAGGAAGAGCAAGGAATCGCTCTGACATCAAACAGGCCAGTGGCTGGCAAGATGGAAATTGGGCACCTTCGTCCCAAGTTTTTTTTTTTTTTTTTAAGATTTGATTCTTTCATTTGAGAGAGCAAGCGAGTGAGCAGGAGTAGGAGAGGGAGAAGCAGGCTCCCCACTGAGCAGAGAGCCCAACCCAGGACCCCGGGATCATGACCTGAGCCGAAGGCAGATGCTTAACTGGCTGAGCCACCCAGGCGCCCCCCCCCCCCCCGCCAAGTATGGTTTCCGTGTGTTGGGGAATCCTGGGCAGAATTAATCAGGTGCTGTCTCTCCAGCACAGTAGGACGCCCTGCACTGGCACAAGTCCCCCTGGGGTACAGAGACCCGGAAGCCATCACCCCTGTGCTGCAGTCCAATTGGGCCATGGGGTTATGAAGAAAGCTAACAGCCGCTGCTCAATGGGTGTTTACTAACCACCAGGTGCTGTGCTCAGCACTTCCCGTGGATGGTCATTTAAGCCTCAGGGCTCCTAAAACGGCGTTGAGTTTCTTCTGAACACTTGTCTCATTGTGTCCTTAGATAAATGCACCCTCTTTAGTGCAGGCTGTGTTCCTAGAGACGAAAGGGCTTCCTGAATCTGCCCTCCTCAAGGTGGCGCTCCCTGAGCCCCTCCCGTGCTGGGGGTGGCCTTCAGAAGGGGTCCTTCCCCTGCAGGGCAAGCCCGCGAGGTCACGCAGGCCTCTGTGCTGCCTTCACTCCTGTTCTCCGCAGCTGTGGGCGCATCCCTCCAGACTGCGGCCATGGTCCCCGTGTCCTCCCCAAGTCCCACAGCGGGGGCATGAATCCCAGAAGGTCTGCTCTTGGCAACCATGATGGGTGTTGACCACATCGAGGAAAAACTGTTGACCAAAACACATGCTCTTTGGCGGAGGAGAAAGAGGCCCCAGAGTAAACGCATGGTGTGCAGGGTTCAGTCAGCTCCAGACTGTGTGGCAGAGCCCTTCCTGGTTAGAGGGTCCGTTCTGCAGTGTGTGTGTTCTCCCTGCCTGGGAACGCAAGCAGCAACTGGAGAAAAGACGATGCATATCGAAACAGTACCACAGCAGCTTGTGGGACTGTCTGTCCTTGGTTGCAATGAAAAGATTTCACAGGCAGTGGTTTAGTGGCTGGGCTCCTCCGTTAGCAAAGGCCTACATCCCCCTGGTCTCTATGCCTCATGACAGTAAGGGCTTTGTGTCCGTGTTTGCTCGTGAGCACGTCTCTAGTTCCTATCACGGTACTTGGAAAAACAATTTACTTGGGAGCGAATGTCTCCACTGCCTTATAAGCTCTCCCCATTTTACAGCCGAGAAAATCGAGGCTCGAAGAGTTAAACCATGGCCAAGGGAGTTAGATACATAGGGGATCCGTCTTGGCCCCTGAGGGGTCTTGCCTGAGGACACTGTGTATGTGCACAGTCTATTCTAGGACTGTTCAGTTTGCCAGAAAACATCAGCTCAGAGATGGGTAGAAGCATAAGCATGGGTTGATCCAGGTTTTGTGGGGCCAGAAGCTTATACAGTGTAGGGGCTTCTCCTGATGACAAACACCACAAAATGACCTGGGCCAAATTAGCAGTAAAATTATCTGTGGTTCAGGCTGAAAAAAAAATTAAAAAATTACATGTTGTACAGAGCTGACACCCATTACAGCTGTGCCCCAGTCCAGAGAACAACAGATTTCTATTGTAAATTAACTGCATGATACACCTCTATAATAAGTACTCCCTGTATGTTTTTTGTTGCATGCTTTTTCGCTCTCCACGTTAATTTTGTAATATTTTCCATAGAGAGATGAGAAAGATAAGTCAGTCTTTCCTCTAGCATGGCTGATGAAATCCCTTTTTTTATTTTTGGTGAGGGGAGGCACGCAGCACACCACTTCTCACACAGATGTAGTCATTGTTTGTGATGTTGTACCCCTTGAGCATGGGGATTCTAGTTAATTCTGCATCATGTGACTCCCACCAAGAAATGAAGGGGTGAAGCTTGTGCATTTGTAATTGTGTATGCTGCATCATCCAGTGTCCTGTTGGGAGAGAACTTCTGATCAGGACAGAAAAAGCAGTGTTTTCCATGGCTGGTAGCTGGAGGAGGGTTCCACAGGCCAAAGTCTGGCTCTGGAGTTTCAAACATTGGTTCTTTGTCACTCAGATGCTTCTGTTGCTGGTGCCGTAAAACCTCTTCCTATCTTGGCTTGACTTCTAGCCCTGCCGTGTGTTACCATGATAGTGGGTGAATGGGAACATTCACGAAAGCCCTCCCCAGACCACAACAGCCCGCAATAATTTTCCCTGCACACAGGCTGTTCCCACAAATGCCATCGTCCTCCTGCCTCCATGTGTCTCCACCTGGTTCCTCTTATCTGGCGTCCACGGGTAGCTGGAACAAGGTGGAATGGGACAGAGGGGGACGCAGCATGGAAGGGACAGAGATCGTAACTGAGTGTGGCTCAAAGATCTTCCTTTTGTACCTTGGATGCCAATGCGTATCCTGTGGATCATGTCGACCAAGAAGGAGACTGCAGAGCAACCAAGGGTGTTTATTTTGGGTCTTAGGGATTGCAGTGCAGGGGACAGTCCACCAAAATCTGCTAAGCATGGTCCAGTTTGCAGTCGGGGAGTGCAAACTTTTATTTTTTTATTTTTATTTTTTGAAAGACTTTATTTGAGAGAGAGAGCGGAGTGAGAGCAAGAGAGAGCGAGCGAGCACACAGGCAGGGGTGGAGGACCAGAGGGAGGAGAAGCAGGCTCCCTGAGGATCAGGGAGTTGGGTACGGGCCCCGATCCCAGGACCCTGGGATCATGACCTGAGCCGAAGGCAGTTTCTTAACTGACTGAGCCACTCAACCACCTCAAGTGCAGGCTTTTAAAGGCCAAAACCACAAGGTCACAGACCCTGGTTTGCAGGAGGGATGATTGGTGCTGATGGAGTTAAATCAACTAATACACAATTGGCTGCTTAGCTGATAGATGTTCTCTTACCCCTCCTCCAGTCCAAAGTAGAAGGAATGTTCTAGCAGAGGGTGGAGGTACACTCAGCATGTGGCAGTTGAAAAAAGTCAGAAGGCCATGGTGTTGAGAATCGAAACAGGAGACGTGTATAGGCTGTGACTTTCAGTGTCTTCCCCATGCTTTTTTGAACGATCTCTTAGCAAGGCTTACTTCACTTTAGAATCTTCTTGGCCAGCATATTGCTAGGCCCATCCTAGGGTTGTGGGAGGAACGTGTGTGAGGAGGGGCCCTCAGGCTTACTACCTTCATGGCATGCCTTCCTGGAGTGCGAGGGACTCTGGAGTGTGGTCAATGACAGGAGCAGTCGTCCCAAAACCTGTCCGTGTTGCTGATAGAAGTCCCCAGAGCTGCTGATTCATGGAGCACGTCCCGTCACCAGGTACCGTGCGAGGATAGCCAGCCCCATCTCACTGAACCTCCCTGTTAGGTGTCGAATTGTGGCTTTCAGATGTTGTGTTGAAGTCTGAACCCCTGATACATGTGACTGTGACCTGATTCGGAAATCGTGATTTTGCACATGGACTCCAGGTAACATGAGGTCGTTAGAATGGACTTAGGTCCTTATAAGAGACACAAAGACATGGGCACGTGAGGGAGAATGCTGATGGGAATAGAGATGGAAATGCTATGGCTCTGAGCCAAAGAATGTTGTGTGTTTCTGGCGACTACCAGAAGAGGCAAAGGAGGATTCTCGACGGGTTTCAGGAGGAGAACGGCCCTGTCAGCACCATGATTTTGGACATCTAGCCTCCAAATCTGTGAGACAGTAAGTTCCTCTGGTTTGAAGCCACCTGGTTGGCGGTAGTGTGTGACAGCAGCCCTGGGAAGCTAACATGCCCCTGACAACCATGGGAGGTAGATGAAATCACGGCCCCCACGGGCAGATGGGGAGCAGAGGCCCAGAAAGGTCAAGTCACTTGCTGAAGTCGCACGTCCAGACACGGCAGAGCCTGGTCAGCCTCACCCCCTCTCTTCTCCAGAAGGAGGCAATCCTGGTGGTACTGGTGCTGTGAGTGAATCACTGGCCTGCAGCAGCGTGTGGACCTGCTCCTTGGAGGACCCAGATACCGTGCCCACTCACCCATCCCATGGTCAGCCTGCCGGTTCCTCTTGACACACTTACATAACGTACCTAATTTCCTGCCACTCCAGAAATTCTCTTTCGGCCTGTCTGGCACCTTCTGCAGGTCCAGTGTCTCCCCACCCCCCACCCCCAACATGCACAACTAGGCTTACATCTCACTGAGGCTGCTTAAGACTGTTAGACTTGGCAGAGCGTGTGTCTTCCCTTTGAGAGCTTCTGGAAGGCTGTGGAAGCTGGAGTGCTGGGAAGCCCACACTAGGCCTTCTGTACTGTTGCTCACAGGGGTTTATTGGCAAATGTGCTGTGTGCCAGGGCCTGGGGAAAGTAGAGGGACAAATAGGACAGATGCCTTTGCTACCTTCAGTGTTGGGTGTGGATTCAAGCCTTTGATCACCAAAACCTAGTTTCTCATGGATAAAAATACGTCAGTAATTTTTTATTATCAGCAATGCTGTCTTGGCTGTTTTTAGTAGGTAAAGGCTTTTTAAAGTTTTAAGTTTTGTTTTTTGCTGTCCTTGTTTGAAATTTATTTCCTGATACAATAATAGTATTTTCTTTCTTTCTATTTATTTATTTATTTAATTTTTTCAGTGATCCAAGATTCATTGTTTATGTACCACACCCAGTGCTCCATGCAATACGTGCCCTCCTTAATACCCACCACCAGGCTCACCCATCCCCCCTCCCCTCCATAACCCTCAGTTTGTTTCTCAGAGTCCACAGTCTCTCATGGTTCATCTCCCCTTCCGATTTACCCCAATTCACTTTTCCTTCCCTTCCCCTAGAGTCCTCCATTTTATTCCTTATGTTCCACAAGTAAGTGAAACCATACGATAATTGACTCTCTGCTTGACTTACTTCACTCAGCATAATCTCCTCCAGACCCATCCATGTTGATACAAAAGTTGGGTATTCATCCTTTCTGATGGCTGAGTAATATTCCATTATATATACGGATTACATCTTCTTTATCCATTTGTCTGTTGAAGGGCATCTTGGCTCTTTCCACAGTTTGGCGATTGTGGACATTGCTGCTATGAACATTGGAGTACATATGGCCCTTCTTTTCACTACATGTGTATCTTTGGGGTAAATACCCAGTAGTGCAATTGCAGGGTCATAGGGTAGCTCTGTTTTTAATTTTCTGAGGAATCTCCACACTGACAATAACAGTATTTTCAACCACTTATCTTTTTGAAGCACCTACCTTATAACAGCCTGTACCTATTAATGATTCCCAAAACAGAGTGGTGAAAGTGGCTGGAACAGTCCTAGCCTTGTAAGTCCCCCATTGTTATGCACCAGCATGGGGGTGATAGGGAAACAAGAGATGCATTATGGAGTTCTTTAACCTTGAGTCATAAACTTCTAATGCATGTGAGAGTCCCTGGACACTTTAGAGGAAGTTTCTCATTTGTCATGCAGGTGTGTCGGTATGTATTTTTTTTTTCTTGGGAGAGAACATAGAGTTCAATTAGACTTTCAGTGGGATCTAAAACAGATTTAAAGGAGCCTCAAGGTTAACTCCCTTTGTAAAACAAAGCAGGTCTTCTATGATGTGCACACCCTCCCATAATTTACTGGTTCAGAACTACTGAAATCAAACTTGATTTTTCTTCTCAGCCTTTGCATTCTGATTCTAGCAAGTCCCATTTCCATGAAGCAGGGCCAGTGTGAATTTCTGTTAGTCTGTTTTTAGGTCCTGCAATACTATGCACTAGTAGGTTTAGGCCATTTATAAGATTCCTCTTCAAGAGCCAATTCAATTTTACAATGGTTGGAAGCGTATCATTCTAGAAATGTCTTGACCCTCAGCATTATGGGCCACCTACAGTGTGCTCGTGGATGTCAGTCAGCATACTTAGAGCCCTTGGCATCTTCTCAGCATTTAAATTATTCACCTGTAGGTCTGAAACTGTGCTTTTGGGGGAAACTTCATGAATCTGGACTTGTCAAAATACAGACTGGAGAGACTCATGTCTTTTATTCTCTAGATTATCTCTTCTTACAGGACATTGTGTAAGGCAAAGAATTATCTTGCCAAACGAAGGTCACTAAACTGTGATTCTTCCTCCTTTTGTGGCCTGAGTAGTGCTTGCCCAAAACAAGAAAAAAACTGAGAACAGTAATGATGAATTGCTTAATGAGTGTGTTTGCTGATAGAGTTCCTAATGGCCTCAACCAGAGTTCAGACCCAAGAAAAAGGACGTGAGGAGTTACTGCTTTAGTATTTACTGTTGTTCCAGAATAGACCAGGGGAATGATGGTGGAGGGAGAAGGGACATTCACAGGGAGTTGTTTCTGAAGCAGTTTACCACTGGTGTTAGCAGAGAACATTACTCTGTACACTCCTGCCCCAGATAGTGCTCCCTGAGGCTGCCCCAGGTCCACAAAGTAAGATTGTCATGGATACCTCTTGGTTAATAAATTGCTTTTAGTGATTACAGTCTCTAATGGGTCATGGGCAGCCATGAGCAGCTTTAGAGGGCTGCTGTTTTATTAAGCATCCAGGAGCAGAGCCTGAGAGCATGAGTGGAAAGGAGCCATCATTCTGTGTTGAAGAGGGAGATTAATTCCCCTTGGAAGGCTCCGGACATCCCAGAGGTGGGGGTTCCAAAGGCCGAGAGTCCAGAGGTGGCATGGTTACAAGAACAGGGGGTCAGTTAAGGGACTGGAGCTCTCTTTCTTCCTGCTTTGCTGAGGATGAGCATTTTCCTTTATCAAGACCTCATAGTCTTAGACTATTAAAGAAGTCTCTTCTCTCTGAGGAACAAACCCATGGGTTTAGGTATATCAGAGGAAACGACAAGGAAATTGATTCTTGAAAGAAGAGAATTGCACTTGATAAAAGCTGTATTTATATGGCTTTTTACGTTAAGGTGCTCTTTACTTGTTGGCACTTGGGGTGGTTAGCAATCAAGCAAAACTAATAGTGAGTGTGAGTGTGCTAATAGTGAGTTGGGAAGTTGGGGGACAGAACACTTGGAAAGTGAGGGAGGAAATTTTAGAAAGGAGGGAAACACAGAATGGGAACTATGAAGATCATTTTTGATTTTGTCCAAATCATTGGCTGACTTCTGAGTTTACATGAATGGGGGAGACTCCAAGGTTCCCAGCAAAAACCAACTGATTAAAGGCTAAAGGAATTGACAAGTTTTAGCTGCTAGCCTTTGTAGGGGAAGCTGAATTTGGAGTTTGAGTCTAGCCAAATTGATTGTCTGCTAGAACATAAAATATTTTCAGAAAAAAAATCAAAGAATTGAGATCATCTATAATATATCCTATACAATAAAAATTACTATAAGAAACAGGAATGTGTGAGCTATGGTTAAGAGACAAAGCAGTTAAACAAAACTGACTCTGAGATGATTCAGATATTGGAATTAGGATGATTATTTTAAAGCAAACTTGGGTGTGTGTGTGTGTGTGTGTGTGTGTGTGTGTGTGTAATTCAAAGACTTAAAGGACAAGGCAGTCTTACTAAACAGATCACAGATTCTAAGCAGAGAAGTGAAGCTCTTTTAAAAGCAAATTCTAACATTGAAATATATCCAAAATGAAAAGTTGATTAGATTGTGTTAACAGCAGATTAGAAATGGCAGAAGAAATGTCTAATGAATCTGAAGTTAGATCAATAAAAAAAAGTTAAAAAAATCAACAGCATCAGGGACCAGTGGAGTAATATAATGTGGTCTAATATATATGTAATCGGAATCTCAGAAGGAGAGAGAGGGAGAATCAGGCAGAAAAAATATTTGAGGAAGTAATGGTCTAACATTTCCTAAAATGGGTGAAAAAAAACAGCTTAAGGGTATAGCAAACTTCTCAAATCCAAAGCAGGATAAATACAAAGAAAGCTGCCCTAGGCACATTACAGTTAAAGTATTAAAAACCAAAGAGAAATCTTGAAAGGAGCTGGGGGAGAGGAAAAGAGACATTACACAGAGTGAGAATAATGATCCTAAAAATGAAACTAAAAAACTGGAAATGATGGAGACCAGTTGACAATGGAATAACATCTAAAAAACAAAAACAAAACAAACAAACAAAAAACTTTAAAAAGATCTGTCATCTCTTAAATCTATATCCAGCGAAAGTATGCGGTGAAAAGTAAAATACGTGTTTTCGGTTGAGTAAAAGCAGAAAATTTGTCATCAGCAGTACTGGCTGGGGGAGGGTGTTCACAAGCAGGGGTCTTTCAATGCTAAAGAAAGTTTTTTTTTTCTTTTTTCTTTTTTATTCTTTGCCCCAGGGGTACAGGTCTGTGAATCATTAAAGAAAGTTCTTTATCCTGAGGGCAGATGACAGTACAGATCTGTAGCAATGAATGGTATATTTTCCAGGACTGTTTATGTATGTTTGTTCTCTTGATTTATTTAAAAGACATATGGTTATTTGAAACAAAAGGTAAATTCTTGTATTGATTTATATGTGTGTAGACTCTACTATATATAACATATATTTACATATATACTATATTCAGTATAGTGTATCTATATTTTCATATACATGAACTTCAGCAAAAGCCCATAGGAACAGAATGGGGGAGGGGGTAAATAGAATTATTTTGTTTCTTTTTCTAAATTTTTAAAATCTTTAATTTTTTAAATGCACTTATTTGAGAAAGAGAGAGAGAGAGAAGCAGACTCCCAGCTGAGCAAGGAGCCCAATGCAGGGCTCCATCCCAGGACCCCCAGATCATGACCTGCGCTGAATGCAGACACTTAATCAACTGAGCCACCCAGGCATCCTGAATTATTTTGTTTCTTATGTTAATTATGTAGTATGACATAGACTGTTATAAATTAAGGGTACATACTGTAACCACGGTATCAATCACTAATAAAAGTAAAGCAAAAGATAAAGCCAAAATAGCCAGAAGAATTAAAATGGTACACTAAAAAATTGATTTAATTCCAAAGAAGGGAAGGAAAGGAAAATGAGAATACTAACAGGTAGAATAGAACACAAATAGGAACATGCCAGACCTGAGTCCCACCTATATCAGTGATGACAATAAATGTAAATCAATTAAACATTCCTAGAAAAGGCAGAGACTGTCAGGTAGAAAGGGAAGGCAGCAAAGTTCTGTGTGCAAGAGCCCTACTTGAAGTACAGAGGGACAGATAGGTTGAAAATGAAAGCATGGAGAAGCAGGTACCATGCAAAAAATAAGTGTAAGAAAACTGGAGTGACAGTATCAGACAAAGTGGACCTCCAGAAAAGGAGTATTATGTGAGATAAAGAGGGACATATCATGATAAAAAAAAAAAAGGATCAGTTTACTGAGAAGATCTAATAGTCATGAATGTGTGTGTGCATGCCTAATAACGTAGCTTCAACGTAGTTGAATGAAAACAGACAAGTGAAGGGGGAAATTGACAGATTCTTCATTGTAGCTGGAAATCTCACCACTGCTCTCTCAGTAATTGACAGAACACTCAAATAAGAAATGAGAATACGGCCATCTTGACCGAGCTGGTTTTTAGAGAACACTATACCCAACAGAAGAATATTCTTGTTTTTCAGGTGCACATGGAATGTTCCCCAAGAAAGACCATCATGTATCATAACATAAGACTTAAATTTCAGAGAACTGAAATCTTTGATCACACTGGGAATTGAATTAGTAACAAAAGTCCAAGTAAATATATTGAATCATGCTATGTCTACAGTCTCCACAGGAGCTCTGGGGGAGCCCCATTCTCATGTCTGAAGCAGAAGGGCGGCCTTCACTGAGAATGGGCTATGATCAGCCTACCACAGTGAGAGAAGGCAGTGACATTGACCAAGTCTCATCATACACACAGCATTGTGAAAGGGTATCTTACATACACTGAGTCTTGTAATTTTTAAACAGCTCTCTTGGCTCGAGAGCCAACACTTAAGTGATTTTCCCCAAGTTTCCTAGCTAGTGAGTAGGAGATAAGAGGTTGGGGCCAGGTTAGTCCAGCCCCAGTGGCCCTTCTGTGGACCGCATTAAAGTATGGTCTCTTAATCATATATGTACATTGCACTTCCTTCCCCGATGAGAGTTTGAAACTAGGGTCTTCCCTGATGAAAGTTTGTCTATTGTCTGCCTTTAGAGGTTATAGCTATACTTTTCCCAATTCATATGCTTTTTCTATTTTTATTAAAATGAAGTGCACAGAAATCCTCCTTTGGTATCTCAGTTGAAGGCACCTGCTGACCTTCTTAGATATAATCTGACACAGATTTATATGTATGTATGCACATATGTATTGTACATAGATCATACAGATAATATACAATTATATATACACACATACACATTCTTGTCTATCTTTTTTTTTTTTTTTGCCTTGTCTTGAGGTTCACTCAAGCTAAAATTCTTTAAGCAAATGTATTAAGATTCATTGGGTTAGCTATTGCCATTCTCTTGTGCTGGAGGGCCTCCGGTGGCCGCATGTCAGGAATCCTGCCTGAAGGTCTGTGCTCTTCAGTCTGTGTGCTTCCTCAAATCCTGACTCACTTGTCTCTGCTGCCTGAGATTGTGTCAAGGTTTTGCCTGGTGCCGCGCGCACCTTCTAACCTGTCTCTCTGGGGTGATGAATTGGACTAGTGGAGCAGCCGGACACCTCCATGAGCCCTTGCAGAGGAAAGTCCTAAACTGGGATTTATCTGTGCTTGTCACAGATGAGTGCTATTTACTTATGAGGGCTGCATTAGTTTCAGGCCAGTGGAAAAGCCTTTCCATCCACCAATTCACTGGGCAGCACTTGTCAAACAATAATGTTCATGGGTGAAGCCAGGAGCACAATTTCACAGCTTTGAAGCTCCTTTAGTTCATATTCAGCCAGCCATGCCACGTTTTGTGGCTTCCCGTCACAACTTCTCTGTTGTCTGGACATCCTTGCTGCTTGACTCCCAACTTTCATAAATACAGATTATGTCTTTTAACTAAACAGAGCCTCTGAGTTTGAATTCCGGCTTCACCTCTGTTTATCGACTTGACTTGTGATGTTTGAGACTTCTCTTGCCTCTCTGTGCTTCAGTTTCCTCAGCTTCTTACTAGGAATCGTAATAAAAGACAGCTTACTGGACGCCTGGATAGCTCAGTGGGTTAAGCCTCTGCCTTCATCTCAGGTCATGATCTCAGGGTCCTGGGATCGAGTCCTGCATTGGGCTCCCTGCTCAGCGGGGAGCCTGCTTCCTCCTCTCTCTCTGCCTGCCTCTGTGCCTACTTGTGATATCTCTCTCTCTCTGTCAAATAAATAAATAAAATTCTTAAAAAAAGACAGCTTGCTGTCTAAACAGCTTACTGTTTAGAAGATTCGATAAGATGATTCATGAAAGACCTTTGTACAACAAAGTGATTACCGTGTGCATTCATTGTTTTATATGTGATGTAAGTTCACTGATAGTTGATGGTATAATTCAGAACCCACATCCAACAATACTCCCCCCGCCCCCAGTAAAAAAGCATTATTTAAGCATGCCTGGTCAGTGAACTTGAGCATACTGCCAGCTGGGTGATGCCAGGTTTGTAAACAGTGTTTATACTTGGCCTTTATTTGGGGGAAAATGCATAGCTACTTCAGCAAGTACTGGGACCTTGAATTCTTAGCCCAACATGCAGTGGTGGACTTGTCAGAAATGGACTTACAGCCTTTAAGCAGAAGGACTTAAGTAGGACTCATTGGCACGCCTCTGTGGTTGAACTCCTTGGATCTAACAAGTTTGATGAAATACAGACTTAACCATCTCTGTTTCAAGGGGGACATTAGTTCTTCACCTTTGCTAGTAGAGCTCAGAGCAGGAAAGCTGGAGAGCAGGGGCAGGTGTAATACTTGATGGAGGTGTGACTGTAGGGCCACAGTGACAACCGAGCAGGATTATGTGAAGAACAGTTACTGATTTAATGACTGCAGGGACCTGATATTTATTGTAGAATATTGGGGAAACCTAGAGAAGTGTGGAGAACAAATAACACCTCTCTTGCAACAATGCAGGTCAACTTTCATTGTATATCTATGTCTTTATTCAGAGTAGCGACTACCTTTTATGGGCCAGGAGCTGGGAGACAAAATAGAACAGAGAACAAAATAGAACTCCTGTCCTCATGCAGCTTAGGTCCCAGTGTGAGCAGAGAATGACCAATAATAAACAAGTGGGCAACACTACAGAGAATACAGGAAGTCAGCACCAGGACTACTGGTTTCTGGGGGTAGAAAGGGGACTTAAAAGATAGTGACAGAACTCATGTATAAAGGACAGTTGAGGGGCACCTGGGTGGCTCAGTCAGTTAAGCACCTATCTTTGGCTCAGGTCATGATCCCGGGGTCCAGGCATCGAGCCCCACGTCTGGCTCCTGGCTCAGCAGGGAGCCTGCTTTTCCCACTCCCTCTGCGTGCTCTCCCTCTGTCTCTCAAATAAATAAAATCTTTAAAAAAAGGACAAAGGAGCAGAGATCTCAAGACAGAGTATGTCATGTGGGTATCTGAAGAAGGAGCATTTCAGGTGAGAAATCAGCTGGTGCAAAGGTCCTGAGGCAGGAGTGTGCCTGCTCTGTCGCTCCAGCAGAAGGCCATTGTGAATGGAAGAGAGTAAGCAGAGGGCAGAGAGGAAGGTTGGGGAGTGAGCACCGAGGGCCAGATTCTGCAGTATGTTGTTGGCCCCTGGGAGCTTCTCCTTTTTCTGTGTGATGCTGTGTTTACCTAGAGAACCCTGTGTAAGAATATTAATCGATCCATGGAAAACGATGAAAAATGTCAGGAGCTGAGGATAAGAAAAGTGACAGTTAATTCCATGACCTCTTCTTTGTGTTTTGAGTTGAGCTCATGTATGTGGAGGTGGCGTGGCGTGGTGGACACAGCATGGTACTGGAATCCCAGGATTTGTGTTCACACCTTGACTCTGTCATATCCAGCCCTTGACTCTGACCACATCCGTAGCTGCTCTGGGCCTCACTTTCCTTATCTGTAAAACATTCCTGATGGGGTTTTTGACAATAGTAGGTCCTCAGACCGAGCCATTTTGCTAATGTATATGGATAAGACAAAGAAATTGCCGAAAATTTGTCAAAGATGGAAAAGACTATGTGTGTTCTCGTCCAGTTAACTTCCTATTCCTAAATAGGGCTCCTCCATCTAGAGCTACATAGTTTGATAAATAAGCCAATAGATACCTGTGCCCATTTCAGTTAAAGTGAAATGAAGTAATATGAAACATTCAATGCCTCAGTCCTCCTAGTTCTGTTTCAAGAGCTCATCACCCACTTGGTGCTGCTGGATTGGGCAACGCAGAGCACAGAATGTTCCCATCATCACCAGAAGTTCTCTTTGATGTTGCTACTCTCTCGCACGTGGCAAACCCGTACTTGTCCTGAGCTCTTGTCCATGTGTGCAGTGAGTGATACTACGTTGCTTTGTCGTGGCATTTCCTAACTCTTGTTTCTGGACCTCCATGATCCCATTCATTTTGGGGAGCAGCTGGGGTAGGATTTCTAAGACCCACGATAGATTCCCTGATTGAGAATTTCTGAGGGCAAGACAGATGTCTGTTAACCATTTCCTCCATGACTGCGGTACAGGCTAAAGTGTGCAGTTTGGGGCTCCAGAGGGCACTGTCAGAATTAATTAAAGCGTGTTGCACAGCCTCAGGTGCTCCGATGACGCGAGCGACAGAGTTGCAGAATATTGTTACTAATTGCATTTTGCTTTGGTGAGTCTGTTTGCTTCCTCCTGGTCCACTTGAGATTAGACTAATTTGTTGGGCTCTGTTAACTCCCCTGCAGATAGCATTTCATGTGCTCTCATAAAAGCTGCCTACATGTTATTTGTACTTTCAACATATTCCTGAAATAAATGGTGCTCGGTGTTGGTTTATTAGATTTATTTAAGGAAAATAAGCCCAATACCCAATGGCCTATATAGTATACATTGAAAACCACATTCCACCAACCAACCAACGACAGAATTGAATTAAGCAACAGTGGCCACAGTTTTCTTACAAGAACGTGCCAGATGGGCAGTGGCCACAGGGGATTACTAGACCAAGAAGATAAACAAGATGAAAATGGAATTATTTCTCATTCCAAATCAGGATTTTCCACTGTGTTTGCAGCAACGACTCGGGGGGAAATATAGCCCGTGAAAAGAGTTTACTGTCATGGTGCCAGTTCTGTGTGTGTGCAGAGATAAATCAGTGGATTTATGGATTTAATTTCCTCTTATTGCCCACCCCCTTCCTATCCGAAGGTTGGAATTTAAAAGTTAAGGTGCGTATCTACAGGTAGTAAAACACCATTTTGTTTTTTTCTCACCGGCTGACTCTTGTATGGAATTAAAATTGCAGGAAAACCTTGTTAAAGATGGGTCGATTCATTACACCGTAGAGATTCATTTGTAGGAGCCAAGCCCGGTTGTGTTGGGTTCTGCCGTGGAGGGGGGCTTCGTTCTGACAGCTGTCTGCTCAAAGATGCCGGGTGACTCACTGGTTTCAGGTCGCTTCTGCACCGTGGTAGCTGCCTCAGCATTTTGATCAGGCTCCCCTTTACCTTCTTCTTTTTTTTTTCTTCCTGGTTGGTTTTGCTTTCTTTTTTCCACTCCCCTCCCACCCCAACTACACCAGTGAGTGGAGACACCAGAGTTTGCTCATGAATCCTTTCCCAGAAGCTTAGCAAGGGTCTTAGGGGTTCAGTTTAAGATAGGTCCCTCATAGAACCTTCTTAGAGGTCATTCAGACTGCTCTGCTTTCCGCATTTAAGCTGCCATCAGTTGTCTTGAAAATTGTCCCTAAATTGTATCTTATTCAGAGACCTGTGCTGTGTTAGATCTCTTCCGGTTGGTTGCAAGGCACTGAAACCAAGTTCAGCCTAGCTTAAGGTTATGTTCACCGTAATTTGAAAGTCCAGTGCTGGACTTCAGGCCCAGCTGTATCCAGGGCTTGATCTCACTTTGTCTTTGTCTCTCTAGTGCATCTCCTTTGACACATTGGCTTTATTCTTAGACACGCTTTTCCCATATGACTGGAAAGATGTTCTGGAGAAGTTCCAAGCCAGCTCTTCCTTATAGAGTCATGTGGAGAGAACCCTCTCTCTCTCTCTGGCATCCATATGCAAGCTCAGGGAGGACTCCACTGATCTGCAGGGTCACATACTGAGTCCTGGGTGAATCACTGGGGTATGGCCAGGAGGGCGAACTTGGCCAACCCTGAGTCATGGGGCCCTCTGCGTGGCTGGTGCGTATGGCAAGCCAGGCCAGAATCTTAGGTAGAGCGTTCTCCTGTAAGAAGGCAGGGGACTCTCTGGTACAGATGTCCACTCCAGGTGGGGGATCTTTGGGTCTCACTCCAGCTGTTGGTTGTGTAGGGACCCTTAGATGTCAGCCCACCCCTCTCCCAGAGCAGGAGGGCTCCATTCTAGAAAACACCCCTGGAGGTGTGAACTACCCTTCTGAAATCCCACTTCGGTGGTGGTGGCTTCCCTGGAGTTGCCGTGGAAGCACAGTGACGTCAGGACCTATTCTGGCTTGTAGACCTCACTGACCTTTCAGGTTGCGGGAGTTGGGGGTTCACATCCTGCCTGTGCCCTTCACTGGCTGTGGGAACTTACATTTCCCAGCCTCACTTACTACTTCTCTCCAGTGGGGATACTAATAGTAGCTGCCTGATAATGCCCTTGTGAAAATCAAATTTGGCTTGGGGAGAGTCCTTACACCATTGCCTGGCACATAGTAGGTACTCTATAAACCGTGGCTTTTCTGCTCTTGGCTGTCTTCCCTCTCCCCATTGCTAGCATGAGTGCCTCTGGCAAGGTGGGTGGTTGGATTTACTGTTCTTCCTTAGATGATCAGGTGGTTTTAGGTAGTGGCACAGCACATATCTCAGCACGTGAATTCTGGAGCAAGACCACCTGGACTGAATGAATCCATGCTCTGTCCCTTGCTAATTGTGTGACCTTGTGTCAGCCACTTAACTGCTCTGCGCTCATTTGAAAGGGAGGAATTGGTGACAACTACATGAGTTTATCCATTTTAAGTGTTTAAAACAGTGCCGGCGCTTAGGGAACAATTAATGCATTGATTATTAGTTGTGCTGGTCCTAGGTCTCCCTTGTGCTTTTCTGGCTTCCCAGACGAGGGTGCTGGCTCCCCATCTCACAATGGGGGGTGCCTGTCCAGCAGTTCACCTTGTGTCATCAAAAACACATTCTGCCACGTGAATGTTTCCCAGAAATTTCTTTTTCTGGCTCCTAATGGGTCTTGATTTCCAGCCAAGCAGGGACCTGCTTAGATCACACACATACAGTGGAAAAGGCTATTTCTTTCCTTTAGTCACTCAGGATACCTTTTATATTAGAGTCTAATACATTTGTGTACCAAGTGCCAAAGAGAATAGACTTCCCACCAAGGGACCAGTGGAACCCGCACCTAGGGGTAGAGATAGGAGGTTTCTGACACCCGTATGTCTGACTCATCCTCCCTAGCATTGCACCCTCCTTTTTTTTTTTTTTTTTTTAAGATTTTATTTATTGGGCGCCTGGGTGGCTCAGTGGGTTAAAGCCTCTGCCTTCGGCTCAGGTCATGATCTCAGGATCCTGGGATAGAGGCCCACATCGGGCTCTCTGCTCAGCGGGGAGTCTGCTTCCCTCCTCTCTCTCTGCCTGCCTCTCTGCCTACTTGTGATCTCTCTCTCTCTCTCTGGCAAATAAATAAAAATAAAAAATCTTTAAAAAAAAGATTTTATTTATTTATTCATAAGAGAAAGAGAGAGAGGCAGAGGGAGAAGCAGGCTCCCCGCGGAGCAGGGAGCCCGATGCGGAACTCAATCCCAGGACCTCAGGATCATGACCTGAGCCTAATGCAGATCCTTAACGACTGAGCCACCCAGGCGCCCCAACATTGCCCCCTCCTGACATCTTCCCCCTCACTTCTTTCCAGAGGGTACAACTGTTCTGACTTTCCATCATCCGTTAGTTTTGCCCTTTTTGAACTTGATGTGGATGGTGTCATGTAGTTCACGTTCTTCTGGGTCTGGTTTTTCCCTGGTCGGTAGGACGCACATGGGGCCGTCGGTGCTGTAATGCGTGGTAGTAGGTTCACTTGTTGGCGCTGCCGCCTGGCGGTCCCGTGTGTGAACACACCACAGTGTAGCCATTGGCTATTGGTGGATATTTGAGTTGTTCCAGCGAGGTTACTGGGAGTGTTGCTATTGATGAAGATTCTTATATCATCTTTTTTGTATACCTCTGCTCATTTCTGTTGGGTGTCTTCCCGGGAATGGAGTCTCTGGGTCAGAGGGGGAACCCGTGACCATCTTCAGTTGGTCCCATCCGTCAGTTTTCTGACAGCACGTCAGGGCCACACTCCTGCTGACAAGCATGAGAATTCCGATTGTCCGACATCTGTTCTGTGCGTGGTCATAGTCAAGTGTTTTAGCCTTTCTGATAGATTTTGGCCTAGGGGTAGCTCATGTTGTGAGTGCCTGTGCAAATCTCTGGAGGGTATTTATTATTATTATTTTTATTTGCCCCAGGGGTACAGGTCTGTGACTCTTCAGGCTTACACCTTTCACAGCACTCACCATAGCACAAACCCTCCCCAATGTCCATAACTCATCCACCCTATCCCTACTCTCCCACCCCCCAGGAACCCTCAGTTTGTTTCGTGAGATTAGGAGTCTCTTATGGTTTGTCTCCTTCCCCATCCCATCTTGTTTCATTATTTTTCCCTCCCTATTCCCCGTGAGCCCCCCGCCCTGCCCCTCAAATTCTCTTGAGGGTCTTTTTAATAGGGTCATCTTTCTATTTCTTGTGGATTTGTGTACAGTCTTTATATTCTGGATGCAAGCCATTTGTTGGTTTTAAATGATGCAAATATCTCCTCTCATTCTGGCTTGTTTCTTTCACTCTCCTGGTGGTTTTTTTTCTTGATAAAGGAGATGCTTTATGAGTTTTCTTCTTTGCTTGCTGTTTCCCTTATATATTATGCTAATTAATTTATTAATTAAAGATTTTATTTATTTAAGAGAGAGCATGAGCGAGGGGGTGGGCAGCAGCAGAAGGAGAGGGTCGAGCAGACTGGGCAAGGAACCTGACACGGGGCTCAGTCCCAGGACCCTGAGATCATGACCTGAGCCGAAGGCAGAGGCTTTAACCCACTGAGCCACGCAGGCGCCCCTCCCTTGTATATTTTGAAGCCACATCTATAGGAAAATGTGCTTTTTACTTCTTGCTGGAAATAGTGGACAGCTCTCCGCAGCTTTGTTCTAGCTCCAACCGACACATCTCCAGCTGGGAGACTGTGGTCTTTCCTCCCTAAGAATTGCTTTTTCTCTATTTTAAAACAGAAGTACCTTTCCTCACCTTTGCCTCTGGCTTACATGTTAGGTAGGGTTTTTGCTTTCTCCTTCTTTTTTTAAAGACTCTAAGTCACTGACTCTTTGCACCTGTTTTCAGACCATGAAGTCAGAGAATGCGATGTGTTCAAAGCAAAAGTGATCAGCCAATCAAGCATTCCCTTTAAATTGCTTTTCCCCAAAAGTGGTAATGAAGGGAAGTCTTTGAAAAGGAAAGGAATCCAGGGTTAAAATGCATGTAAATGGAGATCATCTATTAAATGATAATTCTACTTACAGTGGCTACTGTTTGTGACCATTCATCCATCCTTTGGACAAGCACTGTACATGGACTCCCTCATTTGGACTCAGTAAAGTCTAAGAAGTTGGCCTCATTAATAGCCTCATTTTATAGACGGGAATAGCGAGGTTCAGCACCTTTCCAGAGGCTCACAAGTCAGGACATGCAGGAGGCAGGATCAGAAGGGGCTCTGCTGGGCTCCAGAGCTTCTTTGTCAGCCCAGCTGTCCTGGTGGGAACAGGCAGCCTTGCTCTTTGCAATTTGGATCAAGCCTGCAGAACCACATTCCAGGCCTCCCACTAGGAGTAATTCAGTATTGATGTAAAAATTGGGTAGCTTCTCCTTCCCCAGTCTTCCCTTTAAGAAATAAATCACTGAAGCTGATTGTCTCCTGGGGGCCTTTTCAAGTTCTATTCCCGCTCATTCTGGAAGGTGCCACATCTGGTTCCTCTCGTGCGAGCAGGAGGACCTTAAAGTTTGGGATAAAATAATGCCGGGCTTCAAGGCTTAGCAAGAACCTGGTCTAGATTTGTGAATTGTGTATGTGAAAATCACTGTGAGTCCAGATTTCCCTTTTAAATGTAGGCTGCTGTCCAAGCGTAGCATCTAATGATTGCCTGGGCTCAGAAACCTAGAAGATACCGGTATTGACAATCGCTGGCTGCTTCCAGATCCTCTCTCTAGTCACTGGCTAGCAAACCTGAGTTTCCAGCCTCCCGGTCAAATCCTCACAACTATGAGGGTGGAAATTGGCCCTGGCTGGGGAGAGAGGACCCTCCTAGGGAAGCAATGAGTAGGAATGCAGATATTGTGCTGGGCCCTCTAGGTTATGGGCAGCTTATTGGCAAGACTTGGGAGCAAGTCAGGGTTGGGTATATCCAAGGGTTCCCCAAGTCTCTAAGATTCTTGGCTTATGGCTGGAGGGGTAGAACAGGTGCTTTCAAAATGTTAGTAGTGCTGTGCCTTGAGCCGCACGATTTACTGCGGTTGGTTGAGAAGCTCCCTCTGTGTTGTAGAGTTGTGTGCGTGGAAGGAAAAAATCAGAAGCTGGGGACAAGCCTGCCTCCCTTTGCTGGGTGAGCCCCTCGAGTGCCCCGGGGACCCTAACAGGGGTGCATTCACTCCTCTGGGGCTGTTGTAGCTCACTGACTTGGCATTTGGGGGTGACTCTTGCCGCTTACCTTCTCTCCTTAACCAGAGGGTCTTGTCTTCTTGTGCTCCTGCTTGACTGTTGATTTCCTCTTGCAGAGGGGGACGTCCCTTCACATTTAACTCAAAAATAGTATTTTCTCAATTTTATGGCTTCTGTCTCCCCCCACCCGTTGCTTTTCTCCCCACGTAGGAACTGCCTAAAGCATAAACAGCTGTTTTCTGGGTAATATTCCACAGTGCCTTTCGAACAGTTAGCAGTAGCGGAGGGCTCTGGGAGTGATTGCCCTCGCCTGAACCAGCCGTCCGTAGACACGACTACAATGGCCGCATGAAGATTGGCTGTTGAGGGACTTCAAAGCTTCGTAATTGCGGAGAGCAATTTGCTTTCTCTCCTCGCTAGTGTCTGTCTAGAGACAATTGCAGAAACTTTTAGGGGCATCTGAGAAATCTTGTCCTTGGAGTTGGAGACAAAAAAGGAAAAGGCAGTGCAGTTTGTTTCCCTGGTTAACTCCTTCGTGACAATTTAAGTAAGTTTTTCACCCACAGAGGTCTTGGGAAGACAATTTTGAGTGTGTGTATGTGTGTGTGTGTTTCCAGTTGGGTACGATGTGGGAGAAAGGAAGCCTCATGGGTCCTTAAGGACCTTTTCCCAGTGCTGTCCCTCTGGGGAGGTGTCTCCAGGTGTCTCCTCAGTCAGGAGGGGGCCTCTGTGTGGCCAGATTTGTCTCAGCTTGAGACAAGCGTGGACCAAAAAGTCTGAGCCCGGGAAGTAGAGTGCATGGCTCAGCTCACATGGGTGGTCCGAGGGCTGGGACCTGGCTGTCTTTTGCCAAGGAACTCTGGGCAGAAAAAGTTGACACCAGGACAGCTGTGTGGGCCTTTGTAGGTCCCCCTTTTATATGGGTTGGGGAGAGGCAACAGTCAGGGGAACCGTGGCCGAGGAGCTCACAGGAGCCCTTGAAAAGTCATCAGAGTCTCCTCCATTTTGCTTTCAGGTCAGAGAGCCCGTTTTTGTTTGGGATGGCACCTACTCCATATAAACTCGACATGGTAGAGATTCTCCAGCTGCTCCTGGCTTCCTCTAATATTCCCTGAGACCATAATCACCAAGAGAGTCCACGAATGTCTGTTGAACCGGGTGGAATTAGTGTAGACCTTCCTTTAAAATACCAAGTTTTTAACATTATCACCTTTCGTGACAGAGTCTGTGTGTGTCCCACAAAGGCAAACAATGTTTACTGTCTGACCCTTTAGAAAATAGGTTTGCAGGACCCTGGTTGGGAGCGTGAGGCCCGCCTGGTACAAGGTAGCCTCTCTGACCTCATATTTTCCTCTCCGCCGTCTCCCGTCTCTTGCACGGTCTCTCCCCAGCTTCTCCCCTGCCTGGACATTTGGTGCGGTTGGCTTCCATTGCCAAGATGAGCCACAGAGGCCACAGGCGGCCTAAAATAAAGATCGGCTCAAACTGGAAATGTGTAGCCATTTTGTGTTGTATGTGTTTTTCTCACCTTTAAATAAAAACTCACTGAGGACCACGTGTGCTTATGGTTACCGCAGGTGTGAGTACCTTTCACCACTTTCTAATAAATAATCATGTTTAAGCTGAGGATTAGTGGAACATTTTTCTGACAGTTTTTAAACTGGTTATTTATTTTCTTAGAGAAATATAACCCAAAATGGCGTGGTAATGAACTACCGTTGTTGTTACGGGACTTGTTCACATTACGAAGAGGAAGATTTATGTTCCCAGGTACCTTTAAGTTGCAAAAGATTTAAGAATAATGGGGTCCTCTAAAGAGCAGAGAGACAGTGTTAATAAGCCCAAAAGGTCTGGGTTCCTGTGGTTGAGTATGCGGTCATAATTTATTAGATATTTTCTCCAGTACTACCATTCGGGCATAATTGTTGTGCAAAAGAATGCAAGGATCAGCAGGAAGGCAAGCAGTGACTCCTGTCAGATTTGCATCTGGTTTTAGTAAGGTGGGCCCCCAGTTGGTTCGGGTGTGTGTGCTCACATAGTGATTGCTTGGGTGTCACCCAGGGCCTGCTGGGCTATGGGTCAGGTCCAAGTTTACGCTGCAGCTGGGGGCGTTGGGGGGTGGAAAGGGGCGCAGTGGTCAGGGATGATTCGTGGATCACACTGCAAACCCATGTACTTAGTCAGCTGGTCTCCCTCCGAATGTGAACAGACCCTGCCTGCATCTGCTCCATGCTGTGCATCTTGTCGACCAGAATCCTGTTTGATCCTCTGTCCTCCAGCTCCACCCAGCAACCACAAAGAGGTCCAGTGTAATAGTATGTTCCTCCTTCCCTACCCCGTGCCCCAATCCAAGGTGTCTCCTAGGATTTCAGTTCTTCTCCCTTCCCTTCCCACCCTCTGGCTTTACTCAGATCTTAGCCCTAGAGGCTCAGCTTCCCTGGGCTTTGTTAATGGTAGGCCTTTGCTTTCAACAGAATGAAGTTACTAGTTGCCAAGAGAAGCCATCATTTTTCACGTATCCGCTCTTGTTCAACCAGTAGCTGTTCAGAGTCCCCGCTAGTTGCTGAGGTTTGAGCTGGGGCCCGCAGAGTCCACCCTTGGGGAACTGATGGCCTAGGACTTGGGGAGGTACTCTGCTGTCTCGGGGCACTGGCTGATCATGGCACATGGGAAGAGCGCAGGGCTCTGCAGTTGGACAGAGCTGGATTTGGAACCCTGATGTGTGACCTCCAACAAGTTAGTTAACCTTAGAGCCTCAACTGTGAAAGGTAGCTGACCTCTCCATCCTTGTGAAGTCCTTGTGAGCATTAATAGGAATAATGAGTGTCAAGCGTAGAGCGTGGTGCTCAGCTGGCTGTCGCTGTTGAATGGACGTGTGCTGCTTCCCATTGTAGGCTGAATTGAGTTGCTGTTTTCTTGAAACTGCACCCCCCCCCACTTAGAAAATGGTAGGACACCAGCACCACCCTAGGCCCCAGATCCTTGTTCTACCTCCCATTGGTTCTGTTGTGGATCTGTAATGAAAAATATTCTCACATTGCCTGTGGTCCCTCTTCTGGTCACTGTATCTTTCTCCTTCGTGATTCTTTGCAGACTTCTGTCATTCTCATTCCCTCTCCCGGCTCGTTCTCCATCCTCCTCACCCTTTTGCCCTTCCCTGGACCAGGCTGACCAGATAGGCCATAAATTCAGGGCTCAGCCAAGGCCCTCTCCCCGAACGTTCCTCTCCTTTCTTTTGGAAGCTGCTCTGGCGGGATTTTCCTACTAGGCTTGGATCCTTCATTGAATCTGAATGGCCTGCGAGCTGTTACCGTCCTCTTGACCTGGCTCTGAAGGCAGGGTCCAGGAGCAAGTTTTGATGAGTGAGCACAGGAGAAGGAGACCACGAGGGCACAGAAGCCCAGCTGGGAGGTGGAGGTGGGAAGGGCAGAGGCTGAGGCGAAGCCTTGCCTCAGTCAAAGCCACCCATATTTAGGGAGCTCTTTCCCGGAGGAAAGGTGGCAGGTGCAGCAGTGAACCTAGCTTTCATGTTGCAGTTGGATTCTGAAATAGCTTTTGTGCAGGGTCTGGATTTATCCAGAGTATAAATGGTATAAGCACCTAACATTCCGCAGTCACTTCTTAGCAGTTTTCAGGGCACTTCTAGTCACAGGGAAAACCTTGGAATTTCAGAGACCTTCATCACAAAGGAGGTAGATTTAGCACTGCATTGCCTAGCTCCCTCCTTCGGTGCTTGGTCTGGCACTTGACAGTGTTAAGTCGAAAGTGGGCTATGTCATCGCCCCCTATGAGGTTCCATCCCTTCCTGAGGGGGGCCGGGGGGATTGAGCTAGAAATTTCCTCTGGCCCAGACTATGTTGGGAGCCCCTGTGAGCTGAGGACGGCACCTTGAATGGCTGACTTAGACCCTGGCAGCTCTCCCCTGAGCAGACAGGTCTGTATGTATTATCACCTTATTATGAAGCCATCACCGCCTTCCTGTCGCGTCTGTTCCCACTGATAGCGGGAGTGTGGGTCCCATCAGGAGCTAATGCAGACGTTCCCAGGCAGGACGGCTGCAGATGGTTGGACGGACTGCAGCGGCAGCTGACAGATAATGAGAAATCCATCACGCGGGGGCTTGCTTGCAGCTCTGGATCACATGCATTAAGCTGTGAGTAATGTGATTACTTAAGTGGCATTTTATTTACACTTACACACAGAGCGGCGGCTGCTGCTTCTCCAAAGCCGCCATACCCAGATTTCATTTCTTAAAACATCTCCTCAGAGTCAGGATGGCAGGATCAGAAATAGACTGATCCAGAGGGCACTGGCAGTCCGATTTTAAAAACTGTTATCGGCTCAGAGCTCAGGATACGCAGAGGTCAATTAAAAAATAACAGTTACCGATTTTGGGTTCGTGCCATGTGCCAGGCGTTTTGCACAGACATCTCAAATAACCCTTGCAATCATCCCTTTGGAGGAAGCACCTAGCCCTCATCGTACAGGCGAGGAACCCAGTTCGCAGAGGTTGAATCGCTTGCCCGGGATCTCTTAGGCAGTGGCAGTGGAGACATCAAGAGAAGTTACCACTGAAGAGCCTGCCACAGGCTTTTGTGCTTTTGTATGTTTCTGATCGGGAAGCACAGCCATTGATCTCAGCTCCAAGCTGGGTTAAGAGCTGAATTCTGCGAAAAGAGAGATGTGGCAAAGAAGCCACGAGGCTTTGATGGGCAACACCAAAATAACCCACGTGCGGTATTATTCCCAAATACTTCCAGCGGGGCGGCCCTGACAAGGCGCCTCCAGTTCCCGCTGGGGTTTGTGTGTCCTGCTGGTAAATCAGATGAGGGGTCTGAGCCTCAGATGCCTTACTAAATCGAGCCACAATTTGAGTGAGTTGCTGGAACTGTCACCACCTGGTGGGTTAATGTGTGATTTCTGCCGTGAGCCCTGGACCCTTCTGTATGTTTCTGTCCAGGGCTGTGGGCCGTGCGCTGGTGAGTGAGCTGAGGGTCACCCCCCGTTAATCCTAGGTCTTTCATTCCCTAATAGGGTAGCCCCAGTGTCAGGACAAAGGAACAGGTGGATGCCGACCCTATGTGCCATACAAACAGGCTCATTATATGGGTTTGTGGTTGCATTCAGGTGCCTGGCGATGGTCCTAGTCATTGTCCTCGGTCACGACAACCCAGGAAGCTCTTCGCTGCCCCTTCCTCTGTCTGGAACATGGGTGCATTTCTCAGCCTAAGCTGTTGGCCTACGTGGATCTTATTCTGCAGATTTCAGTGCTATGTGAATTCGTGTCCAGATGATTGTACCTCTGTGCCCTAGAGCTTCCCCATCCGTAACATTACAGTGATGCTGGCCTCGTTTTCCCTATCCCACAGAACTCTGAATGAATGAACGAGTAAATAGATCAGTGAGTAGGCAACACACAAACACGTGAAGTCATTCCTGTCATATTTTTTTAAGATTTTTAAAAAATTTATTTGAGAGAGCACAAGTAGGCAGAGCAGCAGGCAGAGGGAGAGGAAGAAGCGGGGCTCCATCCCAGGAACCTGGGATCATGACCTGAGCCGAAGGCAGCCGCTTAACCGACTGAGCCACCCAGGTGCCCCTCCTGTCATATTTTTTAATGGAAAAATAATAAAGTAGAAGCCGCTTCATATTCCCCCAACCATTGATAACCATTTGGATTTTTCTGTAGTCCTTTTCTGTGATTTTTGGTCTCCCTGCTTGCTCTGGGTTGTGGACACCACTTAAGGTTGTTGAGATACCTAGAAAATGCAGCCATGCAGCTGACTGAATGAGAAGGTGAATTTAATGAACAGGATCCAGCACCGCTCCGATGTAGCCATTTTGTCCTGACACGGGCATGTCGGTGCCAGGGCTGCCCCTTCTTCTTGCCCAGGCCTTTGAGGAGGAGGGCTCTGGGCCCCGAAATGGTGCGGTTATGGAGTAGATGAAGAAACTACCCTTGCTTCTTTGGCCCTCTTGACTGCTTCTGGGTGTTCTGTATTCTCCCCAAATCATCGCATGTGATTTCTTCCAGGCGTCTCGCCCCCTCTTGTGAGAAGGAAAATGAGCCAGAGAATTTGATCTTGGAAATTTTTTCCCCAGAGATGCCATCTCAGTACTTCTGGGCATCATGTGGGAAAAAAAATCAACTGGACTCTTTCTTTAATGCTGTTATTTCGTAGAAAGATTTTAAAGACCAAGGACATAATTACTGTTTATATTTGTATTAGGTCTTTCCATTTGGAAGCAAAAATAAAAATCAAAGCAAAAGCAGCTTACTCCTTTGCTCCATTTTGGATTCCTCTAGTACATTATAGTCCTTGCTACTCTGTGAAAATTGCTCCTACTTTATTTATATAGAGCTTTCAGGCATAGTTGATTATTTGACATATTTAGAATCACTAAATTTTGTGGCTGGAAGAGACTTGCATTATTATCATCATTCCTGTTATTCCCCCAAATAGTAAATGAAGAAAAAAGCATAACAATTAAGGTATTACGATGGTTTCTGCCAGCTAAGTGATCCTCCACAAGAAATAAATGTTCTGTTGAATGTGTGTTTTGTTACCACATAACACTTTTAAAAAGATTTTTTATTAATTTATTTGAGAGAGAAAATAGAGCGAGTGAGAGAAAACCTGAGTGGCGGGGGGAGGGGCAGCAGGAGAGGGAGAAGCAGGCTCTCCACTGACCAGGGAGCCCAACTCCGGACTCGATCTCAGGCCCCCGGGATCATGACCTGAGCCGAAGGCAGACGCTTAACCGACTGAGCCACCCAGGTGCCCCTAAATGATCTCACTTGATAATTTTGCCCTGGAGGGTTCTGACTTTAAAGGATAGGGAGAAGAACTGTTGGTTCACCTCTCTCCTTGTCCCTGTCCCCTGAAAACTAGAGTGGAACCTTCTAAAAGTTGAGTCAGAACCTTAACCCCTATTACTGTCAGAGGGTTGGGAGGGGGCACCTAGTTCCCAGAGCATAGTCATGTGGCATGGCCTTTGTTCTCAGGAAGCTCACCTCCAAAGGGAAAAGCTGCAAAGCTGGCAGTAAGTCTCTGTAGGATGGAGAGAAGGGCAAGCATGCAGACAGGCTGGTTTCCATTGGGGTCCGTGATGACCGCCGTGTCCTTAGCAGGTAGCTGGTGACTGTAGTTGATGAGTTTGAAAGAGCCTGGGTGTGAGCTAGCTCTTGGCCCTGGGGTGGCATGCCCACAGGTCAGCATGGCTCCTCTAGACTTGGTGTCATTGCTCAGCCTACCGGCTAGAGCGGACAGGCTGCAGTGGTGCCGGCGAGCAGCCACAGCAGCTGCAGAGCTTCCTAGTCCCAGGCGAAGGGACAGACGGAGCACTGCGGTGATGGCTGTTTGGGGAGATCCTGAGCAAAGCTGGCTCATGTCTCTGGTGTCTTGTCTCTGTGGCTTCACCTGGGTTCAGGCCTTATTGCCTTTTCCTTGATCGGATGTCTGTTGCCTCGAAGACTCGTGCTCCTTGCTGCCGCGCCTCCTGGTTCCCCTGCCTGCAGTGCCCCTGTGGCATCCCAGTTCATGTTCTTTGCCTGGAAGCCGGCTCGCCTGTCCAGACCCAGCTTGAGACCCACTACCTCAGTAGAGTCTGTTGTGCTTTCCGGGAATAATGAGTGGCTTCCTCTTCTGTATTCCTGTAGCTTTTGTGATGATAATAATAATTATCGAAGTCACCACCCTAGCAAGTAATACTCTACCTCACCTGCTTGCGTTGCTGGGTCTCTCTCCCCTGGTCAGACTGTGGGCATCCTGAGGGCAAGGGCTGGCTGTTGCTCATACCTGTTATCTAGCACAAGGGCAGGTAGGTAGCAAACGTTGCGTGAATGATGATGGTGAACATGCAGAATAGACGTCTTCACTGGTGTCCTTGGTTTCACGTGTGCTCCCTCTAATTTGTCCCCCTCCCCCACAGTGAGGCCAGCATGCTTTAGAAAACACCAGTTTGATGGGGTTCCCCCTCTAAGTGCGCCCTCCAGTGGTTCCTCAGTGCCTCTCTCATCAGGCCTTGAGGCCTTCCAGCCTCTGACCCCAACTTCTTTTGCGGCTTCCACTTTACTCTGTGGCTGTGGGCGCTTCAAGCCCTAAACTAGAGCATGGCCAGATGGTAGAAGTTTCCCTGGAGAGAAACGGGACAGATCCATGTTCATGGAATAGACCCCCATGTGGATCCCACAGAAGAGGCGGCTGGACCCCATGTTAGGGGACTCAGTGCATGTTGCCCTTGGTATGAGGGCAGCTGTCTTGCAGCTGCTCTGGGCCCTCCATCCTGTCCCCTGCCATCAGTACATCATCTCTGGGACCAAGAGGTCCAGTGAGCAGCTTCCCAAGGGGGGAGCCTGGCTGCAGTGCTTGGTGGTCCTCTGAGTCTCCTGATCTACCAGGCATCTTTTTGGCAGTGCTGGGGGTGAGAGCCTGCATTCCACCCATCACAGAGCTGTGGAAGTGCTGGTTGAGTGAGAAGAAAGATAGCCTGTCTCTGTAACCAAATGTTCATTGAACCCAGCAGCTCTTGGCAGCAGGGGAGCTGTGGGAGCCTTCACTTTCAGAGGGTTGTTCTGGTTTTAGCAACGGCTATAACCTCAGTGAGGCCCCCCCACCCCCTTTCTCCATGGAAGCCTTGTTGGCGATTGTCGAGGTAAACTGGCTCAGGAGTGTGGATCGGGTTTTGGCAGGCTTGCCTGCTCTGATTACCACTTACCATGGGGGAATGTCACTTTAGAAGTTGTGAATGTCAGATGAGCTCTCTCAAGTCCCGACACCAACATCATTGGCTTGAAGTGGACAAAAGACATTGACCAGATAAATTTCTGGGGATTTTTTTTTTTTTTTTTTTTTTTTTGCCAGGGAGTATCTGCTATGTAAGTGGTCCAAGGGCTAGAGCCTCGGGACGCAGAGGAGGGTGGCAGGGTGGCTGCTAGGACACCTGGGGACACAGTGAAGGGAGTCTTTATTCCTACGCTTCCCAGATGTTCCCTTAAAGAGAAGAGGCTGAATGGCAGGGCTGGGAGGAACTTCAGCAGGCCTAGCTGTGCAGCTAATAAAAATTTCATGCGAAGTCTGTAGCCATAGCTTCCCAGAGAGATGGCTGGTGCCAAAGCCACCATCTCCTCCATGCCGTGCCTTGATGTTGCATTGGATACTTCGCTTTGAACTGGGCCCCAGGGAGTGCTGGTGGCAGACAGGTGTGAGTGCTTGGTGCAGAGATCACAAAGACAGAGGACTTCTGAGGCTGCTTTGTCTGGGCTGATGGCCGTGGTTCTGAAACCCTGGCTGCCATCTCGGGTAGAGGTAGATCAGGGAGTGAGGGTGTCCTCCCTGCTTTCTTGGATCCAAGTGTGTGACAGATGGGCTTGCAGTCCGATCTCACAAAGACCAGGTGGGGCAGGTGTTTACACCCCCCATTTCACAGATGGGGGGCCTGAGGCTTCAGACACACATGGGTCATGGCAACAGTAGAGAGGGCCTCTTGGGAGGCCTGTGGTCTATGGGCTCATCTCCCATCTGTAGGTTTCTCTTGGTGGCATCTTCCCAGGGTGGCCAGCCCTGTGTCCTCTCTCTGGGGTCTCCAACCTGCACAGACCTCGTGCCCCTCCCTTCATATGGGGCCATCAAGGGGGTGTCATGTGATGGTTAGAGTATGATTTTCAGAGTCAGGCAAAAGTGAGTTCAAGTCCTCTTCTGCTGCTTATTCGGTTATATCATCTTGTGTGTCATTTGCTCTCTCCGAGCTTGCATCTCCCCAGCGACATCACAGCCGTCCTGATGGTGCCTGTCTCAGTGGGCTTATTGTAAGGGTTCATCAGAATAAAACAAAGGGCTTAGCACAGCGCCTGGCACATCATGGCCATTCACACGTGGTAGCTGCTATTATTACTGCATCATTAATATTAATAGTCTTACTTTGATTTTTTGGGTTTGATTTCAGCCATCTCATGTGAATTTTGATTTGCTGCAAGGCCTGACTTCCAGCACAGCTGTGGTGAGCCAAGTCAGAAGGCTACTGGTTCCTTGGGGGGAACTCAGGCATGAGTAGTTGTGGGGAGGGTGTCAGCCAGAGCTCCACCTGCAGGTCTCCTGTACAGCTTGGTCAACCCATCCAGGACCTTTCAGCATCACCCAACTAGTCCCAGATTTCCACTTCCGCTCCCCCGTTGAAATCACTGCCAGGATAGCTGAAGGAAGGAAGAGGGAGGAGTCCATCCTGAGGCCTGGGTTCTTGCCTGGGGAACTGGTGGACAGAAGGACTGTGTGTGGAGCTGGGGAAGCCGTGAGGGGTTAGCCTGAAAATGGAAGAGACAACTCTGGAAAGCTCTGGAAGCTTTTGGTGGGCTGCCCCTGGTTTGCTACCCTTGATGGGCCTGACCATTGCTTGTTCACGACATGCCCAATTCCCTTATCAGGATATAGTTACTCATGACTGGAACTTTAATTGAGTTATATGTAATAATTAACAATGGTTCAAAACACACCGGTTGCACAAGACAACTCTCTGGTGTATCTTTTTTTTTTTTCTTTTAAAAGACAGGGTCACTGAATCTTAGAGAATCTAAGCCTGACCTTTAAACAGAGCCATGCCTGGAACTCAGCTTTTCACATTTCACTGAATTTGTATTTTTCTCAGCTACTCTTCATACGTGACAGTAATAAAGTCACACGCATTTAAAGTATTTTGTAATTATTGTTCCCGGGAACACTTTGTCTCCCCGCACTTGGGCCTCATTGGTAAGATTCAAATGCACAAGAAGTCACATTATGGAAACTTCAAGCGCATTACGGTTAATTCTCGAACAACATGGGTTTGAACTGGGTGAGTCGCTTGTGCATGGATTTTTTTTTATAAAGTACAGTCCTAAAAATGTATCTTCTCAAGATTTTCATTTTTTTCTCGACCTTATTTCATTGTAAGAACATAGTATCTCATACATTTAACCTACAGAATGTGTGTTAAGTGTTAATGAATTCAGTAAGGCTCCTGATCAATAATAGGCTATTAGCAATTACGTTTTGGGGAGTCGGATTTTCAACTGTTTCAGGGTTCAGCTCCCCTCACGCCCGGAGTTGTTCAAGGGTTGACTGTGTTTCCACAAAAGCCCGTTTCTCTCCGTGTTCCCAGGACATCTCAGTACTACAAACCTCTGGCGATGGACACCAAAGTGTACATCTTTTATTTATTGAGTAATTGTCTATGTCCGACAATATCCCAGGTACTTGACTGTATTAACACACATCACTGTGACCGGTCCTTTAAGGTGGATGTGGTGTCTTGTTTTGTAGCAAGGTAGGAGAAAGATAAGGGAAGCTGAGCGGAGGGTACAAGGCCGTAGAACCAGTGAGTGCTGGAGGCAGAACTTAAACCCCTATCTGCTTCGGAGCCTGTCCTGTGTATTCTGTCTCCCCAGCGTTTGCCTCCATAGTTGTGGCTGTTCCTCACCCCCTGGGTATTCCGAAGGAGGCTCCGGGTTAGCAGAGGCATTTTGGTAATAAGGCTAATAAGGTCAGGGAGATGGACGGCTTTGAGTCGGGGGAGACACCCCTTGCCTTGGTCAGAGCACATGTGGGGCCTCACCCATTCCCATTCCGAGAACAATAACTAAGTGTAGAGCATACTTTTGGGAAGGAATCTCAGACTCAGTTTTTCTCTCTGAGAAAAGAACAAGTGAGCGGGTCACTTCCCCCGACCTCAGCTTGGATGGACGGACAGGGAGACATGCAGAGTCTTGAAGAAGCAGGAGCTCTCTGTGGTGATGATAATCCTTTAATTGGCTGGAGGCGCCATGATGATCTTACTCATTTTACTTATCTCTAAGACCCACATTCATGTCTTTCTCAGGTTTTAGACCCCTTCAAGCTATTTTGGAGCTACAAGGCAAAATAATTTCTTTGCAGAAACATAGAAGGTCTGTTACTCGTGGTCTCTGAGGTCCTCCGGATTTTTACTGAATTTCAACCTTTGGACCAGTGTCACAGGAAATTATTCCCTTAAAATTCTCATAGATAGTCATTGTGATGGGTTGTTGGGATCTAATCATGATTTTCCTAGCTGTTCTACCGTAATGACATGGGTCACTAGTGCACATTCAGATTGCTCCCCACTTGTGTTAGTCTACCCAATAACCTCATGTTTTTTCCCATGAACTTAATGAACAGTGGAACTTTTCCAAGGGTATGATGGTCTGTGACTTGACGGAAAATATCTGCACAAGAACTTTCTAATGTTATGATGATGTGAAAATTTGATGCAATTATCAAAAATGTTTACCTTCCTTCCAATTGTTTGATGTGATTCTTTTATTTTTTTTTCTCATTTATAATGCTTTCGTACTCAGGAAGTTGAGGTAGGTTTTTGACTTTTCAACTGTATGTAGACATAGCCTCCCCATAGTTGCCAAATAAAATGTAAATTTCATTCTTAATCCTACATCTCAGTGGTAAATATTTGTTTTAGTTCAGTGAACCAACACTGCACACATTTATTTCTCACTGGTATTTCCAGGGGATGCAATTCATCAAACGCATATAAACAGTCCATTTGCTGCTTTATCTTTTCTCATTAGTTATAGTACAAGTATGATTGTCAGTTATTATCTGTGTTTTACTGGTGTGTTATTTATTGAAAGAGCAGAGCAACTGACATGGTTATTTTCTAAATCATTTTGTCTAGGGCCTGCAGGACTTTACACCAAATGTCAGACCAATTTATCAAAGAATCGGTCTATTCAGGAAGAAAGTGATTTAGAGCATCTCTATAAACATACACCCACCTGTATTTACACACTTACCAGTTAACAGTTGGAATTTTGCAGGAATACGAAGATGTTAAAGCTGAAACAGCATACTTCTATTTTATAGAATGTGGGTAGGATTTATTGGGTGCTCTTGAGTGACACCTGGGGGGGAGTGTGCAGGTGAGTAAGATCTTCCTTCCCTGCTTAAAGGTAGCTGAGACTCAGGTGTGTGGGAGTGATAGCTTCACATGGAATTGGATTCATGCCCACAGCTCCCAGTCACTGGTGTACACGGGTCTCAAGAGTAGGGTCTGCGAAGGCAAGCCTGGTGGGGCCTCGAGTCACTGCCCAAGCCGGGCCACTTGTGTGATCCACTTCCTTCAGAAGGAGAGGAGTCTGGGAGCACATTGCTTGCCCAGAGACAGAACCTCAAACAGCTCAGTGATAAGGTGCTTCAACGGGAAGCCAGCTCCTTTCCCAGTAAGTAAACGGAATGTCTGGTACCTCCCAGTGGCTGGATTCGTAGACATTTCCGTTGCACACCAATTAAAATTCCAGTCAAAAGTCGAATTATACAGCCGATGCACTTAAATAACGTCATCTGGAAATCTCACTTTCCATGTGACTTCTGTTACATTTTAGAGACACTCTTTCCACCTGCCAACCAGCCCTTCTTCCTATTCTCCCCAGTCAAGTAGTGTGACAATTAACCAAACTACTTTGCACTGAATCCTTCTGAGAGCGGTTTGCCTAGAGTCCCTTAATGGATCGCTTTGTAAAGGTTTTGGGTTCTGTAAAGGGGGAGGTACCCTACCCAGGATCTGCAAACCGGACTTGACTCTGCCTGACCACAAAGGGCAGTGCTTTCCCCCTTGACATTTACCTGCCGAGGGCCCACAGATGACCCCACGGAGGCTGTCTGCTTCGCCTCACCTTCCTTCTTCTGTTGGTGTCCCTGCAGCTCACTCTTGCTTGAGACAAATGAGGCTCCCATTTATTTTCCAGGCTGGGGATCTGTATTATCTCAGGTAATCTCCAGCTGAACCTGCAGGGTTCAAACAGCTTTGCTGAAATATGTATGGAGCAGAAGTGATCTGTTCCGTGAGAGCTGAGGGTCTTTGATCTGTAATATCTGGAGCCATCAGGTAGTTAATGAGTTATATCATCATGTTTGGAGGTAAAAGTAAGGCAATGGGTTTCAAATCCAGTTTCCATTTTGTTCTGCCTCCCCATCACCTCCTCGGAGTCTGTTCTGATGTTCCGTGGAGCTGAATTAAGCACCTCTGGAAAAGCAAATACCTGGGGAATATTTGAGCTAAATTGCATCCACCATTTTGGGGCTCTGGGGAAATGCAAGAAAAATTCAGGTGTCCAATCAAAACAGGATGGAACCAGAGATTTTTCCAATTGGTTATGATCATCCATGATGAAGAGACTTAATCACTCATTATAGCATGAATATATATATATATATATATAATATATATAATTTCGTGTTAGGCTTAAAAGACTTTAGTGGAAGATGAATTACAGAACAGAATAATTGTATACTAATTGTGTAATAATATACAAAGTGTTGTGTATATATATATTTTGAATGGACTTCCTTTCCCATGAATGTTTATCAAAACAGTATCTCTGAAGTGGTCCAAAACGCAGAGTTAAATGTCTCAGCACTAGTCACTGGCTGACAGTACTTTAAAAGAATTCTTCCTTTTTCTGGGTTAGTAGGATATTTAACTAGTGAAATCAGTGGAGGAATATGTCATTTTCTGTATTGATCAGCTGCAGAGGATTAAAGTAATTGGGCTGTAATCTTTCTCAGGCTCTGATTCTTTCTCTACCACCAGGACCACACCCCCTTCTTTCCTGTCCTACCCGGGTCTTGATGTGTCACTTTCTTACTGTGATCTTTTTTTTATGCTGACTTTTCAGGCTTTCTTATGATAGCTTTATCCTGCCTTGAGATATTTCATGATTTCAGACGTAAGTCAATGGGCTCAAGTTTGAGACTGCTTCAGTTTCTAGGTTCTTCCAGATTCCCACAGTCCAGGAAGAGTTGGGTAGTTTTCATGTATGAAGTGGAGTAGTAAAATGGAATCAGCCTTTCCTCCTCTGGTTAGACTTTGGAGGAAGACTGTTCTCAGGTCTGTCCAGTAGAGGCCCGACATTATTTTATGCAACGGACTCCATGAAATCTACATGTGTAGTAACACTGCCGTCTCTCATCCCTTAGCCTGTATAATGCACCGAGTTACTGAATTTAATAAATGACTGTATTTAGATAGGCATCTTTCTACTGAGGTTTGTTTATGTTTTAAAAATTAACTCTTGCTGGAGTCCTTGCAAGTCATTTTTAAAAGCCTCATCACTAGATGGTAAAATAACCGGTGATGAGGCTGTCTCCGTTGCACAGACAGCGGCACATTCGGTGGGACTCACCTGGTGTGCCTTCCCCCACAGACTGAATTCCAGCAGATCACCACGTTCTTGGGCCAGAAGCAAGATGAGAGACCAGAGCCCTTCAAGTCCTGCACTGTGCGAGTATCTGGAAGGGATTCTGGGGTCCATGCAGCAGGAACACACTTGAGTGCAGTGCAGAATTGGGTCGGGATGGGGACGGGCACAGTCCTTGCCAGCGTGGGAGTTGTAGCTCAAGAAAAGGGTCACTGCTGTCCACAGCATGGGAAGTCCTGGGTCTGTTTTAGGACAATATATAGAGGATGTAGCTCTATCAATTTAGATAGAAAATAAGAGACAAGTTGGGGAGGTAGCTCTCCCCTTCACCCCCACCTCCAGTCTTGGGCCCTGGAGAAGTGACCAGTCCTGGTATTGATGGAGTGTTGGTTCAGTGCCCCCAGGCAGTTGTCCTTCTGTGCCTTGAGCATCCCGATATGGGGACTTCTGATAAGAGCACACATATGGTCAGGAGGTGCGGCTCTAGAAGGGCCCAGTCTTCTGTCTGTGGCTTTTTCCACTTGAGTGGAGATGCTGCCTCCCTGGGCATTCCCGCACATGTGGAGGGGATGGATGGTGACAGCCCCTGCCTGCTTGGACTTGGCCTGTGTGCAGGCCGGTCAGACCCAACTGGTACGGTGTGATAGGGTGCTCTTTGTGCCCGGACATCTCAGCCTCCACTTGGCTGCAGCTGTGCCCCCTCCCTGGGGCTCCAACCATCCCCCAGGTGGGCTCTGGTTCTAGCGTGCTTCCCACATGTTCATGATCTTGGCCTCCGATAGGGGTTTCTCTTAGCTTTAGCCAGAGTGGCACTCGAGGTTTTACCTGCTCCCGGCTCATTGGTTTTTGCTTAGGCCATCCACTTTGCTAAAGCTGAGCAAAAAGCAGTCAGATGCAGGGAAATCGTTCTTCTCCCGCACTTGGCCTTGCTGGGCCAGGGGCTGCTTGAAGGACTCACTTTGCATAATGAGCGTTCACTCAGGGTGCACTTTCACATCTTGGCAGCAATTAGGCAGTATTATTACCTTTGCAATCAGCTTAAAATATTCTAATGCAGATACCTGCTTTTATGACTGAAAGGCTTTGTATTTGAAATTGTGATTTTTTTTTTCCCCTCCAAGAAATTTGTAAAAATGGCTATTGTAGTTAACCTGCAAAAGTGACAAGGGGCCCAGAAGCGTGCTTTGCATGCGGGCCAGGTTGCAAAGTTGATGGAAATCATTAGGGAATATTCACTTTTTGAGACTTGCTTAAGCCTTTCCTCAACATCAAACGGAATGTGGCATGGGAAATTAAAGTAAAGGGACTTGTCTTTGGCTCTAGTCCTTCCCTGTCAGACACACATCCTAAGCTTCCAAGGACTTCCATGTATCCGAACAGCATGTTGAAGTAGAAAATACTTCACAAGATTCCACATTGCCATTGGCCTCTGTATGCGAAGAGGGCATTGATGGACCACAGTTGGAGGGATTAATGTTTTCTTCTCCATTGGTGAGGCTGGGTTCTTCCTGGATTAATTCTTCTCCTGACCTTGTAAACAGAATGTGTGGGTAACAGAGTCGTGTCTAGGACTGAGAGCACATTGGGCATCCGACTAAGAAATTGGGTGCTAAATTTTTCCCACCTAGTATCCAGTCCTTAATTTAAACTCATTTAATACTAGCTGTTGAGTCTCAGACCAACCACGTAGTTCAAAAGATTAGGATTGTATTTAAAATCATAGGTGGGCAGAGATATGACAGAGGGCTTGTTTGGAACTTTCTCCATGATATTTCGTGGTGTGGTCCTTGGAGACTTCCTGACCAGACAGGCGAGGAGGTCATTTATGCCATAACATTGAAGCCAGAGCAAAGTGGGCCAATTCCATGGAGTTAAAAATAATTTAAGGCTGAATCCCCAGGATCCAGAGGAAACTGTTCATGTTTATTCATGCTCTGGAAAATGGAATCACTGCCCAAGAAGCAATATGTTGTGATTTTTACTCCAAATTCAGTTTCCTAAAATCTATTTAAGGGCTTAGGTGAACTCAACAAGATCTAATAAGGCCAGGTCACTGAACAACACAGAGGCCGATAAAATTCACGGGAGATCTTGTTGGAGATAAACTGCAGCAGGAGGCAGCATGGACAATAATTTAAACTAATTGTGCACTTTGATGTAAATTAACGTCTCAGGAAAAGAAATTGAGGCCTCATTGTAGGCAGCTCTCTGAAACTGCAGCATGCAGAGTACCTGCCAAAAACACACACAGCAAATAATATCAGCTATGTGGAGGAGGAAATTAACAGAAAAGGTGCACAAGCCCTAAAATGGTATGGAGACGATAAACACGGGTGAAGCCTCTTCACCTGGCAACCTGATTTCGTGGACAGAGTGGGTGTGCTAATTCAGGTGGCTGAGTGCTCAGCTGCGGGAAGGGGGGGTGGAAGATAAAGAGAGCAGGCAGCAATTAACAAGGAGGTTATTAAAAGTGGAGAAGAGGTTAATGTCACCCTGAATAAGTGAGTGGCCTAGAGCTTGGGAATTTCAAAGTAAGGAAGTACAGTAGCCTTAGAGCATAAATCGATACAAGCAGCCTGCAAGAAGGACTTGGTTTGCAATGGACCAGCTTGGCCAGCCTTTGTTACTTTGTTGTTACACACCTAGAATGAATGGTAGGATGCTCAGTGCATGCCTGTGGTTCATTCTAACATTGGAAGGGCCAGTCTGAGTTTCACTTTAGTGAGTGCTGGAAAACTGGAACTGCACACCACGAGTTCCATGTGTCCACATGAAAGGAATGTTGACAGTTGAAATTATCCGCAGTTACAAACACAGAGGCTTAATCATAAGTGAGGGCAGCAAGGCATCACCTGCAATATAATTGATAGCAAATGCACCTGGCACTTAGAAGGTGTCGCAGTTTATCTGTCAAGCCAAGAAGAGCAGCGTTGTTTCCATATTAGGTTGAAATGTTTTTTCCTATTCCCGGTGTTTAATCTGTACAGTTTGAAAAGACAAGAATTTGAAAAGTAAATTGATATTTTTGATTTTACATGAATGTCTGGGGAAAGATTTCTAAGCTGTGTGTTTTCCTTTGTGTTTTGGGAGGTGGGGAGAAAGGTAGGTTTTTATGCAGTTATGTGAGAAGCTTTCTGAAATGTGACCTTCGTTTTCTATTTTTTTTCCTTATATAGGATGATTATTTCAGAAACTGGAATCCCAACAAGCCCTTTGACCAAGGTAAAGGATGCATTATTTCTTGTTGTATAGTCCGTGGGAAATGCAGTCTCATTTTTCCTTCCTTACACGCTGAGTTACTTTTCCTAAGAAGGCCAGAGAGCTGTCTTATTTGACTGCCTTGGGGGTCTGAAATGACTATGGTGATAGAAACTATTTTGTCAATTTGGTTATTTGTCTGCGATCACCTAAGACAGATTCTTAAACATATTGAATTGACTACAATCATTGGATGTTCTTGTTTTGTGCGTTTGTGTTTTTAAACACCACCACTACAAAAGAGTAAAATGCTTATCACGGTAACCTGGTGAATTGGGCGGAATCCAGTGATTTCTTCCATGGAATAGGCCGCCTGGAAATGTCGTGCAATTGACATGAGCTATAAAAACGAAACTTTCTTTCTAGAAACAGGTTAGTCCCAGGAGGCTTTCAAGGGCATGGATATTTCATTTGTTAAATAACTTCTTCATGGTTTCTAAATAGCAGCTTGTTTGAGTGTGTTCACTGACCACTTGGGGGTAAACTTGGTCCTCAGAGGTCTACTTTGCACTCACATCAGCAAGCATAAAGCCCGTCTGCCAGAGGCCACTGTAAATCACGCCAGTGTGCTCCTGTGAGTTATTTAAGACACACCGAGGACCTGCCGTGAATCACGTCCCTGTTCCTATTGTTCCATGCGTGGCTGCTGTAGCCACAACCGGCTGCTGAAAATGATGCTAGATTGTTCTTGAAGTATGTATATGCAATTAATACCGAAACCTGGAGGAAAAAGATTACTGACCACGTGTCAAAGGTTTACACTTCTGAGGATGAGCTTCAGTTCTGTGGCTTGAGTGTTTGATGCAATCCCGATGGTCGTGCTGACACAAAAGAAATCAAGGAAGGAATTGACATGTAATGTGGTAGAAGGTGCCCCCTTCTCCTCTGTCCTTTGTCACTTTAATGAGTCCCTCTGTACCTGGACTCTGGGTTTATTTGTTTTTTTTAAACAAAATTGGCGTTAGAATTTCTGCATGTGCATTTTAGCTCATGCCTTCAAGTTGGGCAACATTGTATTCATTCATTAATTAATTCATACATACATACATACCTTCATTCGTTCTCAAACGTTGAATACCCACTGTGTACACAAGCACCAAGCCAGGTTCTGGGGAAAAAAATCAAAACGCTGTGGTGCCTGTGCTGGGGGAGCTCAGCAGAGCGCGGGGAGGAAACCCAGTCAGCAGTTTCGGTGGGACGTGTTCAGGGCTGTAAAGCAGGTATGTGCAGGGCAAGTGTTGAATCTATAGGTGGGGAGCTTACTGTGAGTTGCACGCATCTTGGGGAGCAAGTCCCGGGAAAGGCTTTCCTTTGGAGATCAGTCCGGGCTTACCCATATCTTAACAGCCCCCACGAGCCTCTCTCCTTTGCAACTTTACCAACGACTGAATTGTCACAATAAGCCACATTAAAGCAGATGAAGATATTTATAATTTAATTTAGAAATTTCCCTTTGAAACTGTCAAAATTTCAGGGGCATCTGGGTGGCTTAGTCGTTAAACGTCTGCCTTCGGCTCAGGTCATGATCCCAGGGTCCTGGGATCGAGCCCCACATCGGGTTCCCTGCTCTGCGGGAAAGCCTGCTTCTCCCTCTCCCACTCCCCCTGCTGGTGTTCCCTCTCTCGCTGTGTCTCTCTCTGTCAAATAAATAAATAAAATCTTAAAAAAAAAAGGTCAAAATTTCTAAACATTTCTTTTGAAAGGATATACCTTCATTTCAGAAGAACTCTCAGATACAAAGCAATGCACTCTCTTTGTGCCTCACAGATGAGCCCTTCCATGAACATTCCTACTAGGATTTTGCTTGAGGAGGTCTCTCAACCGATAGTGGCAAGGGACGGATTGTTTTCAGCCCTGAACCAGAGATGGGTTCTTGTCCTTTGAGGATCAAGTGTTGTCTAAATAGCAGCCAGATTAACTCTGCCCTAAGACTTGCAAACAAATACTTGAACTTCACCAGGGGAACACATTTATTTTCACATTGTAACATTGGAAACATTGGAAAAGATCAATACTTGAAGGTGGGCTTCATTTGCCACTTGGGGATATATATGATCACTTGCCTTGATTCGGGGGTTAACACAGAAACTTTGAGCACCAAAAAGAGCATGATATTTTAAATCTGCTGGACCCAAAAGTCCAATGAAGGGTTTTTCTCTCCTAGGAATGATGGCAGGCACATCTAGCAGATTCCCACCCCTGCTCCCTCTTTTTCTAGCTCTGCAGGCGTGAAAACGGGATCTGCTTAGATAAATCTTCCTTCGATAAAACCTCATGTCTTTATGGGGTATAATTGAGGACCTTAGCTGAGAAGCCCCACTTTGTAGCTCAGGTGTAGCTGCTGTTGGCTATTTATATACAGAGCCATGGGGAGAGCAGGCAGAGCTGAGAATAGCCTTCACTTAAAATATCAGCCCCAGCAGATGTCATCAATTACATTGTGTGCTGCTCAATAAAAATGGGAGGTTACTATATCAGTGCTGACACCACTTGGTGAAATATAAACCATAGGCATGGGAGATGTAGAGCATTTCATCTTCCAGATAATAGGAAAATTGCTGAACTCCAGTGAAAGTTGTCAGCTGCAGCGAGAAGTCATTTCCCCTCCTAAGCTGAAAAAGAATTAAACGTGGTTCAAGTGGTTTTGTGGTTGGGGAAAACTTGGGAGTTGGTAGAAATTGCGCTTATTGAAAACCATCGCAGGGTTTCACGTGACAATTACACGTGACAATTATGCACCCATGGCGGTGGGTGGGGTTTCCCGATGGCCGTAGGGGCGAGCTGGGCTGAAAATTCAGGGGAGAAGTGGGGGGGGGGGAGGCGGGCCTTGAGGGATTGTGGTAGAGAATACTCAGAACCGTAGGCTCCGGGCAGGTTTTGAAGGATACTTCCTACCGATCTATGAAGTTGGCACTTTGTTTTCTTGGCACTGGGGGACCGGAGAAAGGTTTTCAGCAGAGGAATGACGTGTGAAGGCAGTATTTTAGAGGACGGAGTTTGGTGACTCAGCAGCTGTGATGATGAGCCCAAGGCGCAGCCGCTAACTGACGTCCCTCCAACGGAGTCCTGCGTGACTCGTCCCTTGGCACTTCCATCGCCTTGGAGCTTTGGGCTTTGGCTGTCGCAGGCTGTCAGACTCAGCACTGAGCCCTGGAGCCTGATCTCCAAAATGCCCACAGAGCTCTGGCTTCTCTTAGGTGTTGGTGCGGGTAGGTGGGACACTCGTAGTATTCAAGAAGCAGTTCCTTAGCCGTAATTGTATTCTCTGCTTCAGGACATTTACCGAACTTGGAACAACAGGGCTTCGAAGAGGGCACTTACCATGTAATTGACTCGCAGGCAGTTAGAAGAAAAGTATCTCACTTGGTGGTCTCCTTCCAAGAGACTGAAAACGTCTCTAACTTGTTATCTTAAAGCGAATCATTAATGTTTCTGTCAGTGGAGTATAATAGCCATCAACTTCAGGCCTTTCAGAGAATTCTTTGTGAGGTTGGGGTAAAGTAGTATATCCCTTGTGTGTGATAATGATTTAACGCCAGATCTCCTCACAGAAGGGAGGGAGAGGAGTTCAGAATTGAAGGGAATGATTGATTACTCACTCAGGTGAGACATTGCCTTTGTGAAGTCCACAAAGACAGGTGCCCTGCGGGGAGAGCTGGGCGGGCTGCCCAGTTGGAGAGGGCATGGGCTGTTGCGCGTGGTTCTTGTCTTGCATGGGCAGGAGTGGAGGCCCTGGGGTGGACCTCTGCAGGAGACTGAGGCTCTGGGGCTCGGCCATGTTCCCAGGGTTTGGGGTGGCCTCTGTTGCTCTGCCCTTCCAGCACATTCCGTCACCTGGCCCCTAGCAAACCTAGGTGCACAGTGGGTGTGGAGCCAGGTAGGAGGTTCCTGTTTCCGGAAGTGGTGTCCGGCCCAGCAAAGTGCTTCTCTATGAAAACAGTCCTTGGTCCACTAAGTTTAGGACCCACATATGCTCTTTGCTTCTCCTGGAGATTCACAGGCTCATTAGCAATTGAAAAGCGCAGGAAAGTCTTTGGGTAAAGAAGCCCATTTAACTTCGCATTTTTCTCAGTCTGCCTTTGACCACGTGCTTTTATTTTTATTTTTTCACTCCATGCCTCTCAGGTACCCAGGGAAAGTAGTGTGTTCTGTGGGATGCACTCTGGTAAGTGCGGTGTCGGGGCGGGGGGGGGGGGGGGCTNCTCCTAGCTGAGTGGTCCTGGCAGGTTGCTTCACTTCTCTGCTTCGAAGCCTTCGAATCTGGCAACAGCACCAGGAAAGGCATAGGGAGGACGAAACGAGTTAATGTCTGGCATACAGTAAGTGCGCCATAAGTGCTCCTTCAGCAAGTAATCTTTTTCATTCCCTCTTTCTCCTGTTTACCTGTCTCCCCCTGTTGCTTCCTTCCTTTTCTACTCAGGTTTTATCTCTCTCTTCCTTTCTTCCCTTCTGGGGGCCTTCAGAGTTGTGATGCTCTGATGCTCTCGGGGTGAGGTGGAGCTGGCCTGTTTCACACCGGGCGGGTGGGTCATCGCAGTGGTGCACCCCAGATCTTCATTTTTGGGGGCTGAAGAGGTTCAGGCTCTTAATATGTTCCTTCCTTCCTTGCATCTATTCATAAATGGTTATCAGTGCTCCATGTTTCCCCGTGCTGTGCTGGATAACAGGGACCCCAGTAAGAAAGGCCTCTCTGTGGGACACTTCCAGTTACCAGTCAGGCATAAGCCATCCGTCTAAGGTCTTAAGCATGGAGCGCGTGTACATGCTGGGAATGGGGGTGCTGGGGGCTGGCGGCAAGAGCCAGGGCTGGTGGGCTGGGCGAGGAGTGTTGGTCACAGAAACTGGGACATCCATAAGATGTCAAGTGACGTAAGTCAGTATGAGTTGAGGTGACACTTTCTGTCACAACTTAGCCTCACTCAGCCTGTGCCTGTGGTGTGTGGATCAGGCTCCCCGTGCTGTAACTACCAACCTTTGCTACGGCCACCTTCAGTGTGATAATAAAGGTGATGTCTCAAAGGTTCTCTTTTTCCTTAGAGTGGGGTGGCTGAGGAAGGTTATCCAAAGGGCTTGGAGCGGAAAGGAGGAGACAACTTATCCAACCACGGTGTTGTGTTCAAAGAATAAAAGGTGTTGCTTTATGTCATAGAATAGAGGATGAACGAGAAGCAAAGTGAGTTCTAAAAAGTTGTTTCAAAGCTGCTTGACCGGTCTTCTTGAAAAAGAAATTTGAAGCTTTCATCACAAAGTTTTTGCTGAATAACAGGTGTTTTTTTTTGTTGCGTTGGGAGGTCGGGAAGGTCATTTACGTCTATGATGAATCCCTTACTTTTAGAATACTTTTTTAAAAAAATTTTTAAAGATTTTATTTATTTATTTGACAGAGAGATCACAAGTAGGCAGAGAGGCAGAGAGAAATAGGGGGAAACAGGCTCCCTGCTGAGCAGAGAGCCCGATGCGGGGCTTGATCCCAGAACCCTGAGGTCATGACCTGAGCTGAATGTGGAGGCTTTAACCCACTGAGCCACCCAGGCGGCCCTAGAATAGAATTCTGATTACTTGAAGGAGTCCTCAAGTGATGGAACATTAATTAATTGAGGTTGTCTCCTATATCTGTGGTCCACTCAGGAAAGAACCCACCGATTTATGTGGGTATGAGAATCCACTCAATGAGACAAGCCTTTTGAGGACAAATGGCTGAGGGGAGATTTATCATGGAACTTTCTGAAACAAGCGAGTTCCTTTAATGTGGAATAAATGAATGTTTTAGATGGAGTGTATAGCTGTTGGTTTTAAGGATAATGTTTTTTCTTCTGTGGTGAATACTAATCGTTCTTCCTGAGAAGCCTGGCTGTGACTAAATCTCCGATGATGCTGGTGATCTTCAGAGCAGAGTATGAACTTGTAGGAATTGATCTCCAGATAAAAATAAAGCTCAGAAAGTCAGGGGCCCTTTTCACTCATGCTGTTCACTTCAATTGAGGAAAAGAAGAAAACCCTTGCCCTTTGACTTTCCATCTATTATACCAAGATCCCAACAAGCTCAAATTCCGACCAAAGCCTTGAACTGTTTTGAAGCAGAAATTCTAAGACTCAAAAGGAGAGAGTCCTTTCCACGTTCCAGCTGTGTTTCTGGAACCGGAGCCCCGTGGGTTAGGGCGGCATCCATGTTTTGTCCCAGTTCTAAAGGGGGTTCCAGCGGGGCAAGATTGCTTATTTCTAAAATGATTTCTCAGAAGAGGACTTTTTTCCCCCTCTAGATTAATCTGAAATTTTGCATGCTAGGCTTAAAAGAAATCTTCAGTCCCTACAGCTTTCCTCTTGAGGTGGAATTTAACCTCATCCCAAAAAGAGCCTCTGATTTGCATTTGTACAGCCTTGAACATTTCTCAGTGTTTAAGGATCTGTTCACCTTATCTGATCGCTGGAGCTGCTGATTTTCAGAGGCAGCTGGCCAGGTTTGTGGGAAGCATCTTAATAATTTCCCCCTGGTCCTCTCATGTCTGGTCTGATTGGTTTCTCCCTCTTACCTTAGCCTTTCGCAGGATGTCGCCATGACACTGTCCCCTAAGTGACAGCCCCTCTCACCTCTGTGAGCCCCATTAGCTTCCCTCCTTTTGCCATCTCTTCTTCTCTTTGCTGATTATGGCAATAAAATAGCTACCATTTTTTTTCTTTTAATTTTTCAAGTATTGATTTTTAACTTTTCGAAGTCAATTCTGCCAGGGAAGAAACAGAACACCGGTAATTCACATCTTGGTCTCCTCCTGCTTTCTACTCAGCTTTGAAGTTAGATCAAGTTAAAAGTCACAACTTTCATCTCTGGCTGCCTTGGCCTGTTTGCTTATTTTAAAGAAATAAAGGATCACATAAAAGATGGAAATCCAGTGGGTGCCCCTTCTTGCTCCTTATCCCTAAAGTGCCACATCATTAATGCACTTTTCTGTCCATGTTCTTGCACTTTTAGGTCATGTGGCAAGATGTTACATTACATGTTGGGCCCTAGAAACAAATGTTTCCTTCTCTAAGCTGTTCATTTCACTGAAAATTGTTTCTGAGGGTCTTTGGTGTGGTGGTTGTAGATCTAGGTAATGCCTTTCTAGTGTTCTCTCCCGTTATACTAACACGCTACCATTTATCCGCTATTCCCCCATTGGCAGACATTTACGTTGACTCTCTTTGTTTTGCTATCGGGGCTGCTTTTTCTTAGCATTTCTTCCTTCCTTCCTTCCTTCCTTCTGATGTTTATTTATTTATTTGACACAGAGAGAGAGATCACAAGTAGGCAGAGAGGCAGGCAGAGAGAAGAGGGAGCAGGCTCCCCGCTGAGCAGAGCGCCTGACACGGGGCTCGATCTCAGGACCCTGAGATCATGACCCAAGCCGAAGGCAGAGGCTTTAACCCACTGAGCCACCCAGGCGCCCCTTTCTTAGCATTTCTAACCCACACCAACTGATTCTGCCCTGAAGGCACTTGGCCTGGAGAGCCTGATAGCCGAGGAAGGGGCTCAGATGTGTCATGACTCTACCACTATTTCAGTGTGTTCAATTCAGGCAAATCACATGGCCTTTCTGGACTTCACTTAGCCTATTTCTGAAATAAAAAGGGGGTTCCCGAGGTCTTTTCCATCTACGATAGTTAAGCTCTCATGGTTTCAGACAGCATAGAGTCTGTATGTTTTCCTCATAAAGGAAGGAAAAATGAAAAATCTGAGCCTGATGCTCTAGTTTCAAAGGTTACAGTTTAGCCAATGAGGTATGAATATAGCTGCAATAAAACCAGTGGAATTAAACGGGCCTTTAAACCGTCAGGGATGGGGAGGGAGGCTCAGAATAAAAAGCAGGAAAGGCCAAAGTGGGAGGTACTTGGTCTTCTCAGACCGTTGGCGGCACTGCCAGGGGTGGAGGGAAGAGCAGGGTCTCAGGGACTACAGCCGCTGTCTTAGTCCCCCATTAGCCCGCTCCATACACAGCAGTAACTTACTTACCCTTCGTCTTCTCATCGGGGACTGGTGACACCTGTCCCGGGCATTCGTGGAGACTCAACGATGTCATGGTACGGAGGGCCACGAGTCAGTGTATGACTTGGGCCCACTTAGCCTCACTATGTTGCCAGCCGAGTACCGTCAGCTATGACTTTGCCGGCCCCGCTTCCTCGTGGGGGGGGCTGATGACTCTGTCAGTGTTCTGTGCTGGCCTCCCCCTGGCTTTGCTAGGAGCTTCCACCACCCTGTGCCTCCAGAACCAAGCCGTTCTGGGTTGTGTTCCACCCTTTGGATGGAATGATGGAGAATCACGAAGGGTAGTAAAATTCCCCTTGCAACTACGGGGCTCTGCGGCTCTCTGTTACTGTGTTTAAGAGTTTCCTTCAGCACGGACAAATCCATTTTAAAGATGTGTTTATTACCTTTTTCCAAACTCATAAAATGTAGTGTTAGTTTTATAAAAATGGGGGGAAAATATCCTTCCCGCTATTCCACCTGCTAGAACAACGGCCCCTGAATTAATTATATGGTATTTGTGGAGTCCTAATGAAACAGCCCTGGTTTGGGGAAATTCTCAACAGGGAACAAATGTCAGCTGAATTTTAAAATCAATCAATAATGCTGTTTAAATTTTCCTCATTGGAGACTGTAGAGTGGATTAGAGCATTTTCACAGCCGGGAGGCGGCTGCTGGGAGGGGCACTGCCAGCGTCACCTGTGTCCCTGCAGGTCCCATGCCCGAGATGGAGGCTTTTCTTTTGTAGAGGTCTTCAGTTGTGCTGCCTGGCAGTTCGCTGCTGGAGGCCTGTCTGATGTCCATTCGGCCCTGACTGCCACGCAGGATGAGAGGCAGTGCGGTACATCGGAGAGGTCCTCCGTTCTCCATCTCAGAGATGGGGTTTGATTCCCAGCTTTGGCCTTCAGGAAGCTGGGTGTGCTGAGGCAAGTGTTAAGCTTCTCTGAGCCTGTTTCCTCCTCCTCTATAAAAAAGAAATTGACATTTCTTGCACCTATAATCTGTCAAACTCCTGATGTAGGGTGCAACCCAGTCTTTTTTTTTTTTTAATATTTTATTTATTTATTTGACACCGAGAGGGAGATCACAAGTAGGCAGAGAGGCACGCAGAGAGAGAGGAGGAAGCAGGCTCCCCACTGAGCAGAGAGCCCCATGTGGGGCTCAATCCCAGGACCCTGAGATCATGACCTGAGCCGAAGGCAGAGGCTTTAACCCACTGAGCCACCCAGGCGCCCATTGTGTGACCCAGTCTTAATGAAAGGATCACGATAAAGGCCACAAAGCTTTGGTAAAAGGTGGAAGGGACAGTGTTTTGTTCTGGATTCTCCGATTTGGAAGTCTCTTGGAAGTTTTTGCCACGTCTGCTTACCTGATCCAGCACACTAGCTAACCCATCAGGGAAGTATCAAGTCAAGCGCTTAACCGATGTCCTGGTTGGTGCTTGGTGGTTCCACGAGGAATCTGTGAGGAGGAGTATCACGGAGGCCTTCCTTAGAGCATTTGGCATCTGTGTAGTCAAGAGTGGGACCTGTGGACAATAAAATGCACCCGAGGGTGTGTTTGAGGCACCCTGGATGCTCCAGGCCAGTCAGCAGTTGCTGGGTGAGGCTCAGAAAAGGGATCCCAGGAGGCGACACGGGGGCCTCTCAAGGAAGAGTAGATATCTGGAGATAAGCTGGGGGTGGGGTGGGCAGCATTTGGCGGGAAGAAATGCTTCTTGGGAGCTGAGCCTTCAGTTGTTACCGAAGTGGAGTTTGATAGGATTGCATCTTTTGAAAACCACATTTATTAAGAGAGATGAGGACAGCGTAAGCTGTTGCTTTATCAGGCTGTTTCTCTTTCCCCGTTTGTCTCTCAATATCTCTCTGGTGGGCACCTGGAAATACCCCCAGAGCAGAGATGGCGAACAGTGAGGCCACCCGTGTGGGCACAGGGGGAGGATTGGGTTGGGAACAAGCCAGCACCAACCCCGTCTCCAGAGAGTGACCGTGACACAGGTACAGCTGAAGCTGGTCGTGAGGGTCTGGGAAATTCTGTCACCAGCAAATTCTGGTGACAGAATTTCTCATTTCTCAAGGGGAGTAGGAGATGAAGAAGTTTTGACACGTGTGCAGAACCGATTTCTTCAGTATTCGCGAATAAATTGTTAAAACCAAAAAAAGCCTATGAGAGGGTAGGTGTGTCTTTGGACTTCTTGTCTGTGACTTCTCTCAGAGAGGGAAGCTGGAAGCCTCGTTGTCAGACCTTGTCTTTGGCCTGTGGTGTGTTTGCTCTGGAGGCTGGTGAATCCTTGAGGTACCCCTCTCCCAACCTGGACGCAGTGTCTAGCAGAGCTGGGGACACATGTCTGAATGGAAGTCATCTGTGCCCAGGCTGCACTCAGACCCTGTGAGGCCTGAGACAGAATGTAATGAGCAGGGGCGCCTGATGGAAACCCAAGCCCCAGGCAGAGTGCTGGGTTATTACTGCTGTCTCTCTCTGGCCTCCCGCACCACCTTGAGATGGATTGTTTTAATCTTGAGAAGAGGGGGACACACACCCCTGCCTGCACGCAAGCACATCCACACAGTTCACACGACACAGGTGCCTCGGGGATTCGGAAACACAAGCCACACTCCAGAGAGCCCCAGTGAAGGCGTGTGAACCAGGTGCTGAGTCTCCCTGCTCTGGGCTCTGGGGAGGGTTTGCTCAGCACTGGCGGGCACCGGCAGCCTGGCCGGAGGATCTGTCGGCAGGGGATGGGTGTCACGTTCATCAGCTGGCCCTGCGTTGCTCCTGCTTTTTTTTTTTGGCCAAAAAGAATGACACAAAGGGATAGAGAAGGTAGACATCGTGAGAGGTGCTCATTGCCAAGGGGAGAAGACCCCAGTAAGGTGAGAGATGGTCCTTCTGAGCCAGTGTGACATTCTAGCCTTGGTTTGACCCCGGGTCAGTGCCGTCCACAAGCCCTAGCTCACATTTACTGCAGCCCCTTCTCCGTCTGCTAATGTCCAGACCGGGAGAGAAAGGCACTTGTTTTCCCTTCATTCACTTCAGGTCCACGAATGGTCACTTTCCTTACAGGAATTGACTTGAAATGTTGCTCAGCAGCCCTCAGATCTGAAACCAAATGCATGACAGCCCCCCCCCTTTTTTTGAAATAACTTTCTCTCTCCCATTCTTGGAAATGGAACATTTGGGAATATGTAAGTATCAGGTAAAAAATGAATAGATGGACAATATTTGGTTATAAGGAAATATAAGTAAATTAAATAAAGCTGCGGCAAGGGTAACTACTCAAAACATGTGTGTAGGGGGTGCTTGGGTGGCTCAGTGGGTTAGGCCTCTGCCTTTGGCTCAGGTCATGATCTCAGGGTTCTGGGATCAAGTTCCGCATCGGGCTCTCTGCTCAGCAGGGAGCCTGCTTCCTCCTCTCCCTCTGCCTGCCTCTTGCCTACTTGTGATTTCTCTCTCTGTCAAATAAATAAATAAAATCTTAAAAAAAGAACAAAAAATGTGGGTAGTCAATTCCCATGCACTTCTAGAGCTGGCCCAGGAGCTTCCTAACAACCAAAGCANGAACAAAAAATGTGGGTAGTCAATTCCCATGCACTTCTAGAGCTGGCCCAGGAGCTTCCTAACAACCAAAGCAAGGAAGGAAACACACCACCGTATGTGCCCCTGCAGTGAAAGCTGAGCCTGCTATTCAGGAGAGAGATGAGGGGTTCCTGATACTGAGGCTAGAGTTGCCTTCCTACAGCTGAGTTCTCTACCAGGGAGCTGTCTGGGGGCCATGTTCTTGACCGTGGCTGACGGTAAATATCACAGCCACTGGTTAAGACTGCTTCCTCCTCCATCTCTCCGGGTACACAATGGCTGACGGCCAAAGTGCAATTCTATAAGTTAATTCAATGATAAGCCAGAATAATACAGAGTACACAGTCTTCGTAAGGCCTGGCTTGATACATGGATAAAATTGACAACATCAGGGAGAATGGATGCCCTGTGTCTCCATCAGGGAATACTCTGATTGTTTTGTTTCTGGTAACTGATTAGCATTGGAAGTGAGAGTTCTGGGCTTTTCCTGGCAGGGACAAGAAGTTCAGACGATCGCTGCTGCCAACTAGCAGAAGCAAATGGATCACTTGTCATCCAGGTGGCAGGTAGAGCCAGCGTCCTTGGTCAGAAATTCAGAATCCAAGCCGCAATTTTGATGCCTGAAGGTAGAGTCACCTTCCTCTATACTGAGACTGTAGATCAGTTCAAACCCACAGGCAAGTGGGTGATGATGAGCGTCAGCTTTCTTCCCTGTACCCCACTGCAAACCCAGGGGGTTGCAAAGGTATCAATCACATGGGAGCTTCACATGGGTGGAAACACTTCCCCCACACACGTGCATGTACATGTTCATCCCTGCTTCTCAGATGTGTCCAGATGCTGAAATGCTTAATGCAATTCACATTTCATTTGAAGATATTGCCAAATTCATGTT